>VZTD01002210.1:2086934-2309530 GCA_013397725.1 Rhagologus leucostigma | reverse complement strand
CCCGGCCCCGGCCCCGCTCACCCGCGAGGCGCCGAGAGAGCCCGCGCCGCCCGTCCGCCCGCAGCCCGCACAGCTCCGCCAGGTCCCGCGGGGAACTCCCGGGGGCGGGGAAGGGCGCAGGTAGCACCGCCCGCCCTGGCCGAGGGCGGGGGAGCGGGGCGGCCCCGGCCACAGTTTCTATTTCGCTTTCCCGGCAGGAGCAAGCGCTGCCCTGTCCCAGCCCAACCTCAAGCCCGGCCAGCGATCGCCTCCTGCCCCAGCGGTGGCATCGCCCGGCGGCAATGGCTTGTCCCCGGTGGTGGCATCGGTGAACCCCTCTCCTACCACCTCCGTGTTGTTTCAACACCACCTATGTTTCCGTGCGCATCTAGAGGGCCTCCACCAGCGTCCTACGAGTTTAAACATTATCTGGATCAAACTTCAGCTGACACTCGCGTGGAATTTAGGACAACAATGTGAAGAATTTGTTAGTGGCAATAGTATTAAAATACTCTGGGACACAGTAGTGTGAGTTGGGTAATGGCTAAAATTGGGCAGGACTACTTTTTTATCCATAAAGAAGTGATTCTTGCAAAACTGTGCTGCCCAATAGCTCCTCTTCAGTCAGTTCGTTTTTAAGGAGACAAGTAGCACCTTTAACAAAACCAGCTGCTACAGCAGTAGGAGCTGATAAGTTGAATCCGTCTCAAGTTGTCAAGAGACACAAGATGGATTTTTGATTCATTATCTGCAGTGTAACGATTATTTGCTTACTGAAGTCAGTGGCAAAACCATCATTATAAAGTCTCAGGAAGAACATTCACCTTAGGCTTCAGTGTTTATTAGTAGTTCATATAACTCATTTTCTGTTTATATTATCCAGATACCCTGACTCCCTTGTTTAAAAGTTTTTTGTTTGCTACCTCTCCTAGGGCATTCAAAATTGTCCAAAGTAGGTCACAAATGACATTCTGAAATGTGCAAGGGTTTAGACTCACTACAGGATTCTCCTTTCCTTAGCATCGTAACTATGTATGTGGAACTCTGCTAGCAGGGTTAACCTTTGCTCACACACAGTTTCTTTTCCAGACTATACAGATGTTAAATACATTGGCAAGCCTCCATAAGGAAATAGGTGTCTTCTTTGTTGAGCTTGACCTTGTTCAATTGCACCATCCAGTGCACTTGCTAAAAACAAGTCTGTGAAAAAAGGCAAGAAAGCTGAAGATGATTACAGAAAGAAAAAAGAGAGGAAGGACTGAAGAATAAATTAGGCTACAGGAGAGGCCAGACCGAGGAGAGGGGGGAATTGGCAGCACCTTTAAAGTGGGAGGTTAAGGCGGCTGAGTAACACATCCGTAACGTGCAGCAGCTCTCACGCTAGGATACTTTGGGTATCCTCTTTCAGGAACTTGCTTGCGCTATTAGCTTTCCCAAACCCACAATTAATTTTAATGAAACCCTTTTCTATTTTTAGACCAACTTCAAAGAGGGAAAGAGGAGGAGTTCCTCTCTCCACATGAATGAATTTAGGCAGGATCAGTCTTAGGATTCCAGAGGAAACTCGCCATGGAGAGATGGAGGAAACACAAGTTTCTGCTTCATGGCACGCATAAGTAGGATACAAACTGAAATGCTCTATTTTAAAAGCAATCTACTCTCTGTCTTAATGATCATCCTAGAATACAAAACCAAAATAATTAGGTCATAGCAATTACTTACAGACCCTGACTTACTGGGAGGCTGCCAAGAGTATATACAGCACTGCACTGAAGACCTACTAACACAGAAGTACCCTAACATACACTACAGATGTGCCCACAAGTTTTACATAAATGACTGTTTTTAAATACTAAAGAAAATGACATTTTCTTCAGAACATGCCTGGGGAATCATGCTGCAGACCAATGACTACTTGCTGGGTGCCTTGCAGCTCTCTGTCCCAACCACCTCATTTCTGATTCCACATGCTGCCTTCACTGCAGTAACTCTGCCTTCACAGCCTTGGCCCAGGACCAGACAAACAGAATCACAAAGTCAGTTACGCTGGAAAAGACCTCTGAGATCATCAAGTCCAACCTATCACCACACACTACCATGTCGACTAGAACATGGCACTGAGTGCCATGTCCAGTATTTCCTTAAATGCCTCCAGGGACGGTGACTCCACCACTTCCCTGGGCAGCCCGTTCCAATGTCTAATCCCCCTTCTGTGAAGAAATTCTTCCTAATGTCCAATCTAAAACTACCCTGGCCCATCTTAAGACTACGTCCTCTTGTCCTGGTTGCCTGAGAGAAGAGGCTAACCCCCACCTGGCTACAACCTCCTTTTCTTCAAGCTAAACAACCCCAGCTCCCTCCCCCATTCCTCATATGGGTCATTCTCCAGACCCTTTCTCAGCTCTGTTGCCCTTCTCTGGACTCATTCCAGCACCTCAATGTCCTTCCTGAATTGAGGGGCCCAGATCTGGACACCGCACTCAAGGTGTGGCCTCACCAGCGCCAAGTACACTTCCCTAGTCATGCTGGACAATATTGCTGATACAGGCCAAAGGTTTTACTTCCCTAAGTAGTCAGTCAGGGAAAACCTACATTAGACTCCCATCACCTTGGCCATCTCACTCTTCAGGTTCACCCCCACGCCCACCCTCACCCTCCTGCCCTTGGCTGGCAGGGCTCATGCAAGGGTTGATGGCCATCCCTGGCCTGGGCTGTTGGGTGCTTCCTCGCACAGGGCAGGCAGCTGCTCACACCCCATGCCTGCCTTGGGGAGCTCACAGAATCACAAAATAAACTGAGTTGAAAAGGACGCACAAGGATCATTGAAGTCCAGCTCTTGGCCCTGCACAGGACAACCCCAAGAATCACACCATGAGCTTGAGAGCATTGTCAAAAAGTTTTTTGAACTCTCAGGCTTGGTGCTGTGACCATTTCCCTGGGGAGCCTGTTCCAGTGGCCAGCCACCCTCTGAGTGAAGAATCTTTCTTAATATTCAACCTAAACCTGCCCTGACGCAACATCAGGCCATTCCCTCAGGTTCTGTCACTGATCACCACAGAGAAGAGATCAGTGTCTATCTCTCGTCATGAGGAAGCTGTTGACTTCTATGAAGTCTCCCCTCCGCCTCCTCCAGGCTGAACAGCCCAAGTGACCTCAGCCACTCCTCATTCGGCTTCCCCTCAAGGCCCTTCANTCACAGAATCACAAAATAAACTGAGTTGAAAAGGACGCACAAGGATCATTGAAGTCCAGCTCTTGGCCCTGCACAGGACAACCCCAAGAATCACACCATGAGCTTGAGAGCATTGTCAAAAAGTTTTTTGAACTCTCAGGCTTGGTGCTGTGACCATTTCCCTGGGGAGCCTGTTCCAGTGGCCAGCCACCCTCTGAGTGAAGAATCTTTCTTAATATTCAACCTAAACCTGCCCTGACGCAACATCAGGCCATTCCCTCAGGTTCTGTCACTGATCACCACAGAGAAGAGATCAGTGTCTATCTCTCGTCATGAGGAAGCTGTTGACTTCTATGAAGTCTCCCCTCCGCCTCCTCCAGGCTGAACAGCCCAAGTGACCTCAGCCACTCCTCATTCGGCTTCCCCTCAAGGCCCTTCATCATCTTCGTTGCCCTCCTTTGGTCGTTCTCTAACAGCTTTATATCCTTCTTACATTGTTGTGCCTAAAACTGCATACAGGCTTCAAGGAGAGGCCGCCCCAGTGCAGAGCAGAGCGGGACAATCCCCTCACTTGCCCTGCTGGCGATGCTGTGCCTGATGCCCCCCAGAACGGATACAGCTGGCCCTCCTAGCTGCCAGGGCACACTGCTGACAGCTGTTTGTTCCCTCTGCCCGGAGCAGGCAGTACCCTGGGCTGGCCGGCTAGGTTTGCTCCCTCCTGCCAGAGCGCTCAGACGCCCCGGGAATCACCAGCCCTTCCCCGCCGCGCCGGTGCCTCAGGGCCGCCCAGAGCCCGGGGCCGCTCCGCGCACACGCAGCGGGCTGAGCCCCGCCGGCCGCCGTGGAACGCGGCGCCTGCGCNCGGGCACGCCCGGCTCGGCCGCTCCGGCGCCGCCGCGCAGCCGGCTGCCGAGGAGCCGGGGGAAGGTAGGAACGGGTCGCCGGGCCGCGCTGCATCGCCGCGGGCCTCGGTGCCGCACAGTGGGCTGTGCCGGGGGGTGTGGGGAGGGAGCTGCCTGTCGCGCTCGGCCCCACCGGAGGCGCCGGGGCAATGCTCGCGTCCTGGGCGTGAGGAGCCCCGCAGGGCCCGGGCAGCCCGGCCGGGCAGTGGGGTCGGCTCGTGCTTTCCCGGGCTGCAGCCCAGGAGGCCGGAGTCCGCTGTCAGTGCCCGGGATTCGGTTTGTTAAACGTAGATACCAGCTAGAGGTGAATGAATGACGGGGCTTGTCCCGAGAGACCCCCTCAAAAAGGCACAGGAGACGTGTGACTGGCGCTGTGTCTTTAGTACAAACCGAGAACTAGGGAGGGGTGTCCATTGCTGCTGTGCATGAGTGCCATGCTCAGACTGTGCAAAGGACAGCAGAGCCAGAAGAAGTTGTCAGATCACATAATCTCTGTAGTGACTAAGCATGTGCAGGTAGTAAATCAGGAAAAAGTCGCAGCCGTTCTGGCTCAATGCAGAGACCTCCTGTTCATGTCACCTATCCATGGGACTTGTCTTTTCTGCATCTTGATCACTTCATCCTTCTCTGTTCCTATGGAAACTGTGATCTTTATCATCTTCACGAAGTGCTTCCTTAGTTTTCTGAAGAAAAATGCTGTATAAAACTAAGCTGTTAAAAGAGCTACTGTGGTTATTATTTACAAGCTTCTGTGACAGCTCAGTAAAATTGTAAAACAAAGGATTTTTTAAAAGAAATACTATCAAGTAATACGAACAATTATCATGTAATGATACTTAAAGGTTTTTTTGAGGCCACAATATCCCATGGGTTCTTCAAAATCAAAACGACAAAAACATAGAATAAAGAGCTCTCTATTGAATCTTCCTGAGGCAGATAGTAGCTGCTGGGAAATGCTCCCCAGCTTCCCAATCTGAATGACAAAAGGGAAGTATTAACAGGTAACAGCTTCACAGGTTCTGCTGATGTGGTGTGGTCAGTGGATTAGTTTGACAGCTGTGGAGGGCAGTGATTATGATTTCAGATTTGGGAGATGGCCGCTTTGCCTGTATGCAATGAGGAAAAAAAGTTCCATGTTTCTGGATGTTCAACGTGTCTCGATTCCGTGTAAATTCTGGAGGCTGTCAGCAGCAATACAGATTGCCAGTAGTATGAGGAGATATGACTGGTTTGTGGGTTTATTGTACTGGAGTAGATGAAAGTGTATTATTAAGTGAAAATTTTGAGTAGGAGTTTACTGTAAAGGAAGGTGCTGAGTTGCAAAAGTAGCAAGTGTTGAATTGTTGTGAAGTGCTGTTTTTGTGGTGGTGAAGAGAGATTATTATTTCAGTAAAGCTTGCCAAAGGTGTAGACCTGCCTCACAGCCTAGCTGGCATTTCCAGACTCGTGTGTGCTGTTTTTTGATGGTGAACAGCAAATTAAAGAACAAAGATTCCTTGTATTGTGAAGCTTCCTGTGCATCAAGGGAAGTCAGTATTGTTTTCTTCCTACCTTTCCTACTCCTTGTTATTACAAATGTATGCATTTGTGAGAGAAATACACTTGTATTTCTTTCTTTCATTCAATTTTCATTGTTTTTCATTCGTTCTTCATTCTTTTCAATTTTGCTGTCATGATCTTGGAGAGCCAGCACAAATCTTTGTTCAGTTGTTCAATCTAGAGGAAGAGATTAAGTGTACTAAAACCAGCTATACATCTTTCTGTTTATGGAGAAAAGCCTTGATGCTTGTTTCTTCTCACAGATGCTGAAGTCAGTACCAGAAAGAAGACATTCGCTGAAGTCCAAACAGAACGGCTGGATCAAGCTGAACGGACTGTTTTAATTAAGTGCCCATCAAAACTTAATGAAAAAAAATTATTGCAGTACTTATCCAGTCATGGAAATGTTAAGAGTCATTTCTTTTTTGAAAATCGTGTAAGTAATTAACAATGTAAGCTAAAATCTAGACTTAGATAAAAAGAAATACCAGAAAGAAAATTTGGTTAAGACCTCATACATAAGTTAAGCAAATTACCTACAATTATATATAATTAGTGTATTAAATCAGTTTTCATCTGTGCTAATGTTCACAAGTTGTTGAGCAGTTGATTTTTATTCATAAATCAGCTAAGCAACACCTCTAAGGAATAGCCAGCAAGCTGTTTTGCACTAAATCTTTGAAACTTTTACATAGCACTATTTATTTTTCTAACAATAGAGATAGCTCTTTTTTTTATGTGTTTCTTGAGTATTTCAGTTGTAAAGATTGATATATTTCAGAACTTCTATGTTTAGTGCTTACTGCTAAGAATAGTACATGTTAAATACTTTTAATCTCCTGTGAAAAGCATGTAAAATGTGTTGACACACAGAACTTAGCAATTGGCTTCAGGGCTGTCGTATTAGTCTGTCTCAGTAGCCCCAGGAACATCTGAATAATATAAGTACAATGAGTTCAAGCATTATATGCATTTATCTAACCCTGTATTTCCATTTTTAATGTTTTAGGGCATCAGTGCTTTAATAGAGTTTTCAGAAAAGAGCAGTGTAGCCTCTTTACAGGATGCTGTTGGAATCCCAGGTGCTTCAGAGCATCATGTTGTCCCATTTAAATCAAGACTTTTTACTTTCACGCTGAAAAACCCAGTGAGTCAACACATGGAAGAGACACCACTTCACCTCTCTCCTCAGTGTCACATTCCAGTGAAAGACCTTATTCAAAAGCTTTGTCTTGCAGACAGTGTAAGTAGAGGTTTCTAGATCTCTCTTAATTAAAAATGAACCATGTTCATTTCAGAATTGTAACTGGTCATGTGAAACTTAAAAAGCAATTTATTTTTATTTTAAAAAGTAATGTATTAGAATTTTATGGGAATGGCTCTCCTATATTGAAATATATAAATGAAATTATTAATTTTAATTGTGAAAATAATTTCTCTGTATGAAATAAACCTTTTTGAAATTTATAAAACAACCTAATTGCATTGATATTAAGTAGATGAAAATATATGTTAATAGATAGAACGTGGGTCATTGTATTTTTACAGTGTTTATTTTCTGAACTAGATAAGCAGTCAGATGTACATTCTACTGAATGAGTATCAGCTTACAGAAGAAAACATCAAGCTCCGATTTCTGGCCTGTTCTTTGGTTCGGGATTTCACACGTGCGTATTTCCCAGACAGCACGGTAAAGCCATTTGGCTCTTCAGTCAACACATTTGGCAAACTGGGATCTGATGTGGACATGTTTTTGGACTTTCGTGATACAGGAAAGCGTACTACAAAAATGGTAAGATTATGCTGTGCATCTTCAGTTTGTTGGATTTCTTCAACATTTGCTGTTTCACACACAGGAATCAGTTTACTTTTATTTAGGTTTTACATGGGTTCATACTATAGAGCGTGAACAAGTTTATTTGAATGTTTGGCTTTGAAGACTTTCAAAAACTGAATGTGACATGGAAGAGATCTTCTTTGCAATAGCAAGAAAATGTTTTGGTGTTTATGTAAATTTTGTACTATTAGGGTGAATTTCACTGTGAGGAAAACCCTCATCCTCCAAAATTGTTTCAGCAGAGTCAGACCTTGCCATTCTACTGTCAGCGTTTTCTTCCCTGTAGCTTCTGTGCTTCAGTCATGCTCTGTTAAAGCTTGACTTTGTTTTTTAGGGTCCTCCATGTCCTAAAGCAAAGTAAGTTAGTGCATGTGTGTACATCTGCGTTTTGGGAGGGTTGTCAGGTTCTTTTCCTTACCTTCAAGAGATGACTTTATGCTCCAGGAAAGTTACTGGATTATGTACTGGGGTGTATATCTATTTATATGCACACATTGAGTGCGTGGAGGTGTGAAAGCTCAGGACAGTCGTGAATACTTACAGGTGACACACTGTCCAGAGAAAATTTCCATGTTAACAGCACCTGATTTTCATCGTGAAGGGAATTAGTTGGCTTACTTCTTGAAAGGATCTTGAGTGTGAGCTGTTATATGTGAACTGTAGATGTTTTGGAGACCAGGACCCTGGAGCAAACAGGAACTGAGCCAAATCAATAATGCAGATGCTTTCAGTTGTCAGACTTTACGTAAGGTACCTTGTAGTTATTTGAGTGCCTCACTGATAATACAAAAATAAGCATCAAGACAAGCAGTGATTACTAAGCACACATAGAGTCTTGAAATTTAATCTGTTGACCAAAGCACAGAATTTACACCACTACCTTGAGAAGCCCAGGGTTACAAGACCTCCAGTAAGCAATATGCAGTCAGCAGTCTTGCCTTTTTCAATGCACGTAATAAATTTCATCTGAATCGTATCTTTACCCGTAGTGTGATTTGGAAATTTGCACTATGTATCTGGGTTCACGTGTTTAGTTTAGTTACTTAGTATTTGAGCAGCTTCAAATTGTAATGGTTATTTAGAGTATGTTCTGTCTCGCCTTGTTCATGTAGGCATCGAGAATAGGAAAGGAGTAGACCAGGCATTTTTGGAAGGATCTTATGTCTTGCTGCTGGTTTTTGGCTGTGAATGGTTTAAGTATCCCGTAAGATTGGAGAATGAAGTAGGAAAGAGAGATAATGAGAATCAGGATAGGAAAAAGGGTGAATTGGGTCAGAAATGCTCAGTTGAGAAGTTGGGATTCTTCACAGATTCTGAATAAATAATCAAGTAAGTGATTCTCATGTTGTGAAAACTTTTCTTTTTATTTGTGTGTGACAGGTAGTTTGGGAAAAACTAGCTCTGTTTTCCTTAAAAGACAATGGGCTTAAGCTTTTGAAGATTGAAAATTCTCTCAGCTTTTCTATACAATTTGTATATTGCCATGTAACTTACTTTTAAAGAAATAATCCTTCAAATGTATATAGTTTTTAGTATTACTTCAGTGATAAAACACAATGAAAGCAAATATGTCAGCCGAAGAGAAGGATCATCGTGTGTGTGAGGTGTAAAATCTAGGAACACTTTACATTTAAACAGTAAAGTTGCCTCTTAAATTTTGAAGGAATACCTTTCAAGTATAAAATGTCTATTTTCAAAGCATGTTTGTTAACTAGTTGTTTTCTTTAGTATGTATCCTTTGTGGAGATAGAAATTCTATTGTGAAATGTAGAGTATTTGATGATGAGTGAGTTTACTAGCAGCTGTGATTACCTGTGGATGGTTGAGAGACTTATTACTATGGGGAGACGAAGGGGAGGTAGCTTTAGTTACGAGGTGATTTAGCAACAGTGGAGAAGGTATCTTCTGATTTCTTCACTTTAATAGCCTTTCAGAAGGTGCCAACAATGGAGGAGGATCAGGCATTTCAGCACCTATTTACATGAAATAACTGTTCTTGAGCCTTATGGCAAACTGATTACTAACTGTAAATTTTAAAAAGGGGCAAAAGTGGGAACATTCTTTACCAAGAGTGGATTATCAGTACAGTGCTAGACCACAGACAGGATATTTTTAACCCGTGGGCAGTTTGGGAGATTAGTGAGTGAGTCAAAACAGGGCTCTGTGATATTTTTAGGGTAGCAGTTTTTGTTAAAACAGTTAGGCTTCTTGGTTACTGTAGTAGTTTACCCAAAAGTAATAGTTTACCTGTACTTGCTGTTTTGGGTGACATGGCAAGAATAGGGGAAGAACCACAGGGTTAGGGCAAGTGTATCAGTACTTCATACTCCCTAGCTAGGACCAAAACTATGTATAAAGGTTCTATTAATTACTAAGCATATCAACTTTATCACTATAAAAAAGTCTTCATTCAGTTTTTGAAAGATACGTGCTGTCTGGAAAGGCTCATTGTGGTTTTTGTCACAAATATAAATATCAACACCAGCCCACCTACAGGTCAGCTGAGTCCCCATCTTTATCTTTCCTGTTAACTACCTCGATGTTGATAGTTACAGGCTCCTTTCACTTAGAGCGAGCCCTACTGTGGCATGCAGCTACACAGCCAGATGGGATTAGGGACCTTGTCCTGGCATGTTCCACCACACGTGGTGCTGACTGGAGAGCCATTGGCAGGAGGGGAGCAGGAACAGTCACCTCGGTGATTGCCAGAGAGACTCAGAAATTCAGCACCTGAAGTGTTTTTATGGGAAAGGTTGCAAGGTCCATAACTTTGGAATTGTTTCACCTGTCTGTGAGATCACTGATTTGTGGACAACAAAAGTAACGTGCTCTGTGTCTCAGTTACTAGTTAGATCACTGTAATTTTGTTTGTATAGTATGCATTCACGCATGACATGTTCCAAGGGGGAGGATAAGTCAGTGTCAAGCATTGGATTAGCAAGCAAAATTAGCTGATGTCTTAAAAACACAGACTATAAAGAAAACAGAGATTTCACAGGTATTTTATTGAGGTAAAAACTACAAATATAGCAAATCAAAATATGAAGACCTACAGAGAAGTTAATTTGTGATGTTAGAATGTATCTTCACAATGTTTTTGTCTTTCAGGGAAACTATATATGACATGAATTGATTATTTTGAAGTCTTACAGAATCTTATCTTAATTTTGAAGGATTAAGTAATTTGCATGCTAATTTTTAAAAATTTTTTAAATGAAAAAGACTTTTTTTTTACACTGCTACTTGATTTACTAATAGTGCGTTGTTCTTTGAGGATTTGAAATGGAATTACTAGTAGTTTGAAATTACTGGTAGTTTGGTTGTGTTGCCCCTCTGTAATTGTATGCTCCCCTTTTGCAGTCGGAGCATTTATGCTCTGCGGGTAATTCCAGAATTACTTTTTTTAGCCAGTAGTGAGATGTAGTACTATTATACTTCTGTTTGAACATGTAGCTTTATAGTAAGTTGATCACTATTAACCTGGAAAAATTGAATCATCAAAAAAGAATGTGAAAGCGAGAGCAATATGTTTTTACCTATTTTAAGTTCTGTGGACTGCTTTGAATAATTCTTGTCTTTCAGTTCTAGTTATACAAACTCCTTTGCAAATTGCTGTGGTCTTTCAGAAGTGTTTTTAAATGTCTCTTTTGCTTGAAAGTTAAGAGCTTGCTTTTGAAATTCTGTGTTAGAAAAAAGGTCCCTTTGAAATGGAGTATCAGATGAAAAGATTACCATCGGAAAGATTAGCAACTCAGAGGATTCTTTCTGTGATTGGTGACTGCCTTGATAATTTTGGTCCTGGGTGTGCGAATGTACAGAAGATACTCAATGCCCGCTGCCCTCTGGTGAAATTTTCCCATCAGCCGACAGGATTCCAGTGTGACCTGTCAGTGAGCAACAGGTGAGACCTAGTTTTAAAAAGTTTGCAGAGAATTTTGATGTACTTAAAATGTTCTGAAAACCAGTAATACAAACTGTTTAGTCTTCTCCTTTCCGTGTTCTTAACAAATGTACATGTTGGCTCTGAAAGTAAAAAGGCTATTTTTTTGACTTCTAGAGCTTAGAGTTTCATGTCCATAAGTTATCTTTCTTCAGCATAGGAAATACTTGCTAGCTGAAGCTAAAGACTCGAAAACCAGTCTATGGAATAAGGTTGGGTTATAAAACTAGAAAGAAGACAGTCAGTTTTCATTGGTCATTACTTCCCTTTGGCGTACGCACAGCCTTTCTTGATTGCTTTTCAGATTAAGCAGCTCCAGAATGCTAATTTTTAGTGCTTTGGCTTCTAGTTATTTTGGTGTCTTTTCCTTCTTCTTAAGGACCGGCATACACCTGTTTGCTGGGAAGACCCCTTGGATGCCAAGTGAATTCCCGGCGTCGGGAAGGGGAGGGAGCCTGCGATGTTCCCGCCGTGCGGGGCCGCTCGCAGCAGTGTCCGCTAGGGGGCGCCGGCTGCCCAGAAATGCCCCTCAGGGCCCCTCGGTGACAGCCGAGCACAGAGATGGCTGTGCTGTCCCTTGTGCTTGTGCTGTCACTTGTTTTAGTCAGAAATACCTCCCTCACTCACGTGAACAACCCTGGCATAAGTGTACGCAGCCGAAAATGAGTTACTGACCCTCTTCATTGTTGTTTGGGAATATGAAAATGTGGGTGATTATTCTTCAGGATACCAGTGACAGGACCGAAGGGAATGGCCTGAAGTTGTCAGGGCAGGTTTAGGTTGGATATTAGGAAAAGGTTTTTCACCCGGAGGGTGGTTGAGCACTGTAACAGGCTCTCCAGGGAAGTGGTCACAGCACCAGCCTGACAGAGGTCAAGAAGCTTTTGGGCAATGTTCTCAGGCACAGGGTGTGATTCTTGGGGCTGCCCTGGCAGGAACAGGACTTCCATGATCCTTGTGGGCCCCTTCCAACTCAGAATATTTTGTGATTCTGTGATACCAGTTTTAGTGCAGTTTTGTGATTTGTCTACATCAGATACAATCAGATCAGACATACTCAGTTTTCTGAATTACCCAAAGTTCTGTTTCAGAATATGCAGGAATTTTTAAGGCAGTATTGAACAAGTTTCTTACAATGAAATTAATTCTCTATATGCAGCCACAGTGAAAGTCAGCATGTAGTTCTGTATAAGGTTCCTTGTAATTCACTGCTGATGGTTTGGCTGGTTGGGACTGCATTTCTTGTCTTGTTATCATTTTTACTAGAAACAAACCTCTCTGAACACCATAAAGCACCTCACAGCTGAAATTTCAGAAGGCCAGGTGTTACAAAATTTTGACCTAATAAATGTCTCCAAAAGGCTATGCTGAATTTTTAGAACAATTTTTAGCACTTCAGGCTAAAATTGAACCAAAGTTTTACTCTGTGCTGGTCACTCCAAGACATTCTCTCATACTGTACTTCCATTTTTTTCTACTTTTTCTTGCCCTCCCATTTGTACAATACATGAATGGTTGCATAACAGTGTGATGAAGGAGATCAGAAACTGATCCATCTGAAAACCTTTATCCTTAGAGATTAGTTGTTTTTTCAGCTCGACTAAGCAGTAATCATTTGAAAATGACCAAACTGACTTGTTTTGCGGATTTCATTGTGTCTGTGCACTTAGGTTATTTTTCAGTGCAACATTTTATTACTTTTTAGATAAAAGCTGTAAAAGAAGTTCTAGTTGTATTTTATCTTATGTTAGGATAGAGATACTATCTAATGTATCTCAAAGGCAATTGTGGCTAAATTGTGTTTTTTCACCTCAGTTCTGCATAGTTTGAGTCCACAGTACCTGATGGTGTTTTTTTATTTTGTGATTTTTTTCCTCCCACTGTGATGTGGAACAAGGCAACAGGAAACAGTGCAAGTGCAGTATTATTATTTACCCAGAACTGTATCTTTCTTGCTGTGGAAAACTACCAGGTATTTAATCCTGAACAATTCCAAGCATTCCAACTCAAACCATTTTACTGTTCTATGATTCTCTTCTGTTTTTTAAAATGTGTAAGACTTAATTTTTTTTATGGAGGTTCTCTTCTCTTATAATGAACAATGAACACTGCATCTGATACTTCATAATTCTCTCATCATTTACGTGTCTTCTCATTTCTTCTTCAGCATTGCAATAAGAAGTTCAGAACTCTTGTATATCTATGGCTGTCTTGATTCCCGTGTACGAGCATTAGTGTTCACTATACGATGTTGGGCCCGTGTTCATGGACTTACAAACAGTGCTCCTGGTACCTGGATTACAAACTTCTCCCTGACCATGATGGTCATGTTTTTTCTGCAAAAGAGATCGCCGCCTATCATTCCAACACTAGACCAGCTTAAAGAATTGGCAGGTAAGCACAGCTGTTTCTGTGTTTATTGCAGTTTATTGCACATTTGTTTTCTCTAAAGTGGTAAATAAACACAAGCAATTTCTTTATGCTCTCAAATACTAATGAGTATTATGTGTGCTTTAAGTTTGAGGGAATACACAAGTTTTACATGTATTTTTTAATGAAAATAATGCATGTTTAAAGGCAAAATAAATCCCTTTTCAATACAATACTAATTGCATTTAGAGGAGTTAGACTTATTCTGTGCCTTAGATAATTAAAAGTAATTTCCTTGTTCAGTGCTCCTGTGCTGAATTTTTTTTAATTTTGTTTTTTAGAAGACCTGTAGGGTCTTGAACGTTTCTGGAGTTAAGGATTTTGTGCAGACTGATATGATGTGTATTGTTTCATAGATAGCAAATGCTTAAAAGAAAGGCTGTATTTTCTTCTCCCAGTTTATAATATCCTTGAGACTGTTCAGGCCATTTGCAAATAATTTTTATATCTCCACAAACAAGCTGTTCTGGCAGTTTCATACACAGCATTCAGGGTGTGTTATCATCAGTGAATCGTATGAAAGCATAGAGAATGACACCTCAAATTTTTGATTCCTCCATCATGTCTTCTGCGTATTGACATGCTTCCTTGGAAGCTTTGAGTGCTTTCAGTGGAGCAAAAGGTCTATATTCAGTTGCTTTATAATAATTTTAAACATTTTCATCAGAATTCGGTAGAACTTTTTATACAAAAAACATGTGTTCTGGTATTTTACAAGAGTATTCCTAATTCTCTGAAGTTTTTCAGAAGAAGAAAGTGAACGCTCTGGGTCTGATTTTTTTGAAACCTTAATGTAGAAGAGTTGTGCTGTTTAATGTATAGTATAGCCCTCAATACAGAGATACCATGTTTGTTACTTATTAGAAGTATTTTCAGAGATACTAAGATCTTATTTGTATTCCTGTAGGATTACAATCATTTATCTTATTCCTGTGAGATTTTGAAAATGTGCCGTTTGCTTATGATGCTTTTCCTTTGCCCATCTATAGACTTTTTTCTTTTAAATCTTTTACCTCTTAACTTGAATCTTAACCTGAAAGTTCACCTGTGAATTCCTAATTCTATTTGTGTAGTATGGTAGCATTGATTTCAGTTTGTTATCTGAATTTTATTAAATACAATGGCATTTTACTGTTTATTACTTCAAAACATGCCCACAATTTTTCTTTCAGATGAGAAAGACAAGCATATAATTGGAGGATATGATTGCTCATTTGTTAGTGATTTAAGGAAGATTAAACCTACAAAAAATACAGAAACACTTGGTAGGTAGATCTTCATGAGTTTTCTTTTTTCTCTGAGGTATTGAAAATAAACTTTTCTTTAATGTTACTGATGGCTTTTGTTTTTCTTTCCGTTAGATGTTTTGTTGGGTGAGTTTTTTGAATATTTTGGAAACTTTGATTTCAGAAAGAATTCCATAAATCTTCGAAAGGTAAATGGATTTTAATTGCTCATCATTATCAGTTAAATCTCTCTGTCTGCCATTTGACAAACTGCATATGCTAAGCAACGATTTCTGACATTTTTAATTATATATAAAAAGTACATTTATATAGAAACTGAGTCCTTTCTGTGAAGGAGGAGTGTTTTTCTCTCGGAGCTCAATAACTTACAATACTATTAAGAACTTTTCCAGTGTCATTACTTGGATATGGTGAAAAGCAGAAACTGATGCAAAGCCAGTGTAATTTTACTAGAAAGCCCTGTAATAAAAGTGGCAGTTTTAAAAAGGCAAAGCTATTTTGCTTCTGTGGGAGGAAAACTATTAAAATGTCATAATGTCTGTCGGAGCAAAAGTCTGCAACAAACCCTGTGTGCTGACAGGCTTTGCATTTAAAGTTGGGAGTCCAGACCCAACGAGAGCCTACATTAAAACTTACAGCTGAGTTCTGGGTATGCTTTTGGCACTACAGTTTTCTACTGCAGTTTGTATCAGCCTACAGTAACTGTTCTGCAGCTCAGTAGGCATGCCATAGCAAGATAATTCTGTGCTATCACTTTGCTTTGCTTTATGTGTTTAAGTCATCCTACTGATCTGTGTGTGCATGCAAGTACAATAGAAATACATGAAAATGTAACTACCATAACTCACACCTGTTCCTGCTGGGCTGCTTCCAGAATGGGGGTTTCAGTGCCATGTTGCTATGTGGACACTCAGTTGTGTTCTGTTTCCTATTTGGGCATTATGGATCACTGGCATAAGAGCTCTTTTTGTAGGGTGATCCTAGAAACTGATTTATTTAGGTGGAGAACTTCTGTTAGCTATTAAACCTTAAAAAGCAAGCAAAACCACATTTGGAGCCTGAGCTAGTCAGGGGAGGTATCTGTGCTGCTGATGTTTTTCTGACAGTCCTCTTGGCCCCGGGGCAAGAGTATATAATGTGTTCATAGACACTTCCTGGAGCAGCAGTAGCTGGGGCATTCCTGCTAGAGCTTGCGGTGGAAAGGCTCGAAGAGGTTCTGCTATACAGAACAGATCAGCTAAGAAACACTGATAAGCACTGAGATGGAAGTGCATTTAAATGGCAAGCTACACAGTTGTCAGCTATTTGTGTTGTACTGTACCAGGTGCCTAACAGTGGACCATGACCTGAACAGCTCTGTGCTTAAAAGACAGACCAAACTGGGAGGAATTTCAGCCAAGGCAGCAATCTTGTTCAGTTACACCAGCACTGTGAGGTCTCTGAGCACTGTGGGAGGAATAGTTTGAACAGTTTAAGGGCTTGCAATATTTTATCAAACTGGACTATGCAGGTTAGTATGACACACTGATGCGGCCCGTACACAAGTGGAGATTACGGTGTAGGAGGTTTCAGTGAGTGAGGTCTGAGGTTTGTTGGAAAGCAAATGGGAGAGTGGCCAAAAAGACAGGTTAAACTGTAGTTGTGTGTTCTTTACCTTGAAGGAAATCTGAGTTGAATGTGGCAAAGAAAACCACCACTGAGAGGATTCAGAGAACACGAATCATACAGTCAGGTTGACAGGAAAATTAACTTGATTAATAATGACTGGGTATTTTGAAAAATGTTCTCTAGTAGGTCAAAACACTTTTAATGCTAATGTAATAACTCAAGTAATTTGTTATTTGCTCAGCCTATAATGCACATATGCAACCTTGGCTTTTTCTTTATACTCTCTGCAGGGAAAGGAAGTAAATAAGCCTGAGTCGTCTCCTCTTTATATCTGGAATCCCTTTGAACAAGACCTTAATATCAGCAAGAATGTTAATCAGCCACAGCTGGAGAAATTTATAGCTATGGCCAGAGAAAGTGCCTGGATTTTACAGAAGGAAGATAAAACTCAGCAAATGATCGATAAAGAACCTTGGGGACTGGCAGCACTACTGATACCATTTGGAAAAAGTAATTCCAGCAGGATGAAGAATAAGATGAAAGGAATAGGAAGTGAAACAATCAGAAGCCTCTTGGACTCTTTAAAGTTAAATAATGCAAACAGTCAACAAAAAGCAGTGGGAAAATGACTTTAAGCACAGAAACACAGTAGCTAATATTCTGTTTTAGGAATTGAATGTGACACACAGTCCAAAGAACATTACTTTTAATATTTTTATTATGGGGAATGGAGAATCAAGCAATCTCTGTTTTTCATCGTGATGATTTTTGTACAGGTCTGCTTTCTTTCTATACATATTTCTCCTCCTTACTCCTCACTTTTCCATCTGTTTTATGAATGAAGAGCATTCAAATGTAAGTTTTACAGATGCATTTTGGAAGTAGCCTTCAGTTGGGCACTCTTCTGAAAAAAGGCTGACAGGAGCAGTATGGGAAAAAGCCTTTGAGAATTCTCTTGGCTAGCATACAAATGATATGCTAATTAAAAGCTCAAGAAACAACCACCTTTCCATGAAACCACAGTCTGAAAGAAGATAAATGTGTTGGAACCATTGTTTCCAATCCAGTCACGTTTTGGAAGCCAGTAAAACCGAAGTGCATGTATCTATTTTTGCAGTTGTTTTCCATTCATGTAGATAGTACCAAGACAAAATAAAGAGAATGGAATTAGATAGTAGGGTGTGCAGTTTCTTAAAGCCTTGCACCACCACAGCTCTCCAAGGATAGTGCCACTGTTTTATGTTGGAAAAGTGGGTTTGCTCTTGTGTTTACCACGTGATTTCAAATGTCTTTAGTCAACTCTCCTTTGTTTTCTCTACCCAGGACTGGTCCCCACCCACACTTGTTTCTTATTTTGCCTTCAGCTTCACTTTAAAACCTGTATTTCAGGTTCTTGTATGCACTTCTTGCTTCATCACTTCCCAAAGCTGCTGCCTACTAGGTGACATCAAAGCATTCCTGCAGAGGGATCTGTCCGATGCAGAGATCCGGAGAATCATGTATTATGCTGGAGTCCTGTTCCCAGTCTTGCCTTGATTTTCAGATATTCAGCAGAACAGTGACTGTCCCCTTCCAGATCAACTGGGCCAGCGGAGTCAATGCTTTTCAGTGACTTAAAACATTGAGTGCTCTTTCCATCTGCCACAAAAAAAGTATTTTCAGAGGAAGGGGGAGAGGGGAGGGAAAGAAGGAAATTGGAAATGGAGAGCAGGCAAATATCAAACTCTAAAAGTACATTTGTGAGTAATTCATCTGTCCAGTTTGAGAGCCACTCATGCATCAAGACTAAATGGTAGCACTGTTAGCAATTCCAGAGTGTTTTCTTTATTCACAGAAATTCTGTAAAGGAAATTACTGTATTCAGAGATGATCATATAAATGCAACATCAATCTTTATGATTACTGTTTCATTTTCAGTACTTGTAGATTCTTTAGTGTTCCAGTGGTATACGATCTTGTGTAGACATTTTTCTAATGGTTTGATCAGAACAATTTATAAGTGTGTTTTCTCTTTTCTCTGATATATTATTTATTGGAAATACTGTGGGCAATAATGCATACTTCCAAGTACTTGTAAAAACTTCCTGTGGGCAAGGAAAAGTATCTTCTAGTAGTTGGCAAATTAAAGAGTTAGACCTTCAGGTCAATTCCATAATAGTTTATTCGGAGTTTAAAATAATGCCTCCAATTCTGATTCATAAATGTTTTCTTAAATGACTCACATAGTCATTATCTTGGTTGCTGACATTAATTCTCATATTAACTTCTTCAAGATTGAGCCTTGAATTTGGAACTTAATTTTCTACCTAAATCCTGATAATTAGAACTTGGTTTTGGAGGCTGGTATGAAGTTTATTGTAACGTGCTACTGGTGCAAACCCAGAGCCATTGATAGCAAGCTTGACACAGATGCTGTAAGGATAGTGCTGTATATATGCTGCTACCGTAATCTTTACAGGACCTAGAGGTACATTTTCTGCTGTTTACCCAGGAATAGACTATGCAGCTTTTCGAAGATTAGGGCAGTACTCAAGTACTTTTGAATTTTCTTTTTTTTAGACTAACTGAATGGGTAATAGCGTAATAATAAGAATATGGGTTACCAAGGACAGAAGCATGCAGCAGAACTGTGGCAGTGTGTACCTACTTGGATTATGTTCACAGTGATCCTCTGACATAGGAAAGATTTTTTATTAGTTTTGACACATAGATACAGGACACTTGTAGACAAATAACAGTGAGTTTTGTATTTTGGTTATATGGTTGAGCCATGCTGAAGCACAAGCTTCATTTGTAAATGGTTATAGATGTTCAAGCTGCTTAGTATTCCTTAAAAGGCAGGGCAGAACATGGTCACTGTACCTGGCAGCACATTTCAGCATCACTTTTCTGTTTAGACGGCCTGTCTCTTTTGGGAATAGTTCTGAACCCTTGTCATGGCTGCAGGCCAATTTCTGAAAAGAGGAGAAAGAAGCCAAAAGAAGTGGTGTAGCACTGAATGCACAGGTTATTTTTTCAGATGTCTACAAGTCGAGGGAGCTGGTGACCAGGGAGCTGAAGCCTAGAGGCTTCAAGGATCAGCTCTCATTGATGTAAATAAGCCCAGCGGGCAGCTTTCTTAGAGGAGGCTGTAGCTGGAGGTGAGGGGCTGACCATGAGCTTCCCTAAAGTATGAGCTATGTCGAGAAGAGCTGAGTGAAGCTGAAGCCACCTGTGGGAAGAGAACCAAGACTTGAGGGGGTGTATTTATCAAATCAAGAGAGATGGTATGTTTATCATTTCCTGAAGGCAGAAGTCTTACATTGAAGATATTTAGGAACCGTCAGTATGGTTCTGTCACTGAAAACAAGAGCTGGATATATGTCAAGAAAGGACTATGATTATGATCTAGATTTGAGAGCTCATTCATATGCTCCAGAAACATGTAAACAATGTCTGCAAGAGTGAGGCGGTAAGTTTTAGTTACTTCTTGAACTTGGTGCTGATCTGCTGTATTGTATGGTGGGGCTGTTAGGGAGGTCACAGGTAAGGAACACCAGTGAATTAAAGTTTTGCCCCTCTGCCCCTTTCCCGTGCTGGGAATACTTTTTAGTGCAAGTTTCACATTTCCTGGCTCTTAAATGGTTAAGGAAACTGAAAATATTCGGAAGTTGCTTGTCCTGAGAAAATGTGCTTTGGGATATTAACTTCAAAGTTAACATTTGTTGCTAGGGGTTTTTATTTTTATTTCCCTAGATGTTTGAAGCTCACAAGTGTTGCGGGAATAGGTTCTGCTGCAACTGCCACTGTTCCGTCATTCCTCTGTAACTTCCTGGGAATCTGCAGCCTTGGCCTATAGTTGACTCCTGGGTGAGCATCCTAGTGCCATGCTTGTGAAGACACAGTCACAAAAAAGACTTCTTGCCGGATAGCAGACGCTCTATTCCTCTGCCTCGGTTTCAAAACTACAGTTCCTGTCTTGGATTTTGTTCTTTAGACTTGGAATCACAGTATATTTGAGGTTGTGAGACAACTCTGAACCTAATCCAGTTGCCTTCTTGAGTGGTATAATCTGTGAGATTAGACCAGGACTTTTTATCTAGTTGGGCCTTGAAAATCTCCAAGGATGGAGACTGCACGGCCTGTTCTAGTGCTTGACTGTCCCCATCACCGTGGTAGGCTGGGCTGAAGTAAGCTGCCCCATCCTTGTCACTCTTACTGGCTTCTTTTCTGATCCTGACACATGCTCTCAGTCAGACTGCTGTTCACTACAAGTATTCAAGCTGTTCCTTCACATAGAAAGCCCCGAGTCTTCCCTTCTTTCCCTGTCTTCCCAGAGGAACTCATATCCATCCATCACAGTGCTCCCATCACATGCAAACCCTCCTACCACAGCTGTTATTCCAACAGTGTTGTAGTAATAGCACAAGGAGCTCTAGTTCCTCCTGCTTGTTCACCAGGCTGCCACACATTTGTATCTGTACATTTTAGGTGGGTACCTGTTTGTCGGCCCATATTAAAGAGATGGGACCATCACAGTTATTCACGATTTATTACTTGAAAATCAAACAAGGCATCAGTCTCAGAGGCTGTGAGATTTAGTAACAAGTCGCCATAACTAAAGACAGTCACGAGTTTCAATGTTACATGGCAATTTATAACTTTTTGGTCCAATAAGCAATTAACACGAAACTTTGTTTTGACTTTATAACCTATCGCCTTTGGTACTTTTTACTGCAATGCATCTATCTTTGAACCAATTACTGGCTAGCTCACGTACACACATATACTTCCATTATAACATCTAAATTCTTAACTTAAACTATAAAATCAAATTACTATACTTAGGAAACCTCCACCATGTCACCCAAAACGTATTCTTACTTATAACTATAGAAGCATAGGTTTATAATTCTTCTGCTTAAGGTCTGTACACCTTCATTATTACATCAGCCACAGCTCTTTCCAGGGCTGTAAATTGAACTCATTAGTGCCTGTGGAAGTTTTTGCCCCTCTGTTTCCCACACCTGTTCATAAGGTTTTATTATTCTTGAGGTCCCTTTTGTTCCTGTCACCCTGTATCCTTTTCTCTCAATCCGTGTCCACAAACTGCCTGGCATAACTGGGGGTTGTGGTTGTCCTCCTTACTGTTCTAGCTGATTGCTTTGATATGGCCACTGTGCATATCCAGCTTACAAAGTCCTCGTGACGCTCAAATCCTGACTAAATATTAATTTCTAAAAGGCTCTGCAGGAAAATAAGAGGATATGAGTACCAGACTGGTATATTGTACTGGCAGAAAAGCCCCAGAAAACATGACACCATGCAGAGAAAGTGATGCAGGTGCAGAATCACCGTAGGGCACAGTGCTGTTTCTCTGGGACCTTGTTGCTTCCACAAGTGCAGTAGTGTGGTACAGGATGCTGCTGCCCAACAGAACTTGTCCCACTTGTATCTGACACGTTTGTGGTTCTGTATCACTTCTGGGTCTAGAGCAGTCAGGCTCTCAGCCACAACCTGGCTGTGCTCCATGCTTGTGTTGGGTCTCTGGTCATTGAGGAATTGTGTTCTTAGAACAGCAAGTCTTCTCTCACAGAAACAGATTTGCTAGTTCAGTTTCTTTTATACTCTCCCGAGTACAGGCTATGTTTTTGCTTAACAAAATTTTGTACTTTTGGAGAAAGAAAAGCTAGACGAAGACCCTCTATTTAAATAATTTTGCAAACAAACTAGTTAAAGGTACATGCCAAGCTCAACTGAAGCAAATTTAAGACTTCCAGCCTGGACTACTTTGGAGATATGATGACCAACAATTAGGAAGTTTTTCAAAGTGAAGTCATCCTGTTCACTGGAAAGCTCACTTCCAAATGATTCGCCTTACTTATCACAGAATTACCACCAAGGTTCTCTTCTAGTACAAAATTCTTCTAAACATCATGGGTAATTTGGGGTCAGTTTGTTTAAAACAAGGGTTAGGATTTACATGAGGCTAACCTGTGCCTGGAGATAAAATCTCCTTCTCCATAAATCCTCTTAGTTGAAAGTCTTGATCCACTGCTTTTGCAGACCTGTTTCTCATACTTTCAGCAGAGGTTTGGTTTACTTTCTTTTGCAGGAACTCCCTGCTTCTTTTCACCCTCCCCACTGTCTTTTCGTCATATCTTTCTGATCTCATCTGTAAAAAAATAGTCTTTCACTTCCCCTAGTATTTTGTGAAGCAGTAGTGAATACAGCTACATTCAAGAAACAGGTAGGTTTCAAAAGGTGGTTCTCACATTGCAATGTAATTTTTTTTACTGCTTCATTTCTATGACTGAATCTCCATACTGCATTTCCCATGGCTCATAGAGGGATCAATTAGCTGGATTTGATGGGTCTCACCTTTACTGAACATGTGTTTTTGGGAAGTCTCTTCAGTAGAGAGACTTGTTTAACACAGTCTGCTGTATTAGAAAGCAGAAGTTCCCTGCAAATTTTTGAGAGGCACGCTACCCTTCAGGATTATTTCTGTTTTCTCTTGTTGTTATGGGGAAAACCATGTTCAATTTGTTTCACAGAATGACTTCAGAGATAGATTTTTGTTCCCATGCTGAGCTCTCTTGTGCATACAGATTTGTAGTCAATGTAAACAGTGCAGCCCTGTACAGGAATTTTGCATGGAACAACTCCCAGAATATGTCTTGTAGGTATTATGCTCACAGCCCAACAGGGGAGGTAAAAGCCCCACAAATTACTAAGGCATTTGTGGTGCTGACTCCACGAGACGGAACGATTTCCATAATTCTGTATTGCTTTTTATCATATTGGGCAGAGGAAAGACCTTGCTTTCCCACAGAGAAAAGGTAAACATGTTAGAAGTTGGATTGTTGGGGTGAAGAGCTGTAGTACTTACATTCTTTCTGAATATTTCTATCTTAAGTTTGGTTTTCTAAAGCCCTTCTCTAGGAGCTATTTCTAGAGATTTTCAGGATGAGAGAAAGAACTGGGAGAACACATAGATGCTTCTTATTTCAAGTAATCAGATAAATAGTACTTACTACTAGATTAATTATCAAAAGTAATTATATAGGGGAAAATAGCACATGTAACAATCTGGCAATAACAAGTATCCCTGCCTTGTCTCTTTGATCCAGTTTTCCTGCCTTAATTTTCTGTAGTCCAGCAGTGCACTACGTTTATAGAGGGATGGGATTTCAGAGAGCATACTGAATGGAAACTACAGTATCCAATACACGGGAGGGTGAGTACTTAGCCATTGCAGTAGATAAAAAGAAGCATTACCAACTCCATCACGAAATGAGATTCAGGGATTTTTTTACTTCAAAAATAAAATATATAGAATTTTTCTGTGATGCTTTATGTGATTCCTAGTTCTTCCTTTTGAAAATTATCTTTGGACACAAATCAAAAGAGGGTTTGCTGTAATCGCTTGATATCTGAGCTTGCTAAGTAAGGTCTCATTTGAAATGACCATGATCTGTTTTGTTGAGACATTAAAGACCTTAGTGATTACAGTTCTGCTCTAAACCCCATGTTTACAAGGGGTTGCAGTTGGCTTATGAATCTGGAATATTATCATTTTCAGTTATCCTAAGAATGCAAATGCTTACAGTTAGCAACAGACTTTCACACTTCTGCCACTTAGGCTGTTAGGATTTTAGTTCTCCTTTTTACTGTAGGCAATATTTTCAATCCTTGAACTGTGTTGCAGCAATTAATTTTATATTTCTTCCATGAGATAAATAATAAAGTAAAACATGTCCTCTGTATTTGTTCAGTAAGTTACTATTCCATTGTGCTGTTGAAGTCTTTGATGAGATAAAGAATAACATATCTGGTGCTTTCCTTCCTCAGATGCAGGCAGAGATTACTGAAATGAGGATGCATTTCAAAGAGCAGTGGTTTTGAATGGTTGGTCTCTAAATGCCCCAGTCTACAGAGCTCACTGAAGAAGTAAGAAAACAAACCCCTGAAAAATCCAATCTCATTGTCAGCCAGCTTCCACTCACCCAACAGACACTTTTAAGTTTGGGGATTTTCCAAACAGAAAAAAGGTCAAACCAAATGCTGTCAAGTCATGGTTGGAGATGGAGTGCTTCTTGCCTTCCAGAATCACTTTATGATTAATAATTTGTTGAAGTAAATGCTGGTCTGTGAAGAGTATGTCTCTGTCACTTACAAAACATAGTTTCTAATTAAGAGAGCAGAAATAACACTTTGGATGTCTGACAAACTCTGTGAGATATCTCTTAATGGGAAGAGAAGAATTTTTTTCTAGCTAGATATCTAAAGTTCCTGAACCCTGTCCTGGCAAAAAACTTGCTTTTTATCCTTATAAATTATAAACGGGGAAAACAGGCATCTCTGTTTGTCTTGATTTAATTTTATCCCACATGTATAGGGTTACAAGTATGTGGCAGTTAGGCATAAGTGATAGGATTTTATGCTCCAAATGCTGGTAAGAGAGAAGCTTCAGATCACATAGGTTAATGCAGGCTTGATTCAAAGACACCTAGTCCAAATCTCCTAGTCTTTTTTAGATCCTACCCACCATTGCTGCAGACCATAAATATTAACCACTGCCAGCTGCTCGCTCCTGGTAGGGATGACTTCCCCTGGAGTTAATCTTTCTAAGTCAGTGGGGGCTTTAATTGCCAAGCTGACCTAGGGACTTCTGAAGCCTGAGAATGAATGCAAAGAATGGTTTGCCATCTTCATGTGCCATTCCTAGCAAGACCTTTTCCTCCTGACTCCAGTAACAGCAGGACATATCCTTAAATTTCTTCTCAAATGCAGAAATAGTGAACAATGATGCTATAGCATGGCCATTTCTCGTTTCTCAAAATTCCTCAGATTTGTGCAATTTATGGGTTTGGGTGTGTGTGTGCACATTTTTATCTAGCATCTTTATTCTGTTTTTCAAAAAAGATTGATGAAAATTTTTTTCTTTGTTTTTGTTGTCCCTGGAGTTTAGTAAGCTAGAGCTTTCAGAGCTGTGCTTCACTTGTTCCCATGTTTTTCCTGGCAAAGACCAAAATTCAAAGCTGAGCCTTTTTCTGCTGGATGTTTTTCTTTTCTATGATAAACACAAAGTATGCAGTTGGTGTCATGAGAGCAGTAGGTGCAAGATTCAGCTGACACTTCCCAGCAGAAAAGTCTCCATCTTGCCAGGCCTTTGAGGAGACATGACAATGATTCATTTTGGTGATAACAGCACGAACACAAGTCCAATTGTTTGCTATGTAGGTCAGAATGGGGTATGTTGGCATCTCTGTTTGCAGACTTTACAAAGATGTCTGGGAATGGGAAGCATGGCAGCAAAAAACCTATTCTGATACAACTTAAATTGTTCTGCTGATGGAAGCAGGCTATGAACAGTTTGCTGTCAAATACTTGCTGTCTAGCTGGCAGAGCTGGACATTGTCTATATATGAGGAGGTTAAATTTTTCACATTAAACAGCTCATTTACTCTTTACCCAATCTCTGCAATTAAAGTCGGTGTCTGTGCCATGGAGAAGGCCCTTAGAATTAGTCAGTCTTGCTGTTCCAGTATGAGTACTTATAGTAGCTGATGTACATGTACATGATGTACTTAAAAATCAGAGGAAACTGACAGCTAACTTGGTTAGCTCAGGACCTTTCTTGCAGCCTTGTGCTTTTTAATGTCTGTGCTTCAGAAACTCGTACAGCAGTCAGTTTGGGTTTTGCTTGCTTAGTCAAAACTGGCTTTGGGAATGTAATTTTTTGTAACACATTAAAACATTTTGCTGCACACCCCATTGCACATCATGCATGAACATGATAATGTCTTTTTATGGGAGTCTACCAGCTCTCCCCTGATGTCTCTTCCTTCCAGGAAAGCCTCTGGTTACTGAAGATGAAAAACAAAGCTTTTTTCTCTTTCCCTATGTGAGTGGTCCAGTGGAGGGCCCTGGGACTGCTTTTGTTTGATGTGTTTGCATGGTGTCACGCACTCTTCAGACCAGGCGTGTCCCCTGGCTTGTGTCTGTGGAAACACCTCATGTTCTTGCTTCCAGGTTTGTCCCTCTGATCCTCTGTGTCCATCATCTACATAAACAGCAGCATTACTGCTAATTCTGCTCTACAGCTAGGAGAAGTTGAGGCACCTTCCTATTTTGGGGAGAACGACTCTTTCCCAAATGATGTATCTCCTTTAAATTAACTGTCAGCTTCTTCTCATACCAGTGGGATAAATGTACAATACCTTACAGCATTGCTCAAATATATGTTGTGACAAACACTACAGCCAAAACCATACTTTTTTTAGGTTCCACACCACACACGTTCAAGGAAAAATATTCTCTCTTTGTCATGTCTTGAGAGCTGAATAGATTTTTGAAGCAGTTGGAGGCAGTGTTCCAAGATCAGAGATCAGACCATGTACCTTTCTTATTTAAAGAAGGAAATAAATCCTGATGGCTGGACATAATGTTGTCTGTGATCATACTTTGTCTTGACAAGTTTATTAGCTCAGTGTGGACTTTTATGAGACTGTTCTCCTCCCTCTATCAGTTCTAAGCATTTACAGCAATTACTTTCTCTGGGGTTCTGTTGATTATCTTACGAAAATCTGCCTCATACAGGAAAGATACACAGGTGATAATGTTTGAAATAACAATGTGTGCAATGACTTGAAGTTGCAACAGTTCAGAAGGGAAGTGGGTGGTAACTGATGTTTTTACTTCAGCCTCATCAAAAGAATTTGATTGAATCTATTTTTTTATTGCTGGTGAGGCTTATTTTAAAATAAAAACAACCCAAGAGGGAAGTTCTGTCTACCTGCTCAAAGGTGAGATTTCTCTTCTAGGAGGACTAAAGCCCTAGACAGTGTTTGTGGAAGTATCTGTAGCTTAATGCCTTTCAACAGCAGTCCCTAGCAAAGGATCTTGATTGTTCTTGATTATGAAGAAAGACATAAAGAATAATTATGGAAGGGGATCTTGATTTCTGCTGCTGCACTCTTATGTGAAATGCATGCCAACACAGAGCAGAGCACCACATTCTGATACAGAGAAGCATCTGTATGTAAATGAACTTGAGTTTTCAAAGGGCTCCAGTGCTGAGTCCCAAATCTTTTCAGCAACTTTGAAAATCCACTAAAAAAATCAATTACAGACTAGTTTATGCTGGGAAGAGGAAACGGAGCATGTCCTCTGCCGAAGCATCACGCTGTGATGAATGGCCAGTAGGTCTGGTGAGCCAGTTGTCCGTTCCAGTTCGGTCTTTGTTCCTGTAAATGAGCCAGTGTGTATCTGGAAGAATGGGAAGTTGTCTGGAAACTTGATCCAACTGATCCAACAAATAGCTCAGTTGTTGCTGTGATAAAAGCATAGGATGACTATTTCAAATGTTTAAATAATGGTGATATTTTTAGTTAAATGAGTTAGTATAACCTTCTTTAACTCTGCAATTACTGTTTGTTGCCAAAATCAGTAGAAAAAAAAAGGAGTGTAGGTCATGTGCTACACTCTAATCTTTCCATTTAAATATCTCTAAAACCAGAATAAGAAGTAGCATAATAGGATAAAAAAACATCTCTTGCTAAATCTTTCTCACACATACTTTGACTACCAGGCTTAAAGATTTGTATTTAGATTTGGATGGTGTAATAATTGCTGTTATATTAGGCTATTTTTATATGCATTTATTTAATGCACTAATCTAAGTAAAGCTACTTTTAAGAAGTGCTAGGTTTGGTCTGATAAAAATTAAGAGAAATGGTGTCCATCTTGATTTTCTCCTTTGGCACTAAGGGTGCAGCTGAGAAGATGCTCAAAATCCCCACATTGTTCAAAGCTGGATTTCTCAGTTGCTCATCAAAGTTTTCTTGTTCCTCCCTCACAGTTCTGAGGCATTTTATACACATCTACAGAAAAGATTTTTTTTTCATAGTAATCAGTGGAGGTAGAGTAGCGGAATTTCCCCATAATCAGTAAAAAATAAAAATATTAAATTCTGCTGTAATCTAACCCCGTGCAATTCTAGCACTACTGCAGAGTGACTGTGGCTATATCACTTCATCCTCGAGTGAAACTTGTCATCAGCAAAATGCATATGTTCTCTGGTGGCTCAGAACAGGCTAAGACAAGAAAACATTGGAAACTTTAGATTTCTCCATGCCTCTGGAGAGAAACTTGTGCTGCACCTTCATGAACGACTTCTGGCTGTAGGTGCTCGAAGGCAGCAGCTTTGCACACCCTTTCAGCTGAGGTTTGCACACTCTTTAGCTGAGTCTCATACACCTTTTAGCTTGAGCTTGGCACCCTTCCAGCTGCGGCTGCCACCAAGGGAGCTGCCCTCCCCTTGTCCCTGTTCCTGCACAGCCGTGCAGCGATGGCCCCTGGAAGAGGGGCTGTAAAAGTGTCCCGGACACAGCCCACGTTCCCTGCTCCTCCGTCTCCTTAATGAACACAGGAAGCTACAAACTTGGTTTTGTTCTGCTTTTTTGAGCTCGTGCAGCCTGCCGGCAGTAAATATCAGACCAGTTTCTAATAACTTATGTTCTCTTTATTTTTTAATCAAAAAAAGACTGACGTGGGCTTTATTCCTAAGGCAACCGCCCCCACCAGGGCTGTACCATGCGTCATGCCCACACAGCCTCCCGTGACGCAGAGAGCTGCGAGCAGCGTTGGGCTCAGGAGCTGCACTCCTTGGGAAATTCCCCTGTGTAGAGTCCTTCTTGTGCAATAGCACGGACCTTGCAGCTTTCGCTTCTCGAGCTGTAGAAGAGGTAACCTGGAAAGCTCTATCCTCGTCCAACATGATTTTGGACCTGGCAGTAATTATGCTTCGATGCTTGAATAAGCTGCAGCTCTGATTGGGGAAGTTTTAGGGTACGTGTGTGTCTCACAAAGACCTTCTCAGCGTCCTCCCCCGCTGCCCCTCCTCGGGGATTCCCTGGCAAGCTGCATTCCCCAGATCATCTGAAGTCCCTAGGGATGGGAGTGATGACTGCTCTGCTTTCTGTTGGCAGAGAAAAACACCTGCAACCTCCCAAAAAGGGAGACAGGAGACCCCAATTGCTGTGATACTCCTGGGTTTTGCTCCAGTTCTGAAACTTTGGGCAAAGTGCTCTGTTTCTCCTTGGAAATGGAAATCCCAGCTGAGAGAAGTTAGTAAATCTGTTAACATGGAAAGGACCCAATTCCATCCTTTGCCTATTTTGTCTGCAAAGTCCATGGGAGTGTTTCTGTGCTACTCAACCCTGTCAGAGATACAATGCACACCACATTTTCTCTTGATATAACACTGGAGGGAGATGTCCTTTTCTACACAGACAGCATGAAAACCGTGTTAATTGTGTTTTCTCCCTTTTGAGGCATTTACACAGCTTGAAGAAATTTTGCTTGTATTTTACAACCACAGAGCAAAGGCAGGCAAATGGTTGCTGTCAGCACGTGAGTGGCTCTGTACTGCACCAAGCCTGAGAGCAGGCACTGCTGACGGACTTTGGGTGAGAACCAGTTTGCTACGAGCACCTGGATTACAAAATAGATGGCAGTCAGTAAACTTTCTCACATCCACTTCAATTCAAAGCAGGAAAGATTTTTTTGATCATGGGGAATGGTTGTTTCTTGAATGGGAAAGTCCACAAGAGAAACCCTCTCTACCTTTCATAGAGACGCTTTTTTGATATGTGATACTTTAGACAGTTTGCGAGACTGTGGTGTGTAACTATGAAGCTTAATATTTGTAAGCAATTAACTTCACATTGGGTAAACACAGGCCTTTTATCCATCACCCATCTGAAACACCAGTGCATTATGAGCTGGAGCCCCATTTTTCCCTGGGCGGAGATCTCTGGGGTCCTCAGTGGTTTGCTGTCTCCCTGTGCTGTAGCTGCTCTGCCCCATGTGCATGTACAGGTGCCGTGCCCTTGCAAGCAGCTGCTGCATCTGTACCCTGTGTGGTGTGTCCAGTGAGCTCCCACTCCAGCAAGGCGGCTGCCCCCACCACCCTTTGCCACCCAGCCTCAGCTGGCAGTCCCATTGCAAGCCCCCACCACCCCTGCATACTCACCACTCACTTGCTGGGAGGCCAGCCGGGAGGTAGGGATACATCAGACAGTGGGGTGCATTCATGGCTTCTCCTGCACCTGGGGACAGAGCATCCCACTGTGAGCCGTCTGCAGTTCCCCTTGGAACTCCGGTACCCAGCCGTAGCCCAGGGCAAGTAGTGCCTTGTGACCTCTTGTGCTTCCCTGCCTTTTGATTCACACTTTTCCTCATGTTAAAATTGCACAAGTCAGGGGCTGGGCTGTGTGCCATCCCCCCTCTTCTGGCCTGCTCACACCTACCTGTGAAACTTACTTTCCTCTCTCCCTCGGGCTGGGAAAAGCCCTGGGTAGGCTCTTTATTGAGACAAATAATTCCTGCTTTCTGCATACTTTCTCTCTTACCTGCCAGCTTAGTGCTGGGCAGTTGCACCACTTACACCTTTCTGGTGCTAAGTCCACATTCTGGATAAATGTCTCTCTCCAACAACTGGGAAAAGGGCAGATCCTGACAGTCTGAAGACAGCAAAACACTCTCTCCTGTTTTGATTTTGAGTTTATCCCCAGCATTAATAGAAAAAAACCTTTTATCTGTGTGGAGTTTAAACATAACAAGTCCTTGGTGATGGTAAATAGTCTGTTGGAAAGCTCTCTGTCCCATAGTGTGTGGGGACAACATGGACATGGCCTTGCAGTAGCTTGTAATGCACTGAGAGAGAGAGTTTGGGTGGTCTGCTCCCAGGAGTAGCTACTCAGTGGGTGGGGTGGTGCTGTAGATCATAATTTTGGATGACTTCAGTGCAGCACAGAAGATTAAACTTCACACTGCTGTTCCTTGTCAAAAAACAATTACTGCTTAGCTGAACCACAGCCGAGCCTCCTCGTCCCTGCTCTGTGGAGTTCCACATGGCACCACAGGGTGCAGGTTGTCCTCCTCTCGGGCTACATGGCCCTGCACCAGCAGAGGTGCAAGGGGCTGACAAAGCTGAGCACTTCTCCCCTCCAGGCATGTGCTCCCAGCCACGCAATGATTGCGTTGATGGGCTCTACTCGAGGGTGTTTAGAAACGTTCCACCACAAGTGCTTGGAAAACTACGAAAAGCAAAGATGATCTCTGGCTCTGCCAGCAAAAACATCTCCTTAAAAGATACATTAATTTTTCTATGTGGTAGGCTCGCTTTCCAGAAAGACAAATGCCACCAATAGTGGTGGGAGGGCGAAAGGAGGTAGCTAGGATAAGGAGGTGATTTCTTTCAGCATGAAATTATGCATCTGTTCTGCCTGCCACAGACCTTGCGACATCAGGCCTCCCTCCCTTGGCTCAGCTTCTTTCTCTCAGCATGAGGCTGCAAGCTGCTGTGCTAAAAATACATATTTTTAACATGAAATAGCTGCTTCTGCAGGACCACACGTCAAAGACTCACAGCACTCCTTGCAAGCTCTGAACCAACCTGCTTGAACTTCTTTCCTGAGGCTGGAGCATGAGGCCATCAATTAAAAGGCTTTGCTGACATCTCAGGTGAACTGGGAAACCTTTCCCATCCCTCCATGGATTTCTCTAAAACTGAATTTGAAAAAGAGTCTACCCAGAAGGTTTATTCACAGTCCTATAAGCATGAACCAGAATAATGTTACCATTTGTTCTGGGACATTTTCCTACAAATTTCTCATTATTCCAGGGTAATTCTTTCAAGACCTGTTGGGTACATGTAGTAGCTGCAGTGTTTAATCCCTGTGAAGAGCTGTAGACTTTTCTGTTTGGGCTGAGAGCTGACAAAGTCTGGTGTATCAGGTGCTTCTTACCAGCAAAAAACTGTCATTCGCTAAAAAAGTCATTCTATCAATCATCGAATGAAGAGAGAAAAATCATAACGAAGCCAGGTAACATTGGAATCACAAACTGATAAGGCTGGATAAGACCAGTGGGGACCTCTGGAGATCATCTCATCCAACCTCCTGCTCAAAGCAGGTCAGCTAGAACAGACTGCCCAGGGCCATGTCCAGTTGATGTTGAATGTCTGCAAGGATGGAGGCAATTTTTTCCATTTACGTCTCTGGGCAGCCGGCTGCAGTACTTGACCACCCTCACAGCAGAGCACATTTTTCTTGTGTTTAAATAGAATTTCTTGTGTTTCAGCTTCTGCTCATTGCCTCTTGTCCTGTCACTGGGCTACACTGAAAAGAACTTGACTCCATCTCCTGTAAACCCTTTCATCAGGTATTTATACATGAGTGAGATCCTCCCTGAGTCTTCCCCAGGCTGAACAGTCCCAACTCTCTCAGCTTGCCCCTCTATAAGAGATGGCTCCAGTCCTGTAACCAACTTCATGATCCCTCATTGGACTCTCTCCAGTATGTCCATGTCCCTCTTGTTCCTCTGAGGAACCGCAAACTGGACACAGCACTCCAGGCGCAAGAGGGGACCTGTTGGCAAAGCTTTGTCTTATGCAGCCCATGACACCATTGGTCTTCTTTGCCAAAGTTTCCTAGATCTTATTATTGGCTCTCCTGAAAGAGGAGGAGTATTTTCTTCCAGTCTTCAGGTATCTCTCCTGATTGCCAAGATTACAGAGTGACCTCACAATGACATTGTCCAGCCCCTCAGCACTCATGGGTACATCCTGTAAAGTCTCATGGGCCTGCATATGTTCAGTTTGTTTAAATGTTCCCTAACATGACCACTGAAAGTCTTTCTTGCTCTGATCTCAGGGTAGTTGTAGCATTGTGTGGTAAGGATGCAATTTTCTCCTAATTCTTTGCAGTGCTCACAGCATGTTGAGTTTTTCTCTGTTCAGTTCTACAGTATTCTCCAGAAAAAAATTACCTCAACAGCAGGTTTTCGTGTAATTATAACCTCTATATCTACCTTCCTTCCCTCCCTTTTCCTCCCACTCACCTCCAGCACCTTATTTCTAAATCCTCCTCTGCCCTCAGTACCTACGAGGGAACATGGCCAGTGCAGCATGTCCACGGACTCACACTGACTGCTCTGAGGAGCACAAGAGTTGCATGCTTAAACCCTTGTGGTGTATGCTTGAAAATTGCAGCTTCATTTTGCAGAGGAGGAGAGTTCTGGTGAAGATTTTCCATTTACCTCATACTGTCCCCAGCGCTGAGATCATCAAATCCCCAGCAAGGGGTACTGTTGCTGCATCTTCACAGTGAAAAGGTGAAAAGATTCTGTTTAAATATACAAATTTAACTTGCTACCCAGGGTGTGCTTTAGAATACTGCAGAATTTTCCTGAAAGATTAATGATGTTAAAATGTGCTAATGGCAGGCGAGAGCAGCTCTGTATGTCCATCGGGGGTGGTGCAGGCTGTGGAGCTGCTCCCTGGGGACCCTCTGCTGGCTGCCCCATGCATGGGATAGCACAGCACGGCATGGCAGCCCATCTGCACCACCACTGTGAGCCTGCCCTCAGTTGATTGTGCTCTTGACAAGCCCTGGACAGGCTTGGGGAAGGGTTCCTGGTGGTTGCTGTCAAGCGTGCTGGTCCTCATGCTTCCAGAGAGCAGGTGTACTCTGAAATGACAGGGTTTTTCCCAAAGTGCTTGTCTGTCTTTTATGTTTGCCTCCTCAAGCAGAAGAACACTCTCTGCATTAATACACCACTGCAGCCTTTTCAGAAATATTGGCCTGGCCTTTGCCTGTCCATCTGCAGAGCCCCTCATCTGGCTTGTGGAAAGGATGAGACTTGCTCCACTTCTTTCTGTATGTGCCCACATCACCCCAGCAACCCGCCTTGGCCCCAGCCTACTCCCCATCTTCCTGTCTGGTCTGGCTGCCAAAACCTGCCTCTTTGCCCCACGCTGACACTTTCCCCCTTCTTACCTCTTTCAGTGTGATTGAATCCTTCTGTATTTTCAGCCATGGTGTGACAGTTGGATTTTGGACACTGCTAGCTGAGAAGATCTTCTATCCACCAAAACATTACCCATGCTGCAGCACAAAAAAAGGAGAGAAAATGCAGCGATTTACACTCCCACCCTGGGAGACCTGTTGACAGTGAGCCTGGAGAGCCAGGCTTCATCTCCAGCTTGTTCCTGCACACCCAGGTCATGTTTGCGAGCCCAGAGCAGGATGCATTTGCCATAAATCAGATATCTAAAGCCAAGTACACGATGGGCACACTGAACCCCTACACAGACAGAACTGATGGTCTCTGACTTCAAGCCCATGCCCCTGCCAGTTTGGGATTCTTCTGAAAAGATTTCAGTTCCCTGTTCTAGAGCATGTAGTTTTAACTTGGAGGGAGGGAAATCCTGCCCACAGGCTTGGTTAGAAAATGAGATGCATCCCATAAAGCACTTTTGTTTTGTGCATGTAATAGAAAACTAATTACCTGGTGTCCTTCTCTATTAATCTGCATATGACCAGTGAGTGATTTCTACAGAACCCAGTGGGTTAATCCCACTGCCAAGGCACACCCTGCAAAGCACCTGTTCAGTGAGTCACCAGAAACTGTTGTGGAGGACACTGATGGGGTAGAAACCAAATTAACTATGCAACTGCTTGCTACTGGAGAAGCCTCACCATGATGAGCCAGGCTGCTCTGTGGCACTGCTTCCAGAGGAACAGACTGGATCCACACAGCCTCTGCTTTGCCTCTGACGTGACAAACGAGAAGCACTGCTGCAATCGCTTGTGCTCTGAGGTTGATCACATCTGACTTACTGCAACCACACTCAATGGATAGAGACGATTAGAGTAAATTCTGGTGCTCTTTGTGGCTCTCCAGTGCTGGGATGCTGATGAGCAGTGACAGTTGCACGACTGCTGTCCTTTTCCATGGTGGATACTGGAGATGGAGGGGTAGAGACATGGTGGTACGTGCTGCTTCTTGCAACCCTGTTCTGGGAGGCTTTTGCACCTAAAGATCCTCACTGCCATACAGGAGAATTAAGAATTGCATTGGAAGATGCCTGGACCAGCAGAATATTTATGTGGATCCATAGACATGTATATCAGTATATTTATCTGTAGATGTGAAGATTGGTCATTTGCTTTGCGGTCAGCAGGGAAGGTCAGAGTGGACACTTTACCTAACTGCACCAGGAACCAGGTCATACTGTGTTTACTCCATGAAACAATCTCTCTTCAGATGCGTGTCACACTTTAAATGCCACCAGAGCCAAACTGCCCCCTGGTAATTCACATCCCCCCGCTTCTGCCCTCCCTGATCTTCTCCCTGTGCAATCCCTTCACTTACCTAATGATCCAGCACAAACCATGATCACACCCATAACTATACACCATTTTTCTGGAGCTCAGTGGGAAACCATCACTGTTCAGAAATGCAATAAAAACACAGCAGCCTGCAAAGAGCTGCAAAATCAAAGGTCTGCATGTGTTTGAGCAGTTTGTGAAGGATGCTGTGGACAGGCCATGTGCCTGTGCAGGCTCCTGTTACCAGAGAGGTGCCTGGAGACCAGCATGTGCTGGTGAGCAGAGGCATCCAAGCAGAGCTGTCAGCAAGCTGGTGTCCAGGCTGAGGTAACCCGCTGCAGGAGATGTCAGTGCTGGCAGCACTAAGGCAGCATCCCCACCTCTTTGAGTTCTGTTTACAGAGCCTCAGTCTCAGTCGGCAGCAGCCATGTTGACATGGCCAGCGGGAAGGTGGTTTTATTCCAGGCTTCAGAAAAAAAATGTTATTTCTCTGTCTTTGAAGCCACTGAGCTGTGTAGGCACTGTGTTTGCAGGAGATGCTCCCTCTTTAGGGAAGAGAGCTTTTAGAGCAATAGCCTCTCATCTAGCATCAGTGTCACATGGGACACTAAGCACCAAAAGGACAATGGGACACCAAAGTGAAGGACAGTATGTTTCGTTTTGAAGTTTCAGTAGCTGGTTACAGAGAGAAAATAGTTTTAATATAAGGTCCAGCCTGTCCAGATTTGTCAGTAGAAAGTATCCAGTGGAGTTTTAGCTGTTTTATGTATTTGAGAACAGATGTGAAGCTGAAGTTCTGTTATTCCTGTGCATTTCTGAGCTATTCTCTGCCATGAGACATTTCATATGTTTTATACTCCAACGCACTTCCCTCCCATTGCTATAGTCCTGAAGTATTTAAATCATAACTTCGTAACTTCACTTCACTTTGCTAGAAAAAGAAAATATATTACTGCCTGTCGCACACAAATTATCCCAAAGGCTGTTCTGGGGTCTCTCTTGCTCTTTGTCATGCATGAGGTGGAAGCTTGGTGCTGAATTTTTTGTTCCAGCAGAGATCATGGTCATTCCCACTGTCCTCTTCAGCTGAGTCAATACAACTCTTTTTGAGAGCTGTAGCATTAACTAAATCAGTGACATGATGTGGGTTAAGAAGCAACAATCTAAAGGGGGAAAGCTGCATTTGTTTAATGCATGTTCAAGCAGAGCAAATAGTTCACTTTTCTTACCCATTTTCAGAAGCGTAGTAACTGTCTGCTGGCAAGTGAGGTGAGACGCTGGGCTAGCTGTGCCCGCAGCTGTGCAGCCCCAGGGCACAGGGCTTGCATGCTGGAGGCCACTGGGACCCCCAGGCACGTCTTGGAACAGGGTCTGGTTCTGCTGATGTGCTAATGAGCCTATGTCCGTGTCCCAGGACATGCCAGGACCTACCTGCCAGCTAGCAAGGGATGAGTTGGAAGTCATCAACTCCAGAAAATCCACCAGTAACACAGTATTGGGAAATATGTCATCCCCAGTGCAGCAAATACAGAATAAAGGCATGAAAATAAATGGTCCAAAGGAACAGGGGCCTTAGGAGGCATTTTGCTTCTTCCAGTGTGCTCCATTTACAGACCAGGACCCTGTGCTATATCCTCCACTCAGCTCCTTTCTTGTGTATCACCAAGGGGTTCTGTGCCTGGCCATGCCATCAGCCACTGCCACAGCAGTGCCTTTATATTGCCTCTTTCTTCCCCCTGATCTAAGATTCTCTTCAAGCATTGCCAGCTACATGGTCCCACTGTCATGAAAAAAGCAACAAAAAAAAGTATTTTCCAGCAGCCCGGAAGTTGGCGTACCTTCTAGCTATAACAAAGAAAGTGGCCATAGCCTGTTTCGTACAGATGACTTCCTTTAGTTAGGCCGAAAAATGTGACTATTTCAAAGCTGATTTATGTTTCTAACTGAAGTCCAGAATCTTAATCTCTCTTACTGTTTCCCCTGTCTGAACTGTGCTTGGCTGAGCAAGGAATTAGGGTTAGAGGTGGAAGTCAGAAGAAAGATCAATTGTTCCTATTGCAAAAGTAAACAGCAGTAAGTGCTTAATTGTTTCTGTATTTTCTAATCAAGTGGATTTTTCAGACCACTGCAAAGAGCCCACAGTGTGTGCAAGCAGCACACACTGAAATCAAATCAATCAATCCACGTCTTCATCCCCTCTTGAGGTGCTTGCTTTTCTTGTCATTGGTCCAGGACAAAGACAAGCTCCTCCAGAGCCCCAGGTCTCTGCAGAGGACAGAAGAGCAAAAATCCCACTTCTCAGTGGATCAAAATGGTGGCATCCAGACCCAAACTGGGACAGGTCTAGAGAAATGCCTGGAAACCTACTCGGTCACCTTCTGAGTGCAGCAGGGCAATGATCAGCCCTGAAAGCCAAGTCCTGCCTTCACAGCTGCCACCAATATCAAGGGACCACAGCACAGGGCTCTGACCCCTGACAGCCCTTGGACACTGCAGGAGTAAAATATGCTCATGTGAAAACCAGCCCTTTGGTGAACATATGAGCTCCTGATACCTTGTTTCCAACGGGTTTGTGTTTCTTGCTTGCCCTGGGAAAGTGTGGTCTCCTATGCTATAAATTCCGGAGCAGTGGGGCTTCACCCGCAGCAAAGAAAAAGGGAGATTTCCGAAAACTCACTTGATTTTCAGAATCAGCCATGCTCCCTGTGCCCTGGTCCTGATGCTAACCAGGCTCTGTGAGGGTGTTTGGATGGAGGCTAATCACACAGCTTTGCACTACACATCAGAGTGTGGTACTCTCGCTGTCTGCACCAGCCGAGTACCATGGAAAGCATCAACCATTTTGGGTCAAGTTCTCATCTCAAGTAAAGCCACAGTCTAAGCCTCTGGCTGCCCACATGTTTGCATGTTTTTGTGTCACCCCCAGGCTACTCAGGAGTTTCCCCTTCAGTGGAATTTTTACCACTCCCTCCTTGCCCTCCTGGAAGTGTGCTATTTATTTTAGCCCTAGCGTGCATCCTTCAGAAACAAATCTTTAAGTACCCAAAGGCCAAACTGGGCTCTGCTTCAATCTGATTTTTAACAAACTGGCTGCCTTCAGCAGCAATGAGACCCTGCTACCCCTGCCAGCCCTCGGCTTCATCCCCTCATGAAGATGCTGAAGGGTGTAGTTTCCTACAAAAACAAAGGTGTTTGATGCTCTGGGACTGAACTGGGCTGTCATGGTAATGAATGATACCCCTGCACTTAAAATGGCCTTGTGGATAGTGAGATGGAGAAGGGCTGAGTGAGTTTCCAGAGGCTTGCTGTCCTGTATGTTGTGCAGATGATTTCCTCCCCACTTTCCTATTTTTTTCTCCAATATTTCATGTGTTTTGACAAACAAATGTAACCAGGATGCTGAAGGGATTAACCAGGATTGAAAAGACTTTCTTAACTTGGTGATTTGGGCTGTTAATCTTTGGTCTGCATTTCTCTGAGCCACTGGAAGGCTGCAGTGTTCCTGTGTGGGACGTAACGGGTGTCACATAAACCCAGGCTGCTACACTGCAGGTTAACTGTGAACAGAGCAGAGATGAAGAAAGGAATTTAGCGTGGGCAAGAGGCACACCCTCTATTTTGGCAAGAAGCAGTTCACATTCTTACTCTGATTTACACTAGTTTATAGAGAAGGCTGAACTGAGTTCTTGAAGCATGTGGTAGTGTTTAACTGTATAAAACTTGGAATCAGCTTCAAGTACTGCATGTGGAGAGATCAAAGCTATTAAACTATATATTTTGTGTAGGAAATATCTATGATGAAGAAATAAATTCGTCTCAGTAATAGCCGACAGGGAGAACTCTCTCAAAACAAAGGCTGGTGCAGTGACGTCCCTCTGTTTATTTGTTTTGCAGGGAGATTGACTATTAGAGCCCCCATTTCAACATAAACTCTGCAAAGGCTTATGTAGTTTGCACGAAGCCACTTGTGCTCCTGAGGCTGAGGCCAAGGCAGGCGCAGTGACAGAGCTGGGCTCTCCGGGCTCATGGCGCCAGGGCAGCAGCTCTGCCTCCCTGGCCAGGGGAGGTATGGGGGCTGCACCTTTCTTCTCAGTTCCATGGGAAAGACTTCCCTCCTGGTGCAGTCAGGCTGATAAAACTGCCTCTCACCATGTTTTTCCAAAAGGGAAAGAGGGAGAAAAAAGCCTTTGCTTGGCTTTTTTTGGGCACATCTAATTGTTGCCTAGTCCGGATCAAGAGGAACCAAAGATGAACTACAATGCCTGTCCTAGAGAATCTGTGAAAGTCCAGGATCCTTCTGCAACCTTTGGCACTAATGCTGGCCTCCCAGCTATCACCATGGATGGTCCTTTGCCACTGAGGATGGCAGCCATTTCCTCCACCATCCTCTTCTGAGATCTCCTCTCTCCCCTTCCCTGCTTGCTTTCCCTTACCTAGTGCAGTTCATCTTTCATGTTCTGGTTATTTATCTGAAGCCTGCTCTCCAGGGCTGCCCCACGTGGCTATTTTAGTCATTTCCTCCAGCAAGTTCCTGCAATTGTTGGGCTGGCATTGTGTGAGTCACCCACCACACTTCCTCCCACACTCCCTCCCAGATGGGAAAAGCCTCCTCCTGCTAGTTTTCCTTTGTTAACCAAGGCATCCTGAAGCAATTCCACCTTTAACAGCACAAAGGCCATGCTTGACATCGTGGCAGCCAGGTGTTTTGCAGGACCAGAGCAGAGACACCATCAGAGCAGAGGACACCACTGAGCTGCCGGGCGAGTGGTGCAGCCAGAGGAAACCAGCTGGGCTGATCTGCCCCTTCCTTTTCTTCCTGCAGGTCCATGTGGTCACTCTGTCCCTGGGGCTTTGACTGGGAGTGAAGCCAGATTTCAACCAGAGAGAGACCCAGACCTGGGCCTTGCTGCTGCAAAGTGACCTTCCTTGCAGCCTTTGCTGCCTGGAGGACACTTGCATATTGCACCCAGCATCTGCTTGCCCTAGCACCAGCAAAAAACCCTGGACCAGACTGTCTGCTTTAGTAGACACGAGGCACAACAAACTCTGTTGCTCAAAGCCACAAGTCTCTGTAAGCAGAGCCCTTTTGGTGACAGGAATGCTGGTGCTGACTGTCACCACTCCGTGACGGAGAGCAGGGCTGGCAGGAGCCATCCCAGCACGCTGTGTGTGCACAGGGTGCTGGGAGGCTGCCCTATGCATCTGGGCACCACATGGCCCTGGGAAATCACAGCTCACACCTGGCCACACATTGGCTTGGCTTCCCAACAAATGAGATGCTAGCATGTGAGCACTGGAAGTATCTAAAATATATGCAGGGCAGGTTTCTAAATACACGTGATGTGCATGTGTTTAAAATCTGAAGGAAACAGCCCAGCAAGGTTTTTTTACATTCCATCATGTTTCTTTTTTCCTGTTTGTTTTGCTTTGGGCTTTTTGTATGTTTTCATACAAAATAAAACTACATTTTTTTCACCCCTGAGTACCAGGCTGGTATGGCATTAACATTTCTGTCCCCATAACACTGGCAATCATTGGCAAGTTTGAGCCTAACAACTCCTTCTGTTTATTTTATGGAGATACAATAGTTTTCCTACTTGTGCTGTGCTGGACAGACTAAATCCTCAGAGATGCCGCTTGCAGACCAGCCTTGCCTCCATTCAAAGAAGTCTAGTGCTGTGTTTGTGGGAACATCACATCTGGCCACAGGTCCCCCCTGGAGGTGCCCCAGGGCACACTCACTTCTCTGTCCTGCCTTGCACTGAGTGCAGGTGAGGTGCAGCAAAGGCAGCCCTTTGGAGTAAGCCCGTATGTGCCCATGGGTGGGTGCTGAGCCCCACAACGGCCAGGCAGGAGAAGGCACAGACAGCTCTCCAAAATGCTTTTCTGAAGCTGTCCTTGAAAGACCAGGGACCATACATGCACTTTACACAGCTCCTCCTTTATACAAGAGGAAATCTGGCATTTCTCCCCCGTTAGTACCTGAAGACGTTGGCTTAGCTGATGTTTTTTGAGCTGCTTGTTAGGTCTGCTCTTCAGTGACACATTTCCCACTGGGAAGGTACTAAAATCATCACCCAGTTGCAGGGGATAATTATCATTTCTGCAGAAGCAATCCTGATGTTTCTCCTTAGCACTAGTGGTATGCGTGGAAACCTGCACTTTGGAGGGAGCAGATAGCAAACATGTCCCTCAAGAGCACTGGGAGAGGAGGAAGGCTGAACTGCCACCACCAGAAGCATCTGCTGGTTCTGTGCACGGGTAGCATCGTCCTGGAATAGTCTGAGGCTTTTCTAACACATGGAGACCTGTCAGAAGATGGAAGAAAAGGAAAGGAAAGGACTGTCGAAGGAAAGCTCTAAAAAAGTGTCCTGTCAACGAAATCCCATGACTTCTCTTCATGACTTCTCTTCTTCTTCTCTAGATACAGTGATCAGGTAGCGATGCAGGAGGAAGGTCGGGAGGGAATTTGTGAGCCATGGGTTGGGCTTGGCCTATACTTCAGCAGCTCACAGCACAGGGCCATGAAGAATGACTGGTTTACGCCTCAGGGATGGTGCATGGGTTCTTTTCAAGCGCAAGGAGACAAATTTCCTCTCCTAAACACTGTGTCCTTGCCCCACAAGGAACACAGAGGTACCCTGTACATATGAAAAGGCAGGCAGTACATCCAAATTACTCTATTCATCTCTGGAGGCATCAATTCTCTCTCTACCACACAGCTACAAGGAAGATGTTGGCTCCAAGCCTGGTGCAACAGTGCAGCAACACAGAGGTAATACACCCAGACTTTTCCTTCCTTTGTCATTTCTCAGAGCATCTAGGATCTTATTTCCTAAAAAAACAAACCAAAATCTGAAAATTACCTAAAACTCGTCAAAATCAGGAGACTGGGAGGGCTAAAAGTGCCTCCTCACAACTCTTTGGGGTTGTGCTACAGCTGTGAGCTATCCTGCTTTCTGAATTTGTTCCTCTAAAGCCTGTTGGGATTGTAGGCAGGCTTCTGTGGGGCTCCAGAAACACTCTACTGAATTTTTTTCCACACAGGTCCAGCAGATCCCTGCTGAACTTCTCTTGCCTCTCTTTCAGTAGGGCTACTGGGCTGTCACAGGAGCAAGAGCATTAAGAAGTCTACTTCCTTCTGAATTTAATAGGCTTGGAAACTGTGAAACCCTAGAGTTTGAGGTGAAGAGGTTGGCGAGCCGGAAAATGTTTGTTTAACTCCCAATCCTGCTTCCTGTGACACTTGGAACAGCAGAGAGAGACAGTGAAGGATTCATTCCCTTTTTATTCCCTATGCCGACAGCCTCAAATCCTTGTCTTCTCGAGGGCCATGGAGAACAGAACCCCTGGAACTATTTTTTTCCCCAAAGATGAGCTTCTTCTGTTCAGCCAACTGTTACTATGAGTTAAATATTATAAATTAATATATATATAAAATACAAAAATAAATATAAAAGTATAAAAATACCCAAGAAGTCACATCCCAAGCCTACTTCACACCAAGCTCTAGTTTTGCTGATCTGCACCTACTACCTCAGTCAGTAGAGCAGGTATCTTTACTACTCAGGGAGTCACATTAACTATACAACCGAAGCATCTCACAACACTGAAAGTGATTCTCACATGACCTTCCTTCCACAGACATGAGTGGAAAAATCACAAGGGTAAGTGACTGGCCAAGGTCAAATGAATGTTTGCAGCAGACTGGTGTCTCCTGAACTGATTGTCACCAAGGTCACTGCAAGACCTCAGCAGAACTGCACCTGCCAGGACCAGGATGCGCAGGGGTGACTGAGACCCCTTACAGCCTCTGTGCATTTCAAAATGTGTATGCCTGTTCTGCTTTAAAGTCAGCTCTTTAAGCTATAAGGTTTTCTGGCACTGGCACAGGGATGCTCAACCTGACCTAATTTTACGGATCTTTCTCATCTATAACCTCTACGGTTCGTTGACTACGAGGATTGCTGCGTTTCTCATTAGGGGTTAGAAAGTGTTTTTACGCTTTTGTTCACTCAGCACAGAACATAGAGCAAAATCTTCCAGGTTATCCTTCTGTGTTGGCTGGGGCTGCAGTCCATGAAGAAGAAGCATCCTGCTTCTTCACCTCTTTCATCCTGCAACATCACCTCTTTTCCCTAGGAAAGATGAAACCAAGAAAACTGGGACCAGACCTACAGTATTCACATATAAAATTCTCCCTGTGTTGATATCTTTTTTCTATGTAGACTGCTCAAACTCAGGACTTCTTTAGTGAGGCCAGTTCTCTAAGCACATAGGCATGAACTACTGTTTTGTCTCTTGTTGCACCTTTGGACGGTAGAGCTGCCTCTCACGAGTTGGCAGTGGAGCTCTTGCTGATGCGTGTGACAGCACAGGGGCTCTGGGGTGTTTTTCCATTACCCCACTCTTGCTGTCCATCGTGGCAATGCTTTCCAGACCCCTTGGCACCAGCACAGGTTGTGCACTGCAGAGGGAGCAGGCAGCGCATCCTCCAGCTACGCCGCAGAGCCCTTCTCCCCAGAGCTCCAACCAAGCCATCGCCCTCTTTCCAGGCTTACACCAGGAGGAGGAGGAGGAGCAGCGCGGGATCATGCTCTGTCTCTCCAAGGGAGTGAACGCCCAAGCGGCAGCAAGATGAGGAATGAGGCTGAGGTTACCACAAACCTCCGTCTCCCAGCAGGCAGCAGGCAGCAGAGGTTGTGTCCCATCTCTGGGACAGCGTTATTCCCAGCGCGTCCTCATGTGCGCTCTGCTTTCCAGCCAGGGCTCAACCCTGCTGCGTCTTGTTAGTCAGTTTTTCAGTCTCCTTGCTGACCTTTTTGGTGTCCCATGGCCACCCACAGGCAGGGGCTCTGCTGGGGACCCTGACCCACCAGTGGTGTGTGGCGCTCTGGGCACCACATCACAGAGCTCACAAGACAGTGATGAACAGCAGCACCTCTGCTATGGCCAAGATGCCTTGGGGGGCATTTCCATCCTTCATACACCAGGATGCTTCCCCTTATTTGTTTCTGTTTAAACAATGACTTGCTGTTTCTTACACGGGAAGTAAAGGGGAAGGAGAGAATTGTGCCTGTTTCCATTAGGAAATACGGTGATGAAAGAAAGAAGGAAAGAGAGAAAGAAAAAGAGAGGAAGAGAGGAAGAAAGAAAGAAAAAGAAAAAGAAAAAGAAAAAGAAAAAGAAAAAGAAAAAGAGCAACTATTAATTAAGCCTAGGATTTCACAAATACCTTCTCAGAGGCTTCTGGTGAAGATCAAGTGTAATATAACGTTAAATATTTAGTGTGTCCTCTCAAAAGGGATTTAATCTTTACATATGAAAAAGGGATGAGACTCAAAGATTAAACAGATCTTTTTAATATCCAGCTTCAGTTACTCAAAATAACAATGCAATCCGCAGTGACTGAAGAATTTGCATGTGGGGCATTAAGCAGAGTCATTAGACATTAGGAACAGAGCGCAGGTCTGGGGTAGCTGTGCCACACTGAGGGTGTCACTGAGGGAGACACAGAGAGACCTGGGAGGAGAAACGCTGACAGCCGAAAGGGGTGGGGCAGGAAGAAAGTGACCATATGCATGAAGAAGGGTTGGGTAATATTCAGGTGTGGTGGCCTCGTAGTTTTCCAGTTGGCCATCAAGCAAACACATCCTACTACACTGCTGTGGTATCTCTCTGTATACAGGGAAGCTCAGGAGTCTTCCCAAATGACTCTGAGGAGTCCCTCCTGCCCTAGATTGTGTATTCAAGCAGGAGATAGCATGCCATAGGTATGTATATTTACATACACAAATGCATGCAGATTAGAAGAGAGAATTTGTGAAATACATTTCTCAGGCAGACAAAAAAATACTTCAAAAGACAGAATCATAGAATGGTTTGGGTAGGAAGGGACATTCAAAGGTCATCTAGTCCAACCCCTCTGCAATGAGCAGGGACATCTTCAACTTTATCAGGTTGCTCAGAACCATGTCCAACGTGGTCTTGAACGTTTCCAGGGTTGGGGCATCTACCAACCCTCTGGGCAACTTGTTCCAGTGTTTCACCAACCTCCTAATAAAAAATTTCTTCCTTCCAATGTTTAAAAACACTGCTGCCTGTCCTATCACAACAGACCCTGCTTAAATTTGTGTCCCCATTTTTATTCTTATAGACTCCCTTCAGGTACTGAAACGCCACAATAGGACCTTCTTGGAGCCTTCTCCAGCTGAACTACCCCAGTTCTCGAAGTCTTTCCACATGGAAGAGGAGTTCCATCCCTATAGAAGAAGAAATGGAAAATCACAACATATACCATTTGATAAAATGAACGGTTAAAAGAGAGGGATGCCCCTGCTGCCACGAACCCTTCTCTTTTTCTGCTTTTGAGCAAGAAAACCGTGAAATGAAGACAGGTCATGTCAGAGCCAGGAGTTTTTTTCTCTAAACACCTCTAGGAGAGCTTAACTAATGTGATGTGGCAGCAGCACGAGGCACAGCATAGAGCCCTGCCATGGTAGAGACCAGCCAAACCTGGCCAGAACTGTGGGGCTGCTGCATTTCATTGCCACCCTGGCTCAAGCCACTTTTTCAATTCAGTGTTTCCTAAACAACGCATTTATAGTGGTTGGCCTGGGAAAACATGCTTGTCTGACCTTCTGTGAAGTTGATTTCAGCCCTTTTTTCCAAGTACAGCTCTGTGCCAGTTTTGTGTCTGAATGAGCAGTAAGTACCTACATGGGAAAAAGGTGGGGACGGCTCAGTCAAGAAAATAAGCCTTCCCCGGTCTTTCCACAACATTCCAGTTTCAATTGTGTCCCTTTTTTGTTCTGTGGAGCAAAACCCTGAATGATTTCAGCCATTTCCCTTTCAAAATAATTGCTTTCCTGATGCAGCTTTGGATAGTCCAAGCAAAGTGTTTTTCTTTCCAGCAGCCCCAATGAAGGAGTGGCAGATACTGCAAATGGACTCCTGGTGAGCTCAGCATTACTAATGCCCATCAGATCCAGTTCTCATCACTGTATTGCAGCAACTTGCAAATTCTAAAATGCACTTAAGCCGGTGAAACCTGTCTTCAGTTTACCATTTAGATTTGTCAAATACAGAATCAGAAGACACTCTTACACACATTTGCTCTGACTTCCCAGGCAGCTCAGGCCAGAGGTTCCCTGAATTAATTTGCCTTTGAACTGAAATATTTCTGTTTAAAAATGCATTGTAGGAAAATTTCAGGGGTTTGAAAATCCATTCCAGTCTAGGCTAAACCTCTCCCTTGTTTGGTTAATGTCATTCCTAAAACACCTTCCCTTTGATCTACAACTTCCCTCCTCTGACATCCAGCTCTAGATTTTGCCGCACTTTGTGTTCCAGATTGATGAGCTCTCTCATCACATTTTTATTCTCTTCAGCTTCACTTACAGTGGGGTTTGCCTTGCCTTCCTTTAGGTAGCTGCAGTGAGAACGTCTCCAGCAGAACAAGTCACCTTGTATAAAGAGCAAGGCTCTTTATAGTCAGTTGAGGGAAACAGGTACTTTGAGGACACATTTTTGTCACCTGTTTCAGACCTCTCCTTTCGAAGGAGAATTGCACCCCTCAAGTGCTTATTTTCTCTGCATTGGCTTCAAAGGGAGTCTAAAGGATAAGTTTAAATAATATCCGTGCCTAGTCAGATGGGAACCACCCAAGGAGGCAGTGATCTCAGCCTTCTGAATTAATCTCTGACAAACTCCAAAACCACTCTGAGAGCCTCAACTGCTGTTTTACAAAGCACAGTTATCACTCCTTGAAGTTATGCCCATCATACTTCCTGAACGCTTCACAGCTTCGCAAACCCTTCCCGCAGTGGCTGCTGCTGTGACTCACAAGACCCCACCACATCCCACTGTCCCAGCAGTCCGAGCTCGGGAGTGAGCTCCCTGCCCATGAAAAGGGTGTGGCACTGTTGTCTTTTCAGGGTTTGTTTTTACTGTGTCTGTGGAGAGCTCCAGGGTCTGTTTAGCAGCTCCATGTTTGCTGACACCTCAGTAAGCATGACCTGCTCCTGGGGATGGCACAGCTCCTCGTCCCCTGCAAGACAGCTCTGCTAAGCTACCCCCACCACCTCACCCAAAACACTGGGATGCACTGAAGGCAGGAAATAAAAAGGGAGATATTATTGAGTGGAGGCCAGAATGGAGTTTCCTCATCTCTCAGAGAGAATAGTCTCACTAACGGGAAAGCTTCTTGGTTTGGCTGGGTGAGCCCTGAGCAGAGATTAGTATCTGGGAAAGACGGTTTCTGCAGGGAAACATCATCTTCCTGCTGGCACAGCAGCTGCACATCTGGCCTCCTCCATGTCCCATGGCAGAGGCGGGTGGCTCTGCAGCTGCAGTGACACCAGTGATGGCTCTGACCACTGCTCCTGCCCCTGGGGACAGGCACTGGAGCTGCTGGGCAGTAGTGGTGTATCCCTCCCTCCCTGCTGTCCCTGGACTGTTATTTCCCCTCATCACTCTGTTCCAGGTGTTCTTTCTGGAGAGCCTTCTTCCTGGACACCCTTTGCCTGCACCATTTATGTGTACATTCACCTCATCCAATAACGCCTGTTCTGTCCTAGGCCTTCATCCAGGACACTGAACAAGAAGCAGGCAAACAGACTCACTGAGACCAAAACAAGAGGGTCTCATTTTCCTTCCCCTCATCAGCTCTTGGGACTATTTACTACTTCTGAGAAATTCAGAGAAATCCTTGGTCGCTGTGGGGCTGTGTCTAGTTCTCTGCTGGGTCCCCAGACTGATTCACATTCCTGTGGCAGCTAAGGGAAAGAAGAGAAGTTCTCTTCGTTCCCAACCGGGAGTGCCTGCCTACACCTTAGTCCAGCCTCCAGGCAAACATCCAGTGCCTACATGAGGGATTGGAACTGCCACCACCTGGAAAAGCAGCAGAGAAATGTGCAGAGCAGAAGGGAGCACAAAAAAAAGACCATAAATTCTCTGTAAGTGGATGCTTCGCATATTTGGAATGAGCACCTGGAGAGATTGCTGACACCCCATCTATCCAGGCAGCTTCAGGCACTTCAGAGCAAACAGCACAGATGCAGCTGAGAGATATCTGCCTTCCCAGCCTGGAAAGCTAGCCCTGTCCCTGCCAGTCCTGTCCCCTCCAGCCTTATTTCCCTACATCCTGCCTCCTCCAGCCCTGTCCCTTCTAGATCTGTCCCCTTAGTCCTTAACCTCACCCTTGAAAACCCATCTCTGATGTCTGTTGGGTTTTCCCATTTAAATGCACAAAATGTGATGTACAGACACAGGTTGTCAGCTGGGCTCATTTTGGCTACCTGGGCTGGAGGTGAAGGGAGGCCTGGTGAGAGATGGAGGATGAACAGTTGGGAATCAAAGTGTCCCCTTCACTTGCATCAGGGGGGTGAGGATGAGTTGGCATCACCAGCTTGTACTCTGTTGACTACTGGGGTTTAACACCCACCTCCGGGGAAAGGGGGCTTGGCTGAGCCTGACCCACAGCCAGCAGCAGAAGGCAGAGCCGAGAGCCCCTGCTGTCCCAGGGACCTCGTGCGGGCTGGCCCACCCAGCTCCAGGCCACAGCACTCCCATGGGACACAGCATACACAGCCCTACTGTCTTGTCTCCTACCACTTGTGTTCATGTGGGCAAGGAGAATCTTCAGCCTGTTTGTATATTCATATTGCTTCAAAAGTAGTAGTGGATTATATCTGTTAATATAAGACAACATAATTGTCACAGAACTGCTGAATTTTTCTTCCTGGCCTGACTTTGACAGAGATTCCTGTGTTTCTATGGAATTTTTCCCCATTAGTTCTGCCACCAATTCATCTCATACTGACTTTCCATCAGCTGTGTCTTAGCTTTTGTTTTTACACAGTTCTTCAATAGCAGAGAATTTCTTTATGAGGTAAACAAAACCATCATTGTCTGCAATTATTTGTTGCTGGTTTTTTCCATATGTTTTTCATCACTGATCCATGCGAAAGTGGGTTGTTTTGTTTTAAAAACATGTCTGTTGAGGTAAAGTTAAAAGGAAATCAAACAACCTACTGGAGAAAAGTCTTGAAGGCAGTGAAGGTTCCCAACCAGTGATACTTCTTTCCTTGCTAAGAAAATCTCCACCAATGAAGCAGCTGTTGAGCACGAGTCTGGGGAAAGGCATTCCCCCAGTCACCTCATAATATGGATCTGGTATGTCTGAGTCTTCAGTCTTCCAGTTATTTCCTTGTGTGTGCAATTAGCATTGATCCTGACATATAAAGCAGTCCTTAAGAAGGATAATACCCGCTAAGTAAATTGCATTGTTATGCACAAGTCTGTTATGTGTGTCTTTCTCGAAGACAAACCTTAAGGCTTAATGTATGTTTGTATAAAGACATCACACCTCCTCTAATAACTGGGGAGAATACTGAGAGTGAAGCTGTTACTACAAGACAACCCATTTCAAAAGGTCCACCTTTGCTCCAGTGCCTGGTACAGAGCATGAACATACTCATTGCAGGCACCAAGACATGGAGACGAGGCAGATGGTTTGGGTGAGGGCTGTAAAGAGCGGCACAGATAGAAAAGGGTGGGTCAAGTAAGAGCAAACCTTGAATATCGATATGCGCTGTTCCTTTGCAAGAAGCGTGGCTGCCTGTCTCTAAGGCAGAGTCCACGGAGGTGAAGGACACTCTTTCACATTTCCATTGAACGGCGTATATTGAAGGGCCTTTCAAATCCATCCCAATTGTCAAAGGCATTTTCTTTTCAGATAACCCAAGCTAATATAACGCAGCAGCCTCAGGCTGAATCCCAGCTGAGAGCAGAGTCAGGTCAGTTATGTTACTTCAGCTTGTGATTGTCCTCATAAGTCCTTTATAAACTGTATCTAAGGTAGCTTGTAGGTGACAATGCATGCTGATCTTTGAGGAAGGATTTTCATGCTAAATGGATGATGTAGAAATCCTATCAGTAGGAAGAGTGCGAGAACACATCATTACTCTGTCCCTGCAATCAGTGGTTTGGGTAGAGCTCGTTAGATATTGGCCCTTCATTAGGGCTTGAGACTGTTCCCTACACATCAGCTTTTATCTTCCTCTGTCCAAGTGACCAGCAGTGGCACATTCCTTGGAGATCCCCTGCCTGATGTGACCAGCTTGGGGTGGTGGCTCCCAGCTCACAGGCAGCAGGTCCCTGAGCCCTGTGGCCACAGAGAGAGCAGGATTTCTGCAGCACCACATGCATGCAGCACATGGGAAAGACGTTCAGTACCTTTGGTATAAAGCACCTAATGATCTGGGCTTCTCTCTAATTAATTGTCTATTTAATAATAAAACTAATAATACTGAACTAATGTCTTTTATTAGTAGAACAGAAAGCGCAATACAAAAATGTTAATTATTCTCATTTTACATATGATGAAAGTGAAGCAGAGATGGGTGGAACGCCTTCTTCAATGTCACACTTCAGTTTACTCTCAGATCTGGAAATAAAATCTGTTTTCTGAGTCTTGGTCCAACCTGGAGCTGCCAGGTCCCCTGATGGGGTTTTCTGAGTGCTTATGACTGCTTCAATGACTTTCCCATTGCAGCACTTCCAGAAACTGAAGGAAATCACTTCTGGACCAGGGTTAACACACTGCAGCTGAAGGTTGCACTGAAAATCTGCTACTTGATAAGGATTTTCTCCAGGCGAGCTGGGGGACTGTCTCATGGCAGTGAACAGAGAAAACCCTGTTCTCTGAATGATTTGCAGGCCCTCCAAGGACACGTTTTCTATTCTGAAATGAAATTCATGTATTTTCCTTTACCCATGTATGCCCTATGCTACTACCCAAACACAAACTGCCACATACATTTTTTTCTTTCGTGATCCCTTCTGCTGTGGTAGCCTTGATATCCCCCACTCCAGCCATGCATTTTATTTCAAGATCCACTTTGTTTTTGCAGCCTCTTCACTCTTTCCCTGGCTCTTTTGTTTGGATTTGCTGTGTATCCTCAGGTGCGTGTTCTGCAACACCTCTCCAGTTAGCATTTATGTTCATCCCGAGGCCATGATCAGAGGGGCGCTTTATGGAACTGCTCTTCTCTGTCCACTTGTACAACCCAAGACACTTGTCAGAGGTTGTCTGACACCTTGTGCACCATCTCTGTAGCACTTAACATCACTCTCACTGATGAGAGAGTGGGTTTTGTTGAGTTTGTGTGATGATGACAAGACCACTGGGAAGCCCGTTGTCCTGGAGGGAATCAAGGATAATTAACTGCAAAGGTATATCTGTGTATTTTTTCAAACTGAGATTGCCTATATTTCTCAATTTGATTAGCTGAATTGTTTTATAGAGTAAAAAAAAACCCCAACTCTACATTTCAGTGAAATAATATTTCCATCCTCTTTATTAATGAGTATGCTCCCACTTATCTGTTTGCCAGAAACAAAATTTTTGCAAAATGTCTTTCAGACAAGGCTGTAATCCTGAAATACAAGTTTAAGCAATCATTTTGTAGCTGGATATTCCTTGATTCTCCTTGTATATCTAACCAGAAATGAGAGCTGAAGAACAGCTGGGAGAAAGTGGAGTAATTTCTGTATTAGCTATTAGCAGACCAGAGATTTTTCCTAAGGAAACTTGCCCATTTAAACAGAAAGCTGAGAGCACACAGAGTTTTTCCTACATCTTCCTCTGAGAGTGAAGTGAAATGTAGGCATTAGTGCTAAATTATTTTCGTTTTTTGTAATGGCTTAACATAAATAGCTTTTCCTACTCTAAGTCAGTACACTTGACAGCGTTAAATACCTCTCTTGCCAAAACAGGCCCTTGTCACTTCAGTCCTTATCCCGGTAAAACTCCCCGTTCCCAGCTGCATCATGAATCCCATGCTGCAGGGGAGCCATCGCACAGCTCTCTGAGGTACCTGCCCATGGGCAGGCAGAGAAGCCTCTGCAGGGTGACACATTTGTGAGGAAAGCGGGGGAAGGTGTGGGGTTGGCAGCACATTCTGCATGACTGAACATCCGACCCACTTTCGGCCCCTCCAGCCTTTGGCACCATCTGGTGTCCACCCAAACGAGGACAAGCACCAGGGGGAGATGGCTCTGGGTCTCGCAGGACTGGCTTTCTGACACTGAGATCAGGTGCCTCCCACCTCTCCCTGGCACAGGTTAAGCATGGTGACAGCCAGCTGAACCGACCTCCTCATGCCCAGGTGAGGGGCACAAACGAGCAACCAGGGCACCACCATCAGCTATTGCTGCTGCTCCCTCCTGTTGCTACCAGAAGGACTTAGAGGCCAGCAGAGCTGTGTCACCTCTGGAGAGAGGAGCACTAAGGGCAGCTGCAGTCCACTGCTATCCTTCAGCTGTTGAGTAACAGTGCATAAGCCCACATTATTTTTAGGGTAGTGTCTGTCATCTTGCAGATGTGGTCTCCTCAGAGTGGGAGGCAGTCCTATAAAGCACATTAGAAAGAAAGATCCTTTCAGTATGTTCTGCATTTCTGGGGTTGCTGCAGCCCCTTCCAGGTGTCATGGAGGAGTAGGTGGCCCTGCCTTTGTGGCACCAGACCTCCTTCCAAAACCACCTTTCCAGGGGGTGAGATTACCATCCTGGCTGGATCGAGCTGTTCTATCTCCAAAAGCCCTACAAACAGCACACATGGGTGTAAATTGCCCATTACACCAAAAGCAAAAAGAAAACATTTCTGCACCATTTTTCCCTGGTGTCCTTTCTCTGTTATTTTGTTCTTTTCCCTCATAGTAGTCATTTAAACAATTTCCCATCTCACATTGAAGTGAAGTCGTTTTAAGACGGCTTCCTCCTGTTTAAATTAGAAGGAGAAAGAAAGGGGAAAGAAAATTTTTCTTGCTTTGCTTTGCTGTCAGTCCTCCACTATGAACAAGCAGAAACTATGTTTGTTGGAGATAAGTTCTTTCACCATTCTGGCAGGAGTACCTTGCCTATAAAGGTACTGTCACACTGCAAATCTAAGATACAGAATTGTAAGGCACTCACATGAATGTAACTGCCAGGCCAAAAATATCTAGCTGCTGTTCTTTCACCGAGGTTGTGGTGGTCATTATAAGCTTTCAAACACAGTATTTTCATTACATGGATATTTTCCAATACTATGTTGAAATATATGGGTAGTTAAAAAAGCTGACCTTGATAAAAGGAGTTCCATTTTTCCAAACTAATAATGTTATTCCGAAAGATCAATAAATAAAATATTGAAGGAAATGCTTTTCTTTATCAATGTAGGACAATAACCATCAAAATCAACAGCCACCCTGCAGTCCAGCTGCAGCAGCAGACACCAGCCAGGACACACTCCCCAAGGGGCTGTGGACCCACAGGAGGGGATGTCCCAGCAGAGCCCAACACATTTTTGTTCATCAGCTAAAGATGCGACCAGTGGGACCACTTGTTTTTTTAGCCCTCTTCCTCTGGCTGATCAGCCTGGCCACATCTGCTTTTAAACTGGCTAAACTTTTTGGGTGCAATTTTTGGGGCTTTTTTTTTAATATCACTGCTAAATAACTTCTCTAGGAGATGGGACAGTGGAAGAATTTACATGGATAATGTTCCAAGTATATAGGAGAGAGTAACAACAGCTTTACTGCTTATGCTGGGGAGCCCAGCTCAGGCAGGGGTACAGGCACAGCTCTCACCATGACCTTGAACCACGCATTTGCTCTGCTCTCATCAGCTCCCACCTGCTGAATGTTGAGGATGTGTCTGGGAAGTGCTCAAAAGTTGGGGTAACGAACACCACTAATGAATGGAGGTTGAAAAAGGACACCTCACTTCCCAGTTCTGGCTCTCAGGGCACTTCTCCAGCCTTTCCTCCCTCCAGAGAGCTCTGTGAGCAGTGGGAGGTGCTCAGGGCCACAATTCCGTGGCTGGATTTAAGCTGCTTTACAGGAAGAGGCACAGTGAAGGTGCTGCATCCCAGTGCATGAGAGCAGCTGTCTCCATCCATAGCTTCAAGCACTACCACAGCAACTAATTAGTGTCATTTATTAGTGCTACATTCCCCTAGGTGGGCACGCTGCAGACTGCAGCTGGTATGGCCCTCCCTACAGCCCCAGGAAAAGCCCTGGAAGCAAACTGCCTTGCAGTGTGCCCTGAGGGTCAGCTAATCCTGCCCCTGAAGGGCCAGACCAGATGGCTGAGCTTCAGACAAGGAAACCTCATGCAAAAAATCGTCTGTTCAAGGAAATGATTAAGGGTTTTTGTCTTCTCTGCAGTGAGATACGTCTTGCTGTCTGATAAGACCAGTCCTGCTGGGGATAATGAAGCTGTAGCAGCCGAGCGTGATGCAGCCAAGTCCCCTCTCCAGTGCAGCATGAGTGGCAGCTGGTGGTGTGAACCCTTCATGCACCTTCCTGAGCTCCTCCCTGCCTGCAGCACAGAGTCCCCAGCAGCTCACAGGGTGGCCTTGCCTTCACACCACGAGGCTGGGAGCCCAGCACGCACCGCTCAACACAGGTACCCAGCAGTGAGCTTGATGAGAAGCACCCCGTGCCACCGGTGCACCATGAGCACCACTCTGCTCGAGAGATGAACAGCACATTAATGGCAACACCTGCTTACACCACATCTACTGCCAGCTCTTCTCTACAGTGACCACCAGCTGAGCATGCAGAAGCAAATGCTCGGGAGAAATTAAAGAGCAATTAGGTTTTTTCTGGCTGAAATGGGATCAAAGAGAATCCAGCATACATGCTTCTGGTGAGAGGATGGGACTTCGGCTTTGTCTAAGGCAGGACTGACTTTCAGGAGACACCTCCACAGGGTACTTGTGTGAGTGTAACCTTGCTGTCCCTCCTGGGTAACTTGTGCTTCCTCACACTCCTGTGCCGCATCCACTGCCTTCACCAAGTGGGCTCCTGCCAAGTCCACAGCAGCGCTCTCACTGCACAGCCTCACTCCTGGTGCAGCCTCTCCCCTGGGCTCAGCCTGTGCGTGCCCCTCCCAGCACAGCCGGTCCTGCAGCGGAGTGCCAGTCCGGCCTGATGCTGACTTGTGATTGATGTATGGTGTTTGTAGTTCACAGAACAAGTGCACACGGCCTGTGGCTTAGAGAGCTTCCTAACAGGCAGGCACAGGTCTCACAATTGAGAGAGCAGCTCACAAGCAAGGGCAAGCTGAGGTGGGAGCTGAGAGAAATCATCCAACAGCTCTTTAATTTGCCTCCTGGATTTTGATCCCTTTAGTTTCATATGTTTGAGCTTTTCTCCTCAAACAAGAGAGCTACTAATATTTTCCTTAAATAAACTTTCACATAAGGCATTTTCACATAATCAGATTATTCCAGGAGCTGGAGCATTAGAGAAAAGCCAGAGCCTGTTACATGAGGTGCAAACACAGAATCCCCTGAGCATCAGGGTGCTGTCACTCGGATAGATGGGAGGCACATTTTTGCAGGGAGAGGATTATCCTTCATTTCTAAGATTCACATTTTGATCCAGTTAGCCTCCTGAACATTTAGCAGCCCCTCCCAAATTTTATCAGAGCCTCAAGGGACCAGAGGTGGGAGAGCAGTGCCGGAGGAGGACAACACACCATGACAGCACAAGACTGCAGCAGATGGAGAAGAGAAGGTGTGAAAAGAGTGGGGTCACTGAAAGGACAGTGCTTGGATTCTGGCTGTGGCAGGGATTCTCTCTATTTTGATTTTAAATTCTGTGAACTTGGATTTGCCAGTGGTTTTGAGCAGGTGTTGGTAAGACCACCAGCACCAGCCACATCACCCTCATTGTTCTGCTATGAACTTCTGAGGTAGCAGAGTCAGATGAATCAGGCACAGGTCAAGAGCTGATCTTTGAGTCATCAATCTGACAATGACCCACAGTGTGTCTTAAAGCTAGCAATTTAAAACCTCCCGGGTTTCTTTTCCTTTGTCTGTAAAATGGAGCAAACAAAGTATTTCAGTTAAAAAGCCTGAAACTCAAGTTTGGGTGGTATATTGTAAAGCAGTGTTATGATTAATCTCATATCTGTGGATGCTTAGGAAATGAAACTAAAAAAGAGCTCTGATCTTCGGTTTCCTAAGTTCAGAAATGATTTTATCTTCAGACTGATGCAGGCAACACTATGTTTCTTTTTTTTAAGAGGCATGAAGGGGCAGTAAAATGTAAATTGGGACTGTGACTGTCTAATTCACGCAATTTCTTCTCTGCCATTTTGCTCATCAGTTGAGTCTAAATGGGAGGAGAAGGAGCAGTTTTGCTTTCAGGCAGCATGGTTTCCATGGGACTCGGAGTTATCGATGAGTTCACATCATCACCACAAGAGCTGATGTGGATTGGCTATGGTCACATTCATGGCACTGCCTGGGTTGGCTAAAAAATGCACAGAGTTTTGCTGTCTTAATATTCCAAAGCTGGCTCTGGTTCATGGTGGAGGCTCCTCTTGGATTAAATTACTTGTGAAAGCTCTGCCAGCCTGCAGTGCGTAAACAGTGTGTCAGTGCAGCGCAGGGTGGGGACTAGATCCGGTTGGATGTTTTCCAGCTGAATGTTTTCTTCCATTTGAAGATACCACTTGGTCAAAATGGGACCGTTTTTCAGGAATGTATCGATTTTGACAGATTGCAGAGGCCGGGGGAGTTAAAACCCTGTCATGGGGGTTCTTGCTGAAAAGCCTCTCCAGACCAAAGGGCCCTGGAACTCCACAGCAGCTCACATACCTGCAGGGCTGAAAACAGGAACTGGTTTTGCCTAAGGATCCCCTCCCCATTTTCCTCCAAGTAGCCTTCCTAGGAAAGCTAGACTTCTGCACGCAAACCAGGCAGGCAACTCTGCTTCCTCACAACAGAGCTTTCCTAAGCTTTTTCAAATCTTGTGAGTTTTCCCATAGTGGAAGTTTGTTTTTCTGCTCTGCCTCGAATATGAATCTTTAAAAAAACCCTGTTTATAGGTCATTCTGGAATACCAGCACACACAGATGCATTGGAATAATCAGTGGTTAACTGCTTTGCTTCCGAGAAGTCATAACAAATGCAACCATATCTCCTTCAAAGAAAGACAGAAAAATGGATAAGAAAAATTATAATGAGACCAAGAAGACATCTGAACAATAATGGAAAATGTTGTGTGGGCCTGAATTTTGGCAGCACACTACCTTGCCTTCCTCTCCTTGGACGTTCTTGGGCTAGGGCTCGCTCACGTCTGGGCAGGGGAGACACCAAGCAGCAGTGGGGAACAGCAGCCTGGCTTTGTGCCCAGAGAGCCAGTGGTGCCCTGAGAAAAAAGTGCCTGTGATATCCCACTCATCTCCTCTTGTGGCTGAGGAGAGAGTGTAGTGGTTTTTCACCCCATCTGCAAACAGGGATCAGGATGCTGGCTAGGGCTGCTGCTGACCCTGCTGTGACAACATCACATCTTCTGGAGCCTGGCCTAATTCATCTCATTTGAGCTGCCAAGTAGGTCTCAGAGGGTAAGAGCTTCAAATTGCTCCTGTCTTAAATTGATTTGAAGAGATTTACTAAAAGCTAAAGACTTTGTATCCAGGCTACTCCCCGTATATAGCCCAGAACAGCCTGACAGGGCTTTTTTGTAGAGAACTGAAATGCACTGCAAAGGGGGTGGTAAGGAATGAAACCCACACAGATTGTTACTTACAGTTTAAAAAACCCAGCTTCAAACTCAGGAGCATCCGTACAAAGGGTTAACATATGAAACTAAGAAATCTGCACCTTGGTTTTGCTCAGGTAAATGTTCCCACTTCTGTCTTCATAAACACTTCTATGTGATGGGAAATGTCACTGCATCACTGTCCCTGTCCAGGGGTCCTCCCTGACTGTGTCTGGGATGGTGATTTGGTACTAAAAATTGGGATTGCAATGGCAGTGAGGGAGCAAGCACAGGAGTGTGGCTCCATGCAGTGTGAAGACATGAAACATGGATGCAGTTATTAATCTTTTTGGGATGATTTCTTCATACTGAACGGACCAGTATGAATTATGAGTGCCCAGATTAAGACTTGTGGTCTTCTGTGAGTTTTCTGGCTTGCTGCAGGCAGGTGAAAACAGAGCAGACCATGACACAGGGCTGACCCTGATTCCATCAGCAGCTCTTCGTGGTGAACTCCTGGCAGATAGTGCCAGGACTTCCCCAGCACAGCCTCAGAGCAGCATTTGGCCCATAAAGCGCCAAATGCCCTGGCTTTAGAGAACCTACTGGCACTTACAACTTTCTACAATGCACTCAAGATTTCAAAAATACCGCCCTGTCAGGCCTGCAAGTTGTGCCTCTGAAGGATGGAGCTGGGAATTCATCTGCCAGCCACTGCATTATTCTCCTTAATTTTATCTTGGTTTCTTGTAATTTTTGTTGGGAATAGTTACTATAAGCTTTTTGGTCTCAGTGCAAATCCGAGCCTGATTATCAGAACTTTGCCAAAAATATCCTTATTTTTCTCCATCGCCTCTAAACACTTGTGTACTGCCAATCAATGCAAATCCACAGCGTGAGGCTTGACTTTCTAGAATGCAAACAGGAAGGAATGAGTTTTGGTCTGCTAGGAGCACTGCATAATTTGAGTACAATGACTTTTGCACCTTAGGTTGTGAGTAAGTTTCCACAGCTCAAAGGAGCAGTTCCAGAACCTGAGAAATCCTATGCTAAACATGAGTTCTAGAAAAAAAATCAAGAATTGCTATGGCCATAAAATTGAGGAAAGTTCTGTTTGCTCTGACCTTAAGTGCTGTTTCTCTCTACTTCCTGGGAACTCCTGGTGTCTTGCTCTTTCTGATGCTTACCCTGGAGAAAGCATGTTCATCCTTATTCATCTTCATTATTAAAAACCCAAAGAGGATTTACACTGCCTTTTACAAAAAGAGTGCCTTCTAATCCACCAAAAGTACACAGCAGAAATAGGTCCCAAACACTCAGGATCTTACAAGAGAAAACAGATTAAAGTGCATCAAAGAGGAATCTAACATGGTGTTTTATTTCCCTTTCCAGCATCCTTCCTCTGTGCAGTTTACTTTTTTAAGTTCAATTCGTATCGCCAAAGGTGTGTATTTGTGTAACAGGGGCAGGCAGATGTGTGCCAGAGGTTTGTGCCCTGACATGAAAGACAGGTTGGGACAACCTTACATGAAGGAGGCCTCACCACATGCCTTCACGGTCGGAACAGAAAACCCAGACAAAAGGCTCCAAAGAAAGATGGTTTATTTCGGTTTACAGATGGGAATGGAGACAGAGAGGTGTGGGGATGAAATTTCATAAGAACTTGGGGCTGCCAGGTGTGGGCAGGTTTTCAGAAGAGCTGAGCTTCCATTAGTAAGTAGAATAACGGGCTAATTTATCCAAAGAACTCTGGACAAGGGGAAATGAGATCTTCTGGGGATCTTGCCTCATATAGTTACTATAACGACTTGGCCTTAGTGCTGAGTGTATGAAAATCCATCAAAGGTGATTTGCCAAAAGTGGTGCAGGGAGTCTGCAATACATCTGGGGATCAAATTCTCATGTCTGAAGCAAAGTACATTATTCAGGCCTCTTACTTGTTTGCAAAGAGCAAGATTTAGCTTTGGCTTAGCTGTCTTGCTTTAGAGCAAGGAAAAAAAGGAGCTCAAAGCAGATCTTGCAGATCCTTTGTGGCCTTTTGATGTTTCCTGGGGTGAGCTCTGGGACCAGGTTGGATCGGGCTCTGAGCAACCTGGTCTAGTGATAGGTATCACTGCCCACAGCAAGGGGGTTGGGACTAGATGATTTTTAAGGCCCCTTCCGACACGAACCAATCTATGGTTCTATGATTCTTTCTAAGAGGAGATGTTGTCAGGGCTGATACGACTGTAATGAGGTAGAGACAGCCCCACATCACCCCACCCACACTGGACAATGCAAGGGCTTCAGGGCTCGGTACAGTTTTAGACCTTCCATGCACATTTCATAATTTTTGAGCGAATTCCTTGGGGCTGCTAGGTGAGATGAAGGCTTGGAGAATGCCTGTGAGCAGGTCAGTGAAGCATCTTACCTCAAGTCTTGTAATATCATGCAATTTCTCTTGTGGAAATCAAAGGCAAAGCTTGAGCACTGCTCTGCAAACAGTGTGAGGGGTAAGCACTGGGGTGGTGCCGCAATTTCTGCCTTTCTATTCAGATATATCTCTGGCTCAGCATTTCCTTCAGATGGGCTTTTACGCTGCATCCTGGACAGTCACTTGGCTAGTTGTAACAGAAGTAATTGCAGGTAAGTAGCTGAAGGCAAGGTATACAAACAGAGGATTTCGTAGGGATGCAGGTTGCAGTTCTGGGTACACAAAAAAGAGAATTTTTCCCCTCCCTGCCACATGACCACATTCTGCCTTGCTGAAATTGTCAAGAGCTGTCACACAAAAATAGCCAAGGAGCCACTGAGCCAATGGGACAGGACTCCAATTCCTGTCAGATCCGCCCTTGCTTTCGTTAGCAGCAATTACTCCTTTTCCCAGAGGAGCAGCCAGCAGGCCAGACCTGCTCCCTTCCAGGGGGCTGGTTTGCCATTTGCTTTCATGGCATAGAGTGAAAAACCAAAATGACCACCAGACATTGGCTGTGTGATGGCACCTTCCACTAACATTTTGCATTCAGTGGTACTGGGTCCTGCCAGAGGTCCCTGGGCTCCTGCAATGAGGAGTATGAAAGAAACAAGAAAACCGCTGTTATTACCTAACAAGAACCGTCACACCTTTGTCTGAATACCAATATTTTCTTAAGTTTAGGAAAGAGCTCTGCTGTTTTCCTCATTAGCCTCTATTTTCTGGACCTCTGATACAAAACCCTATGTTCCTTTTCTCTCAGCCTACATTTTCTCCATTTTCTCCACCATGTGCCCTGACACCTCCATCTGAACAAGGACCTCTGTTATTTTCTTCTGTCTCATTGAATGCACCAGTTAAATCAGGGACTTCATCCTGACGTCTTGCAGCTGGACCCCAGTGTGGGGTTCTCCACGGGCTGTAGGTGTACAGCTGCCTCACCACGGTCTGCAGGCACCAAGGGCAGTGAAGAAGGAGGGGAGGAGGTGCTGCAGGCACTGGAGCAGATTCTCCTGCAGCCTGTGGTGCAGAGTTGTCTTCTCACGTACTCTCTCACTCCTCACTCCTCTGCTGTTATTCCAGGCAGTTTTTCCCCTTCTTGAATAATGTTACCCATTGTCACTGATGGGTTCGTCCATGGCCAGTGGCAGGCCCATCTTGGAGTCATTTAATCTTTTGTTCCTCTGCAGAGTCCTGCAGTTCCCTGTGACCCAGCACTGCAGGGTGAGCAGAGCCTGCACCATTGCACATAGTGGATGATATACTTTAGGGTTTGTTGTCCAATACTCACATACTAACACTCAAATTCTTCTTGATGGGTTAGGTGCAACTTCCTTATGGTAGGGGTAAGAACTGCTGGGTTTGGAAAGGGGAAGCAATACCCACGTAGGATCAGTGGCTGCCAGAGCCCCTCCAGTGCCAGCCAACAGGCCCTGGAACCCCCAAACTGAGCACCCACCCTTTTTCCCTTGGGCTTGTAACAGAGGTGCACACACTTCATTTAAGAGGAAGCTCTTTGGTGGAATTGCCTAGATTAACCTGCAATTAGCTGTAAAGGTTTGTGATTTTAGCTTGTCACGTCATTTGGTGTTTTATGTTCACTGATGGTCATGACTGGTGTAATTTTAGAAATGAACAGAAGCAAGCACTGCAATCTAGAAAGAAAATTACTTAGATGCATGAACTTAAATTCACTTTTTTTCTCCTGTGTTTTCTTTTTTTTTAGTTTTGACAACTATCAAAGTTTTGTGTCTTATTGTGCTTAATATTGTCAGGGGCTGGTTCAGGGCATCAGTTCATGGAGTACTTTGACTAAAGAAGACATTTGCCATCTTTTACAACAGAAGTAAGTACAGATGTCAAAACTGTGGAGCAGAAGTGTGAAAATGTGGTCTGTTACCATTCCAAATGGGCTCCTTTTCCCAAAAGCTTGTGTTTTCTAGATCAAATATGAAGTTTTGCATGAATCCTAATGGAAGATCTTTTAACAGTGTGGATTGGCAGTATCACTTTCAGAAGCAGTTCCCCAATTCAAAAGAAATAAAAACTTTTTGAAAACATGCAAAATAGATGAGCAACTATTCAAGTTCCTTTAACATGTAATTTCCTATTGACAATGTCAATTACAAATTCTTCATCCCATTATCTCACAAGGAGTGGCCAGTGTAGGAGTTCTTGATGCTGCAAAATTGTATTTCATTGTACAGTTCATTGTCCTTTGCATTTCCTTTCTTTTGTTGCTCAATTCATAGAAACGCTGACTGAAATGCAAAATTGAATCCCTAAATAGTTCTAGCACGGGCTGTGTTTTATTCTGCAGGCTTTAATGGGAGGCAGGTGAGCACAGCAGCTTCCAGACCCCAGCCAGTGTGCTTACAGTGAAGAAATATCCAGCATTGCACAAGGCTGCTGAAAGGGAACGCTCCTCTCACAGGCCAGGAATGATTTGTTGTTGTTTACACTTGGGAAACAGCCATTCCAGCTCGGAACCATAATGAAGAGAGAAAGGGAACTGCGGAGTGCCTTTGTTTTGGAGGCAGTGTGTTCGTGGTCTGTATTGCAGCAGGATACATCAGGCAGGGAACAGGTCTGAGCTGCCTCAAGGCATAGGAGAAAAATAAAAACTTCATCAACAGGCAGGTGTTTGACTTCCAAATGCTGGATGCTATGTCAGAGCCTAACTCTGGCAAAGGTTTCAGAGTGAATTTTTTTTTTTTTTGTAAAATAATACGAACTTGAAGGAACTGGTGGTGAATTTGTGTTTAACTTGTTGACTTGTCTAGGACAACAAAGGAAACAAAGACTAAACCCATCCCTCTGTTAGTACTTTCATCCACATCCCAAAGAAACAGGACTTATGTGGAATGCTGAAATGTCTTGCCTTGACATTTCAGAAATGAAACTCTAATTTCCTCTATGTTTGCTTTTAAAGTGCTATTTCTTTGTAAACTGAGCAAAGGCTGACCTAAGAGATAAGCTAGAAAAACCAAACCACGCAGCAGGATCAAAAGCTTTCACTTAATTCAAAATTACTTTTGCTTTCCCTCCTCCCACTTTTGTGTTTTCAGTTTCTCTGGAAAAACGGACTCTTTTCAGGTCAACCTACAGAGCAAAGTCTTCCTCCTGCTGTTTCCTATTGAACCAGCTAAGTAAAAATGAAAAATATACCCATCTGCAGCACAGAAACTTCCTTTGTACACACAAAATCCCCCATCCAGGTGCAACAGGGACCACAAGAGAAGTCCATTTTGGCAGATTGCAGCATTGGTGCAGCGGTCTGGTCCCTGACATACCAGTATCTGCAAACTGAGAGACCTGGGCTCTTCCAGCTGGAGCTTCCTCCCTGTCCCTGCCCTGTGAGCGTTTCTCATGCCTGCTTTCCTTGTGGGGTCCCATGCAAGGGTAAGGTAGATCCTGTAGCTGGAAAATATCGATGGAATATCAGATGTTATGACAATTACAGCCAAGGAAAGCTGTCTTGGGTGGAGTGAGCTGCTCGAGTGGTGGAAGGAGAAGTTGGTTCATGATCCAGAGGTAGGCTGATGGGAGGTTTGGGGACATTTTGTGTCTAGCTCAGATGCACATCTCTGCCTGTGGCACAGATGCTTAAGATCTGTCCTGGTTTCAGCTGGGATAGAGTTAGTTTTCTTCCTAACAGAGGGTACAGTGCCATGTTTTGGATTGGTATGAGAATAATGTTGATAACACACTGATGTTAGAGTAGTTGCTGAGCAGTGCATGCACTAAGTTATGGGCTTTTCAGTTTCTCATGCACGAGAAGCTGGGAGGAACCACCGCTGGGATAGCTGACCCAAACTGGCTGAAGGGATGTTCCATATCATAGGATGTCATGCTCAGTGTATAAACTGCAGAGAGTTGGCTGGCAGGGCTCAATCACCAGCAGGTTGTGAGCAATTGTATCGTGCATTTTTCCTATTATTACTATTTTTTTAAAGAAAAATTTATTTCATTTATTAGACTGGCCTTACCCCAACCCAGAGGTTTTGCCCTTTTCTGATTCTTCTATCCATCCCACTGGGGAGGCTGGGGGGAGGGAGTGAGTAGCTGCTTAGTACTTAGTTGTTGGTTGGGGCTAAACCACAACAGGTTACCAATTTTCCCCACAAAACCCCAAGTTCAGGGGAGCCAGGCCGAGCCAAGCATCAGGGGGAGCTCGGAGAGCTCAGTCTAAGCTCTGGGAAGCAGGCTGGCATCTCTGGAGATGCTCCAGTCCACTTGGAGAACCTGCAGGCTGAAGTGGGTGACAGACTCAGAACCACTGCTGGTTGTTAAAGACACCAGACCTGTGCATCAGAGTGAGCTCTCTCAGCTGTGCCTGGGTGACACAACAAGCTGAGTCTCCATGCTCTCGGCCAGCACCCCACGAGCCAGGTGGTGGCTGTGGTGCCCCTGCTCCTGCTGAGGGACAGGAGCCAGCCAGGCTGCTGCTGGATGCTCTGCTGCGTTCCTCCTGCACAGCATGGGCCCCGATCCTCCCGATGCTCCCGATCCTCCAGGCCAGGCCGGGAGGGCTGCCCGCGTTTTTCAGAAAGGATGATTACATCTGCAAAGCACCCGGCAGCGCTTTGGGATGAAGAGCGTTATGTAAGTGTAAGATAATGTTATTTATAGAGCCAGGTTTTATCCAAAATGGAATTAAACTCGTGTTCCTGAAGCCTCTGCTGTCAAAGACAAACTGGAATTTGTCCAGTAGCCTCTAGTGCTTTGCATTCAAATTCTTTTTCTCAGTTCATCCGAAAGTTTAAGAATGTGTTTTATTTACAAATCATACATCTCAGAAAGTGAGGAAATCTCTTTTCCATCAGCTGTGAGGTGACCGTGGAAGCCTGGGCAGTGGCCATGGAAACCTGGACCATAGTTGTGCTTTGCAACTGCATCAGCTGTGACAACAAAGTACCATAAACCAGGAAAAGAAGGCAGAGTTTCAGCTGGGTTAAACAACAAAACCACAAAAAATTGTCCTAGGCACCGTATTTTGCCTGCATGTAACACTCTCTGTAGCAATCCATGAGCTGCAGGAGGATATCCAGCTTACATCCCTGCTGGAGGTGGCACTAGTTCAGTGGGTTAATGTCCGTGCTCCCGTAGGACTACAGACCCCGTGACCTTTTAAAATCATGCATTATTAACTTAGAGAGCTTTACTTGCTCTTTTGAAATATTAGATTCAAATCCCTCATATCTGTACTTTTTACAAGCCATGAAAATGCAAATTTCTGGGCTGCCTGCTGAAATCCATGCTAACAGGTGTTAAGAATACTGTTTTATGTTGTACAGCACCTTGCATAGGTTAGTTTGTGGAGTTCATCTGCTGCCCTTCACTTGTCATAGTATCTAGCATGAAATTCCACACATGCCTTTTATTTAGGAAAGAACACAAAAGTATGTTATCTTATTCCTCTGGAATTTTCCACAGTTATTTAGCATGTTAGTTTAAGCGTAATTGGTTAGTGGGCTCTTGAAATCTATATCTTAGCTGTACTTATTTACATCAGGCTAAAAGTAGATCATTTCAGTTGAGGTAAATGTGAAGCATTAGATTGCAAACGTACCTAATCCATCTCTCCTCCCCCATGACTAGAAATCCTGTGGTTAAAATAACACAGCCTCTATTCAGAGCACAAACTTAGAGCTGCAAGCAGGAGCAGGCTTGGGATTTAAACAACTCTCAGCAGATGAGTCTGTTCAAGGGTCTTTCTCGGGTTTGTTTTTCATCCTACTTTTGATCCATGAGAGGAAGCCAGGCTCTCTCCTCTGGGCAAGCAAGGTAAAGATTTTCTGCATTCTGTATATGGTTGCATGTGCTTGTAAAGGAGCTTACAAACATGATTGCAAAAAGGCTGTTGCAAATGCAATTGTAAAAATGTCGCTGTTATAGAGCAAGAAGTGTTTAGCAAATGGCTTCACAATCTTTAAATATTAGTCTGGTCTTCTGGCTATTTCCACACGACAGTAAAATGATGAAATGATAAATCTTGCACAGAGAAGCGAGGAGCAGCGATTCTCCATCACACATTAGAGAAGCTGAGCATGTAGGAAATAGCAAACCCAGGTACTACTGTGATCTAGCCAGACTAAAGCAAAACTGGCATTTTATTAACTGTCTGGTATAGTCCCTCCTGGGTTTGTCCAGCTGCTCTAATCCCATTTGGGAGGCTGAGGCTGTGCTGGAGGATGGCAGTGACTGTTTACAGAGTATATGCTAATGCTGCTCCAGCGTGACTCTTACAGTAACGGCGGAACCGTGCTTTCAGGAATGTTTGGATGCGGCGTGCCAGATAATTAACAGCCTTTATTTGCTCTTACTGCTTTCCAAGTCACAGGGCATGTAGAAAAGCATCATCTTTCCTTGAATCCTTATTTTATTTGAAATCCAGGAAACAAGCGTGATGTCTGTGCTAATGCCCGTGGAACTGTACTCCCAGTGCCAGAGTCTGTTAACTCTCCCAGCCCCGTGCTGTTTTTCACAGGGGATCCCGAGTACCACATCAGTCCTCCTGCACCCCGGTGTTCAAACACAGAGGGTGGCACTGCTGGGGAATTTGGAAACATGGTTACTTACATTTTTGCTTAATTTTAAAAGATTCTGCCTCTCCCTGCCGTAAGGCATGGGACAGTGTGGTTGCGTTGTGGGGGCACTTACACTCCCCCTCCATCGGGGTAGCAAGAACAAATGCTGCTCCAGGTGCTACTTTTCTAGTGCTGGAGAAAGCCTTGTTTCCCACACAAGATGCTCACTTTCCCCGTCCTCTGCTTTCCACTCCTTTTTCTCCTCCCTGAGCGAGACAGGATGGTTTCACACTGCCCTGTGTGCAGTCACTGGCCTCCCCTGGTCCCCACTGTCCCAGAGCCGTGTCACTCCCCATGGCAGCATGCACTCCACTCCTGGTCGGCCAGAGGAAAGAGGAGGATCCTGCTTAGCACGCCAGGTCCTCTCAGCACAGAGCTTCCACTCTGTGGGGAAGCTTTTCGACTGGAAAAGGTGCCCTCGTCCCTTGAGCCAACAGTGCTGCTTTGTCCTGGGGGAGAACTGCAGCTTTATCAATCGGGTGCCCGGCACAGGGAGGGACAAGCAGGGCTGTAAGGAATACAAACACACGGCTCTTCCCGATTCTCCGAGCACACAGCGGCAGAGAGGCAGCTCGGAAGACAGAGAATATGTGCAAAACAAAGAAATGCGGTCAGGCAGGAACTATAAAATTCCAATATAGAAAGTGGAGCTGATGTCATTTTAACGTCCTAAGCAGTGCCAAGAATTCTAAGCTCCGTATCAAGATTCAGTGCAAAACCCCCACAAACTCACAACTTGTTCTTGTGGAAAAATTAACTTTTATGGAAAATATGCATGGGAACATGCCAGAGGAGTATGTTGCTTTATTTCTTTTATTAATTTTGAATACATTAGTTCAGAGAGCAATCCCATTTTAGCATCAGCTGCCTCTATCCAAGAAGCCGAAGCTCACACACACAGCTCACAAATACTGGAGGCGAGGGAGCTGTGTTTTCCTGTATGATCAGTTGTTAGATGGAAAGAGCTGTTCGAGTAGGAAGGGGTGTGGGCAGGCTCAGTGGGATGACTGAGTTAGAGCTTTTTTCCTGGTGACATATCTGAATCGTGATCAGATGCACCTGAATGGAGCAGCATCATCAGCTATTATAACTCAGAGTGCGTCAGAGGTGGGATCGCGTGCAGCTCCTGTGATAAAGGTTACTCATCTCTGTCCTGCTACAGGACCGCCTTCGCTGTTGCTTATAACTTTCTCAGACTTGAATAGTTTAGACTGAGCTCTTCCAGCTTGATTGTCTGCCTTGGGCTAAGTTCTTTTCTGGAAAATTTCAGCCAAAACTGTCCAGCCAGTTTTGTCCAGTCCAAGAATGAGCATAGGGAAAAAGGAATTGTTGTCCAACTGGAAAAAAAAGAAAGGAAGAAGCAGGAGGGGGGAACCCGGTGATCCTTTCTTTGGATAGTTCTTATCCCTCTGTGCTCTGGATTTGAGATCTGAAATTTGGCAGCTTTCTGTTAGGAATGTGATTTTTTTTTTTAACTTTGTAAATCTCTTCCAATTTGGCTTAGTGATAGCCTTTGAAGGGAGAAAATAGCAACTTCTTAGGGATGGGCTAAGGCTGAGCAGTCAAAATCTCCTGAGATTCCTTCCCACATGAGCAAGCTCAGCCCAGCATCCCAGCAGCTCCCAGTGCTGACCTCAATGCTCCCGTGCAAACAGTCAGTGCTACCAAGTTCCTGCAGATCCTTGTTCTTCCCCACAGCATGGCAGGGACCCCGTCCTCTCTCTGCAGTCAGGAGTCATCCCAGCTCGAGGAGCAGAATGAAGATGGGATCTTCACATAATGCTGCCCAGGGCAGAGTTGATGGTCAATGGAAAGGCAGGCAGGGAACAACACTTTGATTCTTTCCTGTCACAACTTGGTGGCAGACAGGGACCCGGGGGATGCTGGGCTAAGCAAAGGTCTGGTACTCGAATGCTAAAGCCGGGGGGTTGCATGGGACTGGGATGGGGAGGACACGGTACAAGTGAGGAGTCAGGGGGCTTGGGAGCAGGTCAGGAAGGTGTGGGTCAAGGTGTGAGCCATAGGGAGAGTCTGGGCATGCCAGAGCCTGACTTGAAACCTCAGCTGCCCCATCCGCAGTCCCTTTTTAAGGATATGAGTGCTACCTCTCAGAATTGGCTTCAGTCCCACTCTCCCTGCAGGGTCTTCTGTGCCAGCTCTTGCTAAGGCTCTCCCCAGCCTGCAGCCAGTGGCTGTGGGGTGCCCCACTGTCTGCATGTGCCACAAGACCCCGCTCCCGAATGTCCGCTGCTGGGATGGGAGTTGGTGGGAGCTCTGCCTCGAGCATGTCCAGTGTGCCTGATGTTGACCACTCCTGCACAGCCCCATGTCTGTTGGTCACCCCCTGGGGACAGCTGGGATGAGTGACCAAGGCCCTGATAAACTGGTGCCTGGTGCCATCAAGCTGTTGCTTACATGCCTGTGTCTGTTTCCATTTTATTCAAATGGCTGAAGAACCACCGCCCTTGACAGAGGTACTAGAACTCGGGGACACTTGTGAAGAACCCAGGTGCAATAGGGAGGTGTGTCATTGTTATTCCAAGTTTTGGGAAAATCAATAATTTTTTATTGAGGAGAACTTGAGAAGAAAATAAAGCCTAGGACTACACTGAACTCTAAGGGAAAAAACAAGATTCTATATAACATCTCCAGTGAAAAAGTCTATCCAGTACTGTGGGATAAAGCTGAGACCTCTGGCAAAATACTGTGTGTTCATCTAATTAACAATTGTACCATAACACATAGCACAAAGGAGGCCTAATTCTGGCATCTCTTGCCTCATGGATTTTTCAGTCGTAGCAGTATTCTTATAGCCTATTTTTGTATGCCATGCACATGCAACATTGGAGACAGATGGTGAAATCTCAGTGTTCGTTGTTCCACTTGACGTGATTTCCACATCGAAAGGTAGGGAGCTGCAGTCTGCTTGTTTCCACTCCTGCTGGAGTGGCAGGGAAAGGTGGTTTACATCACTTCTTTTATGACTATAGACTATGGAGCCACCTGGCTATGGACAGCCCCTCCTTCTGCAGAGACAAGCAGTGAAGCTTCATCATCTTCATCAGCTCCTGGGAGCCCCATGCGCACACCAGGACTCAGCTCTGTGAGACTGTGGAGAAACAAAGACCAGAAGGACAGGAGCTGTGAGAAGAGTGTGAGAAGATCAGAGCTGCCTACAGACAGCTACGGAGAGAGGAATGAGTGCTAAGAAGCTGTGAGACAGTGCTGGCCAGTGCTGCAGGCAGTGCTTGCTGCACACTAACAGCCTCACCTTAGTCAAGGATGTCACAACAAGGAGCTTTAGGCAGGGATTTGCAGCAGAACTGAAACAGAAAAGGAAAAGGAGTGGTGGATACTCATGGGCTTCTGCTGCTATGGACATCCCTAAAGTTTGATGCTGAATGAATATGGATGAGTGGAGTAGAGACTGACAGTTCAAGGACCAGAGATACTTATCGGGGATGTCCTTGTGGAAGTTGTCACAAAATAAACAAATCCAGGAGGATGTTGCTGTTACAGCTTTGATGAGATGATTACAAGTAGGGAGCAGCATCATGAATGAAGCAGTCAGGTCTATGCATAAGGTTTCTTGCACAGATCTAAAAGAGCTGCTGCCTTCTCATCTGCCACCCCAGCTGGTCCAGCCAGCTCCTTGCACTGCACACAGCCCAAGGAAAGAGTCAGGTCACTTCATGAGTGCTAACCCAAAACCTTCACTGCCTGATGAATTGTTTGACCTACTTGAGGCTCAGACTTCTCTCAGAGAATTCCATGCTCTTCCTGCAGTGTTGGTCTGAATTAAACCGGTATGTACAACATGACTAGTTCAACAATCACAACACTGTGCCTTGGGACTTTGCCTCTGCTGGAAACTAAAGTACATGCAATTAATTCTGCGGTTCCTCAATGGACAAAATGGGGCTTTTGTGTAATATTATTTCTCATTTGTTTCCAATTAATCATGAATCATGAATTGTTTTGTCTCAGAAATTAATGCTATTTTTTTCCAAATTATCAGTTTTTACCTACTTTGCAGACCCACATGTTTCCACAGATTGTCTGGGCCAGGTCTTCTGCCCTGATCCATGCCAGAATCTTGGGTTTCTGAGTGTAACTGTACAGTAAGATTAAGGTCTCCAGATCCCATGGCTTGAGAGAATCAAATTGATCGCAGACCTGAGAGAAGGTTGCTACTTCCCTGCAATTGCACTTCACATATAAATATGTCCTCATGTTATTCTGCTGTCTAGTGATGTGGGTTAGGGTGAAACATCAAAAAAATTTGCTTACAAATGGGTGTACAGATTTTGTCTCCTATCAAGGCATAGGCCTGTCTAAGTACTCTTGTAGTGACTATCTTGTTAATCCAAACAGTGTTCTCCTACATAAATCAGGTCCTGCTTAATACAGGGGATCTGCCATGTCTTCAGATGCATCCATGAAACACGTGTCACTTGGGCTGCATGACATTTACAGAATCCTCCAATTTCAGGGACGCTTTGGAAAAGTGACTTATTTTGCGCTCTACTGTCCTGCAGCTCAGATGCAGAAGGGTAGTGAATATACAGTCATATCAGGAAAGAAATACTCATTTCTGATAAGGCAAAAAGGCCTCACCTTTTTCAAAAGAAAGAGGCTAGCACAGGGTGAGGAAGATGAGCATTTCAGCCTTTTGCACTGGCAAATTTGGGAAACCCCTACCCAGACATAAATTCAGGTTCCCACATTGACACAAGTGTTGTATTCCCCAAGTCCTTTTTGTATCAATTCATATATAATACCCTTGTGAATCCCATAATCCAAGTCCATGTATGAGACTTATGACACACAAAGGTTCTTAACCTCAAACTCACTGAGCGCTTTTAACTTCTTACGGCCTTTTAGTACGTTTTCACTTTTATTTAGATGTCTTGCCCCTCAGCAGTGAACTTCTCTTGTTTTCTCTTCTTTTCTGCTACTACCAGATGGATGTTCATGCCCTTGGCATTGTGTTCCTGGAGGGCAGACAGCACATCCTTGTATCCCACCGCAGAAGGTAGCGCCAGCTCTGTAGCCACCGCGCACAATAAGCTCTCAACTGAGTCACCATCCCTGACCCTCAACAAATCATGAAGGGTTGTAAAGCAAACCCACATTGCCATGTGCAGCCTTCTGCCATCACGGCTGCAATTGTGTGTCCATCAGAGACTGGCCAATACATGGGATGGGTTGTGCACAACTAGCCATACCCACCTTTTCCCTTCTCCTCCGGCACAGGGTCCTGCTGCTGCATGTCGGGTAGCAGCAGCCTGTGGAGTTAAACCCTACACTTCCATGCCCAGCCACCTCATCAGACAAAATGTCAATGGCGCTTGCAGAGCGGCTTTCTTGCACTGTGCATCCACTGGCGAGGACTGCCGGGGTTTGCACTCCTGCTGCACGCTGGCACAAGGCAGAAATTGTCTTGTCAATAACTTACCTTGGGGAAACAGAATCAAACAAAATTATGTTATCCACCTCTGATGCCTTTGCTCATAATGGATTGTTTTGGCCTCTTGCATATACATAATCAAATGCTGCTGCTTTTCACATGCTACAGTTCGCTGTGTTTAAATTGAGAAGGCTCTCCCTTAAATATTTATTTAAACAATAACATCTCTTGAGCTCTTTATAAATTGCTGTACAAAATTGACCTCAAACCCTATTTAAAAAATTTAATTAAACTGGTTTTCTGCCTGAGCACAGTGGTGTGGGCCAGCACCTCCTTCTGCCAGGGCTGAAGATCCTGCAGCTCTGAAAGCCAGTTCCTGCTCCACAGGACTTATGGACCTCAAATTATTCCAGAGTCATAGGGCAGAGTTTCAGAAGTCATATTGGTTTTGCCCCAGGAACTCAAAAATCCTGTAACTCACAGAAATAGGCTCCTTCTCTGGATGCAGGACAACTGCTGTGAGAGCTGTCTCTTCCTTCTGGTACCCACACACCACGTCTGAGGCTGGAAACACAGCAATGCCAACCCTCTGCAGCTCACAACTGCTGAGGAGCAGGAGGAAGTTCAGGCTGCTGATATTTTTCAATAGTATTTAAATTACAACTTCATAACCTGCAGTTCTGGGAATTTTCTGAGCAAAAGACCCTAAAAATACATAAAGCACACAACATACTCTCTACTATTTGGCTGGAGTCTGCAAATCTAAGAAGGACTCGACATCCAAATAAAAATATTTTTCTATTGTATATAAAAGAGAGGATTCAAACTCTTCATTTAGCAGGCCATTTTCTTGTATTTAATTTTAGTTAAAGGTGGACTTACAAAGAAGTGTTGGTAGTATTAATGTTATCTATTAAAAAGCTTGCACTAGATTAGCAATGCTTAAGTGGAGGAGAGCTACAGTCCTTCTTCTGCATTTCTAATTCCACATTCTTCCAGCATCCTGATGAATCAGTTATTGGCTAAATCTTCATAGTCAACATGGATTTGGGTGGAAATTGAATTACTCACCAGCTAAAGTAAGTGCAAAGAAGATATTTCATTATGCTGCTCCTTAGCTATAATTGAGGCTCATCTCCTAATTCGAGACTTTGTGTGGGTTTAATCATAGAGCTGAACTGGGGAGAAATACCAAAGCTTCTCTGAATCATTTTTATTCTTGCCCCAGTTCTTTATCATTAATTACATCAAGACATATCTCCAAGGAGACCAAGAGTGGTGCCATCAGCCTGCTGTCCCTTAGGTCCCCCCAAAACTTTCAGTTGTTTTGCTAAGTGCAGTGCGTCTTCAGATGGTCCTTTGGGAGGAAGAGGGAGGCTGCATTTTGCTTGAGATCCTTCTTGTCCTGAGTGCAGATTTCAACAGACTAAATGAAAAGATACAGCCTTGTTAGAGCAAACACTAGTGGTGAAGCTGGGAGATCAATCAGCCTTTTCTCAGCTGAAGATGATTGCAGAAACAGTTTTGAACATCAGGAGGGCGCTGAGCATTACTTTCCTCCCACGGTGAAGGCAATGTGTGGAACGTGTGCCTCAGACATCCTTTTCGTTTTTCTGGGCTGAATGGGAAAGACCTCCTTGTACTTTTCTCTCCATTAGACAAGGCCATGGTCAGCAACATGGATGAAGTATCACAGTTCAATAATTTCAAATCAATACATCATTACTTTTCTCTGTTCGGAGGAAGCACATTTTTCTCTGCATGGGTGCATAGACCCTTTATCCAGCTGTCGTCCACCCAGACATCTCGTGTCAGTTTTAGGGTTAATTCCCTCCTTTTAATTTCCTGCCATTATTTACTCACAGCACCTGGAGTCGACCTTTGACAGCGAATGTGTCTGAAACAGGATTTCCAGAATAAAGGGGTTTTTAAAATATTTTGCCAGTACCAGTCAATCTGAACAGCTGCTTGGTAGCTAGAAAGGGGTTTTTCTTCCTCTCCTTCCAAACTGTTGCCTTTCAGTGGCAGCTCTTGCATAGCCACTGGGCCTGGCAGTTTCACTTCAGAGGATCTTCTGAGAGTCATAACTTTATCCACAACCAGGCTAGAAAGTCAAAATACAGAAAATTTTAAGGAACCGCATGGCCCTGAAACTGTTGTTTCAGACATATCCAGGTTGCTTAATTCCAGAAACGAAACTTTTCAGTGGTTCAGAACTGAAACAACTTGTTTCCAGTTTGAACTGAATGAAAGCCTCTGACTTCCTCTCAGTTTGACATTAGCCCATGCCCTCTCTTTTCTGCTTTGGTGTCTCATGAGGGCTTGTGCTTGCCTGTAGCCATGTCTCACCAGCTGGGCTGCACACACCCCTAACTCACAGCAATCACACTCCTGCGTTGCTCCGCTTTCACCACTTTTCTCGTGGTCATACACACCTGTAATGAAAGGTATTTACCCAGAAAAGGGACTTTGGCAATGTGACCCAAAGCACTGCAGCAGGAATCCCATCTCCTCCTGGAAGCCCCTGGGAACCCGATGTAAGGCCCTGAAAAATGCAAGACGGAGGAAATGAGCCATGTAGCATGACCTGAAGCTGTGCCAAAAGAAGCAAGCCCACTTATTTCACTGTACTCTTGCAAGGACTGGAGCTGCCTCCTGGACAAGGTGATACTCACTTCCCAACTTTCACTCTCCTAGATTTGGAGAAGCAGCTTGAAGTGTGATGCTCCGCATCTGTTCTGGCTGTCCTACCTACAAAACCAGCTGTTTCCTTCTGCCCAGAGAGTGCTGGAGGGTTGTGGACAACCCAGGCATGAGGCAAAAGTAGAATTAGGCACTGTGACCACTGTACCGGGCACCTCTGCAAAGGTCTCAGATGTTTGCATGGCTAAGGTCTGCTCAAAGCAGCATTGGTTTGATTCAGCCCTGTTTGTGTGGCTTTGTAAGCACTGAATCAGTGTGAGTCCAATGTTTAACTTTTGTTATTTATTAGGTAGAATACTGCCCAGTCCTGGGCCTGAACTCTCCAAACTGAAGCCCAGTATATACAATCCGTCTTGCCTCTCTCCAAACAGCATCCAGCATCAATCACAGCGCTGTAAATTGTTTACACAAAACTGCAGACATCATAACTTATTTAATAACTCTCTTGTCAGTCAGATAAGTAAATATTTCGAAAGACTGTGAACATCATGGCAAGCTGGAACTGCCCAGACCAGCTCCAAGTGGATCCAAGTTAACAGGGGACCATATTTACCTTGCCTTTGATGTTCCTGCTGCAAATGGGGCTGAGAAGGGATCTGAAAACAAGCCTCCCCAAGGGATGCTTATGCAGTTTTAAAGATGCTCAACCTTCTGTAGAGACAACAGGAAGAAGAAAACTGTGGAAAGAGATTGCAAAGAAACTATCTTCCTGAAGCTGTAAATTTGAACTTGTGGGAGTCAGACCCTCCCCCTCCTTCTCCATGTCCTCCTCTATAAACCCAAACAAACAAAGTGGATGCCAGAAAGTCTCTGCTGCAGAAGGGATTGAGGGTTCATTCCTTGGGCCATAGCTAGACTGCAGGGGTGGGTTTTTCTCGCTGTTGGTGGAAGGGTTGGTGGCAGCACCTTCACACAACCACCTCTTCTTGCAGGCAGCCATGCCAGGAGCTTTGGCTGTGAGAAGGGGAATGGTGTTGGCATTGAGTCCCACACTTCCATTGCCTGCCTGTGGTAAGTCTTCATGCTCTTGAAAACAGACCCTGGCTATCTGCTTCGGAAACACTCAGAAACATGTTGTTTCATGAGATATTTGTTTCCAATGATTTCCAACAATTATTTGGGATCTTTTTCCTTTCAAGTTCACTGAGTTGTACCAGTTCACCTCCTTTTCAAAGGGGTAGTGTTAAATGCAGGAATGTGGAGTTGAAAGGACCTGAGTTTTTGCAACAGGAATTTGTTTTGGAAGCAAGCGAGTCGGAAGGAGAGGAAACGGGCAGCCCACCAAGGGCTTCGGCAGGATTATCTCACCCTTTCAGCAAGCTACAGCCAGGGCAGCTCATGAGCTGGGGCTGAGCCTGCTTCCAGTGGGGGTAGGGACAGACAAACTGCTCTTACCAGCAGTTTAATATAGCACAGGATCTAGTTGTGTTGCTTGAAACCCCATCTGAAAAATCGCCTCAGGCACAGACCTCACTGATGTGAATCATAGAATATCCTGAGTTGGAAGGGAACCCCAAAGATCATTGAGCCCAACTGTGGCAGCCACTACAATGTTGGAAACCTTCACCTGGGTGAAGGTGGCTGTAGGCTGCTGCTGTTGGGTCACTGGGGTGCTGAGGAGGGCACTCCTCCACACAACCGCCTGCCAAAGGCCAGGCACAAAGCCCATTGTCAGATGAAAACACGTGGACTTGAGGCTAACCTGGTGCTGAATCAGTGGCTCAACTGCGTGTTTGGCATTTACTTGTTTGGTAGCTGACTGGCACCTCCTGGCCTGCGTATTCTTTAATAAGGTTTTAATTCTTAGTCTTTTGAGATACTTCAACACCTCCCATTGCTGGTGCATCTGGGCAGTTTTCTTAAAATATTTGTTTCCTTGCACGGTGTGTATCACTTATTTAATGTCAGAGACACATGTGAGGCTGTCCAAGTTTGCAAAAAGGCAGGGGTTTCATCCCAGGACTAAATTAAATGCCACCAAGACAGCACAGTGCAGACATAAATAAAACATAGGTTGTAGAGACCAGCTGTCAGCAGTTATCAACTCCTAAATATCCATTCCTGTTTGTGCACAACCATACTTACTGGCCCTCCTGCCTCAATATATTGAGTATAAACTGATGATTGATAGAGAAAACAAGTTTAAAAGAGAAAGAGTATTTTCTTACACAAGTGAGTGCACGCGGAGGGGAGATGAGAAAAGGGTACAGAGGTAACACTGACCTGGTGGCAAACAGGGCAGTGTGAAACGCTGTCAATACAGTCAATATGTTCATGTCCCACAGGTGCAGAGAGGTTTCACACATTTGAGTAAATCTTTCCTAATTCCTAGACACACATGATAGAAAAGAACAGCACACAGAAGGAAACACATTCTGGTAACCTGCCAGAAAGAAAGGTGTTATTTTTCAAAAGAGAGCTGGAGACACTCCAGCTCGGGATCCATATCCAGCTCTAGCCTCCAGCCATGGACACTAACCTGCACTAATGCAGATGCCACCTAAGAGCCACCACTCGGGTGGGCTGTATGCCATACACACCTGTGTGGCATTGCTTACGTGGTTGTCAGTGACTGGGGCGTCCCAGTGTGCTGATAAACCTGTGGACATTACAGGAGGAACACCCTTCCACCACCCGGAGCCCCAAAGCCCTGGGACTCCCACTGTGCAGGGCCCCACAGCTCCCATAGTCCTCTTCCCTGTACTGGGACAACGGGTGATCCATTTTTTCCATCAAACTCTGCCAGCCATGGATAGGTACTCTGCTGCTTCTGAGCAGGTGATGCGTTGGTACATACTCTGCTGCTCAAGACTTTGTTGTAAGATGAAGGTGCTGTGCAGCTGTCTCTGTGTGAGTGTTCGTATTGACCAGCACCTACAACAGGAAGTTTGCAGTGGGGGTAGATCTGCCCTTAACTAAATGCATTTCTTTCCCTATCTTCATTGCAACATGTCACTGTTTTTTCAACCATTAGTGATTTTCTTCCCCTCTCTCTTAACATTGTCTGTGATTTCTGTGTCATGAGGGGGAGTATTGTCAGATCGCATTCTCATGATGGGAGAGGCAGAAAATCCGTTCTGTATATCATGTGACCTTGGCTTCCAACACCACAAAGGATTTCTTCAAGCTCTGCTCATTATCTCGTTTTATACTTTAAAGAAAAGCGAAAATGCTGGTGACAAATGGCCTCGTTTATCACATTAATTGACTGACTATTCTTTTAAGCCTCTGAAACACACATTGGGCCAAAGCACTGGAAAAAGAACATGCCATTTACCCTGGTCTGCTGCCAGGTCACATTAAAAAATGTTCAGGAGGTGTTTTCTAGATCAGTACACGGAGCGGGAGTGTGTTCACTCTCACCATAGCACACTTCCCTCCTCGTTTCTAGCAACCATGGCAGTGTCAGCCCTTTCACAGGCAAGCAGCAGAAACGAGCAGAAATGAGAATTTTGAGTGAAACTGTCGTGGGAACGGTGAAGCCGCTAAAAAGTTGTATGTGAAAGGTGTCAGTACTTCCCTGCTGACTGAGGGAGTGCCTAGAATGGGACTGTGGGGGTCTCCCTTCAACCCAGAACTAACAACAGAACTAACCAGCATTTTCAGTGACATCTTAGGCAATGTGCAAACTAGCAATGTGCTTGTTCCAGCTATGGCATGTGTTGTGCTGACTGTATGTTGCCGGAATGACAAAGTGGAGACAGGGGTTGAAAGCCCCAAAGACGCAGTTTGGGAGGGATGACTGCACAGCTTTCTCCAGTGTCCCTGAGCCAGGCTGGCACTGACTACGTGGGCTGCTGGTCAGCCCCAAAGACCTGCAGGTTGTGATGGGTCATGGGCTGCCTGAGTACCTATAATGTCATACTGTAGCAAACAAAACCCCAAACATCACTGTAAAGCGCACAGACAGAAATACAGCATGTAAGACATCTCCCTTCCTTCAGTTCAGCTCCTCTTGCTAGTGTGAGACTTCATCTAAGGATTTTTCTTATGGAAGGAGGTGGTATTCCTCAAGAAAGGTGTATACAAGCATGTGCAGGAAGGTAGGCTAAAGAAACTGGGTTTGATTGAAGAACAGAAATCTAAAGAGAGAAAAAAATTGCTTTCAAGCACATAAAGGGTTGAGCAACAAGAAAATGAATAAACTGCTCTCTGCTCCTGCTGTAGATATCAGCCACATGCTAAAATTTCAGTGAGGGTGTGTACTGGCTCTGGCTGGGAGGGAGTTAAGAAAGATTTAATACAGATTTAAGGAATGTTCCTAATAGTGAGTGTAGTAAAACACTGAAATACTTTGTCTCAGGAGACTGTGGACGTTCTGTTATTAAAGCTTTTTCAGAACAGATTATCCAGACATCTGTAAGGATTCACCTAGGCATGGGATGGAAGGATGGACTGGAGCCAGCCTGAGTCCCCGGGGACCCTTTGCATGAAATTTTCATCACATTAATGCGAACACAAGACTCTTCTTACAAAGTACTGAAGACACCACCCTGGTTTTTCAAAAATCCCCCCAAAAAGGTTTCAGTCTCGACTGAGCCTGTCTCCAGTTTGGAGACAGAAATGTTTTGACTCCTTTCCCCAATTCACCCTGAGACAAACCTGCTCAAAGGGGCCAATGAACCCCAGAGTCAGAGAAATCTTCTCTCCCCTCCTGTCTTCTGCTGGCCTGGGACTCCCAAGCTGGAAAGCATGGGGAAAGGACCCTTGTTCCAAGTGGCAAGTGGTTCCAAGAGCCATTCCCACATTCCTGCTCCTTCCCATGGCAGCACACACAGGATGCCCCAAAGCCCAGTGCCACCCCCATAGCTGCTCACCTCCGGGGAGACCAAGTGCCTTCACAGCCTCAGACCACCCCAATGACCACTGAGGGACTCAGCATTGCATCCTAAGTGAAAGACTGACACAAATCCTGCTGTCCTGATTAGCCACCCTTCTAATCCTCGTGATGTCAGCGGGGTTTTGCCTGGCAGGATTTGGCCCATCGCCAAAGAGCTCTGGGTTTTATTGTCCTGGCTCTGGCTGGTGTAGGCAGGAGGAGGCTGCAGGTGTGAGCCTGCAGGAGGAGCCTGAGCTGGCGTTTTAGATACCCAGCAAAACTCACAACCAAGTTTTGTTCATCTTTGTGGGAAAGGTGTTTCCTGAAGAATGCAGGAAAATCCCACCATGCAGTTCCTCTTTAACTACACAGCTTGTACATATTTATATATGTGTATGGGTTTGATTATATCTATGTGTATAAATATATATATAGTAATTACAGTGTTCTCATGTTTTTTACAAGCAGTTTCTGGGGCTAAGACAAAGTACATGTGTGGTGGGGGGAAGAAAGGAAGAGATGGAAGGAGAGGAAACTGCTGCTGCACACAGCAGCTCTCATCTAACCCCCATTTTTTACACTGATGGAATGCACCCAGTGACTGTTTCTACTATTTAAGGAAAAAGGTTCCTATACAAAATCCTGTGGTTTTGAAGTGATCCTTTTATAGGCATAAAAAGATTTTTCCATATCCATCTATTTGATTTCTTTTCTTTTACTCAGACCTGGCTACTCAAATAGATATTTGCAGAACATCATGCACTGGAATCAGACACTTCATTCCTTTTCTTGGTGCTGGAGATCAAATATCCCACCAATTTACTACATAAAGCCATGCGGATGCAAACTGAAGTCAGTTTAGCTGTAGGGCAGTGCAAGACAGAGATGAATTTTGCCCAGCACCCATCCCAAGGGATTTTGTGCTGGCGATGACCCATCACAGAATTGAATGTGCTGTACGTTCCACAGCGGGTTTGCCTCTCTCACAGTTCTCGGTGGTGGTGAACATCAATGGTGTTTGTAATCCCACGTTTTGGAGTAAGAATAACTGTATGTTAACCTTGAGTTAATAACACAGGGGTTTAGGGTGCTTATCCTAAACAGCAGCTGGATACAATGCACAGTTGCACCTGGAGCAGGGACCTGAACACTCATCTCTCCTGTCCCAGAAGTGGGAAATGTGGCATTCACATCTGTTCAGGCCCAAAATGTGGTGAGCACATCCTGGACAGTGAGGTGCAGGCAGCGACGCGTGACGGAGCTGTGGTGGGGGGTGTCTGGGCTGTGGCTGTGGGGTCTCCTGGGGGAAGACTCGTGCAGGCAGCACACATCACGTGCAGGGTCTCAGGTGGGATACGCACAGCCCGAGGGCAGATGCTGAGCTGTTTGGCCCAGCTAAAATCCTGGGATGTGAAGCAGCAAAGCAAACCCTAATGATTTACAAGCAAGACACCTGAGGGTTCCCTGTCCCCCTCTCCGGGCGACCGTGTCCTTGGGGACGTCTGGGCACAAGGGCTAAGCTGGGGATCCAAAAGCAGCATTACACAGCTCAGTGCTTTGTAAGGACCAACACAATCTTTAATTTATTACTCCAGCCTATACAGTCATATGCTGTGCTGGAGGCAGCTTTTCTGCACAAAACTACAAGCCGAGGGATTTACAGAGCTCCAGTAGCCACTCACTGCCAGATGCCTATTATCTCATCACATACATATGCTTCACAATGATGCTGGAGCTAATACTTTCCTCCACCACCACAGAGACGTGCCTGGTACCACCAGTTTGTGCTGACATAAATAACAACCTGTCCAAGCATCTCCCCTACAAGTGCCGGGGGAAGGGGCAAAGACATATGTTCCAGATGGAAATACAACCAGAGGTTGTGCCCTTGGTGGCTTTGAGTTATGTAATTTTATCTCAATGCAACACGAGAGGAAGTGATTCCTCCACACACTGCATCGTATTTGGCTGCCTGCTCACTTACTTTTCTATGAATGTAGGAGGATTGGTAATAGGGACGATGATGAAACTACACCAAAGCAGCTGAGACCTCAGTATATCATAAAAAAATTAACCTGCTATGTGGCTCCCCCTTGACAGATGAGGTATGTTCACTCATCCCTGCTTTAAAGTTATGTAAATCTCTGACTTCAGAGGAATAAATTTTGATTTACTCCCACGCTGAATGAGTGGGAAATGCTGAATTTTGGATCAGTGGTACAGGTCTCAACTCTACAGGCTTTGAGGACTTTCAATTTAAAATCATCTTTTAACTGTATATGAGGTCACTACAGAAAATTATGTGATCCACATATTTTTCCAGCTCATCTAGAAGGAACAAGTAAGGCCAGGCTGAAGATATATTGACAGAATGGGGATGAAAAACTAAGTGGTGTCTGCCCACAGAGGGACAAACTCGTGGCACCCTCCCAAATTGTGGGTGGTCTATTGTGCATTGCTGTAGTCAATGAGAACATTACACTCATACATGCAAACCTAATTTGAAAAAACAGTATTTAAACAAACAATGAATGTATTGTAACCTCAGAATTCATACACACTGAACCTTGGCTCTCCGTACTCGTACATAGTAGACTTCTCAAAACCCTGCAATTTGATTTTAAAAAAGGAATGCTGTGGGTGTTGAGTTAGTGTAGAAGTACACAAGACCATTGATGACTCTGTTTTCATCTACACAGAGCATAAGGCAAGTAGGTGATTTATTTTTATTGGCACTGCTGATAGATAAACTTCCACTATTATGAAGTTGTCATAGGTTAGGTTGGCTCTGGCTGTGAGTCAGAGCACGCCCAGCAGAAAACTCAGTTCAGTAATTACATCCTCCTCGAGGATGCGTTGCGGAGGAAGGCTGTGATCCCTGCTTCTCCCATGGCACTCGGAAATAACCACGAGTGCTCCGAGTCAACAAAGGACTTGGACTGTTGTTGATTTTTGTAAATGTAGCAGCACATCATGGGACATCACAGCTATGTTACAACCAAATGAAAAACATTCAAATTCAAAAAACAGCTAAGCCCTGAGACTGAAAAATAGAAATCCTTTACAAAGATGCCGAGATCTGGTGCCACCAACCCCTTTTACAGACTTCAGCAGAGTGAGGGCAAGAAGAGCAAGGTGGGGCATCTTCACTTGGCTGTTGCTCTCCCGGCTTCTACAAAATTAACACTGTGATCACCTGGACTCTGGAATTAAGAGGACAAACTTTTGATGTATATTCCCACTCTTGCCAAGTTGTAGCTAATTTATCCAGATTCTACCCTTTCCTTGAAGGAGACCTTGATTATCATGCAAATGATATTTTTACCCCATTCATCTGAGATCTCAAGAGGGAAAGGAATTTTTTTAAATCAAAGATTGCTAGAGAGGTCTAGCAAGTGAAAAGACCATGAATACAAATGGATGATCAGGGCTGAATATCAGATTATATTAACAGCCCTGCAGACTTTGCTCCATAGCTTTAAATTTCTGTGCTGTGGGTTTGTGTGTCTCCACTGCAGGACTGGCAGCCTACTCTGTACTCACTTCTGCTGTGGAAACAAGGCAAATCTCCTGCAGCTTCAAGGCCAACAACAAAGACATCCTAAAGAATGGCAAATCACAGCTCCATATGTACATGTACACACCTTGGGCAGGTCTGAAAGCATCTGCAGTGGAGAGCAGAGATACTCAGATTTTGTGACTTAAAAATGTTCTTCGCAAAACTAGAATTTTGTCACTGTTTTTTTTAAAGTCACTTGTTGCACACAAACGTTGCTTTTGAACAAGTGTTTTGCAGTGCATTTTAAAAAGACAATTTAGGTCGACGGTTTTTGAAAAAAAAAAAAACCCTTAGGAAATTTAAATTTCATTTGTCCATCTTTAGTACCAGGTACACAAAAATTCAAAAAATATCAAAGGGTGTTCTTTATATTTTAGGGGTTTCTTCACCTTGTTTGTCCATCTCTCTTGTACCCCCAAAGCCTGGGCCACTCCTGCCTTTCCTGCCTTACCGAACCAGCTCACCTGAGCGGCCCCAGGACCTCAACACCAACACCACTCTGATGCACTCTGCATTTTGGAGAGGGGTGAACATCCCCCGGTGCCTGCCATGCAGGGGAGGAGCTGCACCCTGGGCCACCCACAGGCCCTGATAGGACATCCCGGGTCAGACCCTCAGCTGTGTGCTGTATCCAGGGCTGCTCCTGGGCTCCTTCTCATCCCTGCTTCTCAGCCAGGGCTTTGCAAAGGTCTGAGTTTCCTCTAGCTGGCAGCTGGGCATGCTGCTTTCCTGGATGAAATCTGTTTGGAAACGGTAAAGATCTGAGGGCTCCCTCAGCTGGAAAATCAGATTTGGCTTACCTGAATGTCAGGTCAGCTGAGCTGGAGTTAATAAACAGCTGGGGATGAAGAGGGACAAACAGTGATGGAGTGGCCAGTGGGAGCCTGTCAGGTTGGTTTCCTGCAGGGTCTGGCCTTTGGGGCTGCCTCAGCCGCTGCCTTGGGCACCCCCTGCCCTGCCAGCAGCCAGCGCTCGCCTGGGCAAAGGACAGCTGGTGCTGGGACAAAGCCAGCTCCTCGTGTGTCCCAAACCCATGGGGACTTAAGGGCCTGCAAACACCTCTGGCTATAGCAGAGCCACGCTGCCTTGTGCAGATGGACTGACAGCACAACCTCACAAGCCTCCTCTGGGTGGGAAATGCAGCTAAATAATCCAACTTGTTACCTGTCCCTGTCAGTCAGTGGGCCAGGCCCCACTGCTGCTGGGCTTCCAGACTCTGGGAACAGGAAAATGGACCACCCCAGGCTCACCATACCTGCATCCCTAACCACATAGCCAAGGCCCTCTAAAAACGTCTGTAGAGGTGGAACAAAGTGGATTATGCAAGGAACCCTTCTTATACAACAGCTCTGAATATGCTGAACTGCTTGAGGAGAGCGTCCCTGCTCTGTATGCCCACCAGTGAACCCCACACATTCTCTTTTCCTGGGCATGTCCTGCCCGGTATGGAGTCTGAGCACCCCCACACTGAGCTCAGAGTTTCCTTCCAGGGTGGGAGAAAAAGGCAGACCTCCCCCATGTGCCATGGGTTGGTTCTAGGACTGCTTGCACAAGTAGGGCTGTGCCCACACCGTCAGGAAGCTGTGCAGGGAGATATCTTGCTTTGGAAGAGGGGACAGGGACAAAGACCAAAAATGCAGAAAACTGCTGAAAATGTGACTCCGGTTACCATGGCTGTAATCCTCCTCACAACACCACAACGCTGCAGCTGAAAGAGAAAGAGAAGGGGTTCAAGGCAGCCAAGGGCCCTGCCATGGGGATTTCATGGTCTTCAGAGTGACATGGGCTGACAGCAGGTGTTGCAAGGGGCATCTCCAGGCAGGCACTGGTAATGACAGTGCCCCTTCCCACAGATGTTTTGGGGCCCTGGTGTGCCTGAATTTGGACCCCTTCTCCTTCCAAGGCATGAGAGCCCCTAGAGCAGGGACCACCCCGCTGCATCCTCCACCCCTCCTTTTGGGCATCTCATCACGAAATGGACGCAGTGGGAAGGCACTGCTGGAGGTCCTCTTGGGATTCAGATCACCAGCCCTCACCCTGTTTGCTCATCTCCTTCTAGTAAAACATGAGATTATTCCCTTCAGCTGCCAGAGGCTGAAAATAAAAATGAGTCAGAACTGATTTTGTATCACTGCAGTCAGACTTTCTGTGCTGTGCAGGGGAAACAAAGAAAGGTGAAATCCCTGTAGGGAAGGATTTGCAAAATTCTGCGGGAAATTGGTATTACAGATAATTGTTTCCTGCTGAGGGGATATAACAGAACTTTGCAGAAAAGCTGCCCTTTCCAGCAATATCCACTGCAGCGTACCCAGGCACACAAGTCTATCTCTAGCATAAATATGCTCTGCTGCACATTTTCCTCCTGCACCTGAAATTTAATATTGGTTAACGCCACTGGGATTTCCTTTAAAAGAGACATCATAGTGTAAATGATAAACCTGTTAAATCACAAATGAGGTGAAATGGTGGGTGCTTTGGCCTCTGGAGCATCAAGACTTTGATTCTTAACGGTAGCTGTAGAGACTTACCAGATAAAATGTGAAGTGAAAATTATTGTCTATCAGAACAAAATCCCCGCTCCTAGGCAGGTTCATGCCACCAGAAGGCACCTTTTTTTTCACGTTTGGCTTAGCATAAAAAAAGACAATTATGAGTAGCTTCTTCTTTGTATCTAATGCCCAGTGTTTTGAGAGTATGTCCTTTTTTTCTCTCTGTTGAAGGTATCACATTAAAATAAGTCAGCAGTAATAAAATATATATGACAATTAAAGTAGTTCTAGCTTTTACCATTGTATACAGTGATGGATATGCTTACATACATAAAAAAAAATCCACTTTTTCTCTAAGCCAAGACACCATTGATAGGCTACTCTGAGCTACAATAGTGTTAACAGCAGATGGGAGAGTGGGTCCTCAGACAAGCTCCTCTTTATTCTTCCACTGACATTACCAAAGCAGAATGATGGCACTCGCTGAATCAGATACTGCTGTCCACTGAACGAAGCCCTCTTGCTCAGCTGTCTCTGACAGCTCTAACTTTGAAGCAGCAGAAACTTTGACCAGACAAAAGAAAACTTCTGCTTATAATTATCACAAGACCAAAACCAAGAGCACTGTGACTGTTTTATTAATAGTGTGCTTTGCTGCACCCAACCTTTGCAAAATCCGTGTATCTGGCTCTCCAGAAATATTACTACTTGGACCTATTTCATATGGATCGTGAAGGATAAAGATATTCCTGAAAGCGCACTTGCCAGCTCTGCTGTTCTGCCAGCAGCAGTAATTTGAGAAGGAATCATGGTCCCTTTGAAATATGGATCACAGCATGGCTGGAGGATGGGGCCCAGCCAGACACACATGCATGGACAGATCTACAGGAGATTCGTTTTCTGTCCCACAGTAGGTTTCATCTTTCCTCTTCTGCTGCTCTGCAGTTGTCCTGCTGAGGACACATGTAGGCAGAGAAGACACCAAATCTCATCCTTGAAATCATTTCAGAAACATGCTTCCGCATCGGGCTCTTCTCCTGACTGTGGAAAGAGGTGCCAACTGCAGAAGGCTGGAGCAGGAAGTGGCTCAGATCTCATGTTTTCCTTACACATCTCAGTAACAGCTTTTTGAAGAACTAGAGCGTTTTTGCAGAACTGAAGGGTGCTGATGGCATCTGGTTTAACATGATAAACCTTGCTTGTCATCTCCAATTTACTGGCTAGCAGATCAGCTCATCTGATAGGTATAGTGGCTCCCTGACATCATCAGGAGTGAATGTGTTACATCGATTAAGCTTTTTACAGCCCAGCTTGGATTTAGGTAAAGAGCAGTAACTGAAGGGCTTGATGAGGAAAACAGCTTGTGCATGTAGAGCCCTACCTGAGATATGTATTTGAAAAGTGCAAGTGTCTGTCACAGAGAGCCCTAACTGCTTTATCAGACAGGAGGAGAAACCTGGCAAAGCTTAACAGTCTCATGGCAAGACACATGAATGTGGTCGAGAGATGTCTGTCAGAGCACCCAAACATGGTGCAGCAAGGGATGCTGCCATACAAAATAACCAGTTCCCAGCACTGTGCCTCAGTTTGTCATCTACTCAGAGCGTTCTTGGAAGTAAGTGGCTTTTTCAGGAGCAAGGTGAATAAGCTGTAGTAGAAGAGCAACTATCCTCTTCCTCACTCCCTGTAAGTCACTGGAATTTCATAACCAGATTTCTGTAACTATTTTGAGCTCCATCTTGAGAAAAGAGGCACATGGACAGGTATACTCTGCAATGTAATAGGTTATTGGAGGAATTTTACACCTTGTTAGGAATGCCTTTAAGCTATTCTTGTGTAGATTTATATTGACGGGTGGCAGTATGAGCGGATTTGAACCTGGCATCCCATAACCCATCCAGTTTCCACACAAGTAGCAGATGCCAGACCTGACTCCACCATTCCCTATCAGGCCACCAGTAGCAAGAACAGTGGAGTAGAGATCACCCATTTTCTGTGACGGGTATCTTCATCACCTCTACTGTGGAGCCCTGTTAGAGAGTGGGAGAAGAAGAGTGTTACAGGAGGGAAACGTATTCGAGCCAGGCCAGTGGCTGCCTCCTCCCTCGTCACATTTGTGCTGTTCTCTTCATGATCCTCTGGCTGCAAAGAACCCCACGATGGCTATACCAGCTGGAAAGACCAGCATTGGCCACAGTTTGACCAAGAGCAGCTGTGGTTGCTGAATTCAGAGCTCAGGCACATCCACAGGGCATCTGAGTATCCCAAACACAGCTACCTCACCTGCAGGGCTGGACAGCAGAGGCACAGAAGGCAGGCTCTGGTGGCCAAGCCCAGTCAAGACAACAGAACCTAGAGTCAACCTACTGCAGAAGTCCAGGTTTTTAAAGAGGTTCAGGGAAGGGGCGTACAAAAGGGGGAACCTAAGTCCTTAGGCAGCTGCGAATCACTGTCTTGGACTTAGGCACCTAAGTGCTTTTTTGGACTTCATCCCAAACACTTCATTGAATGAGTGTTGCATTAACAACAGCCCAGTCAGAGGATAAGCAGCAACAGAAATGCTCCAAGCTGCTATTTTAATGCATCCTCGAATGTGAACAAATGATCACTGCAGAAACAGCTGTACTGGGTTACAGTGTCATTGTCCCAAGCTGTTTCCTTCACTTATACAAGGAAACACCTCTCAGCAGAACTTCCTTCACCAGCAAAACCACCAACCCAGTGCAGTCCAGAAATCTATCCAGGCTAGAACTACTGACTTGGTGTTGAAATGGGCATGCAAGTTCCACTGTCCATACATCTGACTCTGTTAGAGGGGAAGGTGGATCCTGGCAGGTAGAGGAGGACAGCACCTTAAAGCAGTATTGTTATTTCTGTAGGGATTGTTTGCCTTATTTTCAAATATGGAGCGGCCACTTGTAAGGACCCGACAACTTTGGCAACTCGCTCTTCATCTTCCCTTCTGAAATGTGTCAAGTACCTACACGGTTAGTGGTGCTGCTCACGACCACTAAGTTCATGTTAAATAGAAGGACAACAGAGGCTCTTCTAGAAACGATGGGAATGAAAAGTTAGGGCTTTGTGTGCCATTTTTCACTTTAGGCAAGCATACTCTGACTTTGGAGGATACACGTTCAGGTGAACGCTGCCTGCAGGGCACAACAAAAGACAGAGCTGAAGTAAGAAGATTCAGTTCTATTTTAACTTTCCCCTTGGAGCGGATGCAGCTTGACTTCTCTGATGTAGGCTGCCTGGCTGCAAGTTGCACATACAGGGGAGGGTTTAATCTCCTTTCAAACAGCCGTTCATTCGCAGGCTGGCTGGCTGCTTTTCTCCCAGAGCACTCCAAAACAGCTTGAACAAAGGATCTCCTTCTAGGTTCAGGTCTTTGTCAGGTGAAGGCAGATCTTATGAGGTCTCACATCTAGACAGGGGAATGTGGGACCCCCAGAAGAGGGACTTGCCTGAGGGGGTGACAGGGCTTGGGCACAGTGGCAATGCAATTAAAGAGTGTAATTAAAGAGTGGTGTAAATGTCCCACAGCACCCTGGTCTTTAAACAGCCTGTCTCCTCTGAGGGATGCCTACACGATGCTTTTGTACGACAGTGCTGCAATATGCCCAAATGTCAGGGGTGAAGCTTGATCCAGGAAAGGAAATGATGTGGTAAATAAGGCTTCAGTGGTTTCTGTTTCTCATCTGAAGTAGAGAAAATATGGCGAGGTAGAGGTGTAATTTCCACTGATGAATCTGGAAGTCCTTTAGTGAATTGGGGGCTGCATAAATTGTGCAGAAGGTGACCTCAGAACAAACCCACCTAGTAAAATGCACATGGATGCCTTTTGATTAATCTGAACGAGGCTCTGCCTAAAAAAAAATCTTCTATTATTTTGGTGCTTGGTTCCATTTTCTCTCTGGTCCTGAAAGGAAGGAGAGAAATAGAAAAATTCAGCTTGGTAAGGAAAGTCTTCTGGTAGGAGAGCTTGAATTTCTCTGCCTTCCAAGCAAGATTTCTTTGTAATATCAGTATAAACTTCTACAACATAACTAATAGATTTTAATGACTTTCAAATCCAAATGCAGTCCCTACAGACCTGCAAACCTTCACGGTGCAGGCTGACATTCTGGTGTCGGTGCTGCAATCCTTTGCACAGTTGCTGTAACTTAAAAGGTTCTCAAGCAAAACTGTGTTTCCATAATGCTGCTCAGATAAGTTCTTGGTACCAGTACTTTTCCAAAAAATATCTCCTCTCCTATCTCTTCAAAAAGCAATTCCAGTGGAGAGTAGATAAGAAATGGGGATGACATCGGTACACGCAGAAGTGCACGTAAAAGAGTAACAGAGCAAGTAAGAGTTAAATTCAAGACTAAAATATACATGCACAAGGCAAGTTTTTTACTGTGGGGCTGAAACATATCTCCATTCACTCAACTGAACCTGTCTATAAGCAGGTAGAAAGGAAGGAAAGCAGCTTGGAAAGCTGACTCTGTACAGCAGGGATGCTCTGCCCAGCTGTATTTTTCTTTTTTTGGTTTTCCGCATGAAGCAGAGGTGGGTCCGTACCACCCCCACAGATAACAGCACACTCCCTGTGTGATTTCATAGCATAGTCAGGCACTTGGAAAAGATTTTTCTATGAAGAATGGATTTGAGTCATAAGCCTTTGACCCTGCGGCCCATCCGAGACGGCCGTGACATGTCACTGCTCCCTGATAACGATTCCCCACGCCGCCTCTGCTGCTCCTGTGGCGGTGAGCTGCTCTGGGGCGGCTACACGGCCCCAGCCTCCCTCCAGAGCCCTGGGATCTGTGCAATCTCCAGTGTCAAGATGTGTTTGGATACAGAAAGCCACGATACTCTGTTACATATCAGATAGATAACAGGAGCATCCCCTCACCCGAGGAGACAGATGGCTGGTGCTGGGTGCTGAGCAGCCAAGGCCCGTCCGTCTGTGGGCTTTCTGCCTGCTCTTTAACCCTGCGTGACAGTCACATCTTCAAGGGGCTGTTTTTCGGAAGATAAACATAGCCTTTCTGGTTCAAAAATTACAAGTCATTCTCCTATTTTTTTTCTTTAACCGAGAAGGACCGTAATTTCAGCTTTTTGGGTGAGGCTCTCTGTAGGAATGCACTGACGTGAAGGGGTCTTGCAAACTCTTGTTGAACTTTTTGAGCGCTCCCATTACAAACAAGCCTTTCTTCACTCTTTGCCCTTGCTACTGTGCTCAAATTCTCTTATTAAAATACCCAAACAACCTACTGCAGATAGCTTTCTCCCCTCAATCTCATAAAACCAGCTCATGTAGATCCACTGGAGAGAGGCAATATTTCAGAAAGGGCAGTGCCAACTTTTGAAACTTAAGATTTGAAAACTTATATTACCACAGCTTAAATTGATGAGTTAAATAGCTATTAACTCAGTCGTTACGTACCTAATAGAAACTATGACACAAAGCATTTATAAAAAGAGAGTTTTTATTGTGTATTAAAAAACACAGTTTTGAAGGATGCTCTCCCCTCCCTGAGGGAACCTGCACTCCCCAGGGAAGGGCTCGCTGCAGAGCCTTCAGCATGAGTGGTACCCAAAGTATGGCAAGTGCTGGGGGAAGGACAGTCACTCAAAGGCGTTTATCTCCAGCCCCCTGAGGACAAGCAGGAGGACTATCATGGCAATGGCAGGCCCACAGCCCCATGGCCACCGATCCGACTGCCCCCCCTGCTGCGTGCCCTTGCCAGCTGCACACAGGTGCCTCAGCACCTCTGAGCCTCTCTGTACGGCAGTGACTGGGGTTGGGAGAGGGGGGTAACCTGCTCGAGGACAGCTTTCCTTTATTTTCCCAATAATCGCAGTCTGACCAAAGTTTTGAAGAGTAAAACCTTTCCAGGCTCTGTTTCTTGATATTTACTGCTGTAGCTATAGGTTCTTCTGCCATCAGTATATATTTTCTTTTGTTCCTAATAAATCCTGGAGCTTCAGTTGCCTCTTAATAGCAGTAATTTCACAGCATAGACATATCAGTGTAAATAAATAAGAATCCTTTTATCTGTACTGTATTTGCCATCTTCCGGTGTATTGTTTATACATATATGCTCAGGAAAGGGAGGAGACATTCCCAAAAGACCTCTCTGATTTCTACATTACTTCACATACCTTTATCACTCTGGCTTTTGTGCTTCTCCTCCCCCAGGTTCTCCACTATTTCAGAGTCTATTCTCCCAAATAAAGACCTGCTCAGCACCCATTATGCATTTGCAAGTTAAATTATCTGTATTAGTAAGAATATGACTGCAGCTGTTTTGAAGATGAAGTTGATTCTTTTTCTCCCCCCCCCCCAAGTAAATTTGAAATTCATTTAATGAAAAGGCAAAGAATTTTTAGCTAATGCGTGGGGGTAACCTCAGTTTGTTTTCAGTCTTCACTGTGACTCCAACAGGTCACTATCTGAATTTGACACAGTAAATCTGGAGTCACAGCAGGGTGGTGCTGAGCTGTAGCCAGACATTTGATGGGAAGACAGGGTGGAACCCACTGCTTGACTAGACCCATACTGGACATCAAACACGGTCCAGTGGCTGCTGAGCACCCACAAGTAAAGGTGAAGTGGGTATTTCCCCAGACATCACCAACATGTTGTGGTAACTCATAAGATCTGACCAAAAGCTGCTCTGCTTTCAGCTTATTTTAAGTCTGTTTTCCTCATGCAATAGTCCACACGATGATGTTAATGGGATCCACAGCTCCTGCTAATTTCTTCTCATTACAGAAATCAAGATAAAACCTGCGCTTGGAAAAAGATCTTTTCCGAGCTGCACACCTCTCACTTCCCAGCGTCTGTGAGACTCCCCTCCTTATCAAGTGAAGTTCACATCTCTTGCAGGAATGCCAATGTGGCAGTCACAGCTGAGACTCTGTGTGTAGCCTCGTGGAGATGGATGGAGCTGCCATAACATCTGTATTGTACCACTTTGTACCCTGGTACATAATGCATCAAATCTATAGTACTTTGTTAAATGAATGCAGGAATTAGTCTTCTCTGGAGTAGTAAGCATTCAAATTTTAAACTAAGAAAAGTAGGATAGATCCAACACCAACATGCTTTGCTACTGTGTAACTTTTCTTTCATCTTGCCCTACCTTTGGGGGATGAGTCTTCCTCACCTTGACACCTTGCTGAGAGGCCAGCTGGAGCTTCTAATCCTTCTCAAGAGCTTTTCAGCTGAATGACTGTACAAATATTTTGGTCAAGAAACACCCCTGAAAAACAAGGCTTAACTGTTCTGTTCCTCAGCTGGGTGGCAGGGGTAATTACTGTGATAACTTCCCATCTCTCTTGGGTGTTAGGATGAGAAACTCATTAGTTATTTTCTGAGTACCCTTAGCCAAGTCCTTGAATAAAAGAGCTGTAAGGATTGTTTTAACAATATTTAGCACTTCAAAAGTTTTGGAAGCACTACCTAATTTTCCCAAATGTAAACCAGCTAAATTCTGCAGGGTAATTTGTGTGCCACACCCCTCAGCCTTTTTGTCAGTCTTCACAGTGTTCAGGAACTCACATGATATGGATGTACGCTCCCTCTGTGTTCACTAGTCTTTTATTTTTACCTTTTCCCCCCCATTTTTTCCTCCCTCCAGCACACTTTCATGTGTCATACTTTAGGACTTTAAGGTATATCTGACAGACATGATAGCTGAGTCCTTACACTTAAAGGAAAGTACTCTCCATCAGTGCACTATTTCTGCTCCCCAGCAGCCTCTGGCCCAACACCTTGCACAGACACCAACTGCTGTGAATTAAATCATCTTTGCAGAATGCTCACCACCTGACATCGTGAACTATTTCCCTCTATTCAATGCACACCCACCCCATCTGCTTTTCTGGGATGCCTAGGAAGCAATAAAGCAGTTCAAGAAAAGAATCCCTGAATACCAAGTCAAAATACAGCTAAAGAAGCACCAGAGAACTGGCAAATTAAAACCTCCCTTCTCCACAGCAATGCTTAGTGTTTCCCTTGATGTAGCAATAAAATATCTGAAGTTTCTCTGTTCCAAGCTAAAAAACAGTGCCAATTGCATAAACAGGTGATTACTGTTGGGATGGGCAATATGAATTTTTTCTTGCAAAAAGGTAATAACTATTTTGTTTATGACTAGCAGCTGTTCTAAGTAAGTTTAATATATCATGGCTGTAACATGCCATATAGGATGGACAAGAGGAAAAAATAAGCAGGGGTTTAATAGCACATCTGTGGCTAGTTAGTTATGGTAAACTTCAGGTATGTGGTGATTTCAGCGTATGTTCCTAAATATTTTCCCGGCAACTGGATCTAAGACAAAACCTGTTACAGTCTTTTGGGGAGTAATTAATGCACCTAGTTACTTCAAACCCCACCAAATTATGAAAAAATCTGCTTGATTTCCCCGTAAAAAGCACCGATGAATGATCATCTCCAGAAATGAGGCTCCAAGCCTGCGACAAGTTCTGTAGGAATAGCAGGAAAGTTCTGGCACTGAGCAGTGACACTGCTAATGGGACACAGAGCATAAACAGAGGACTCCCAATCAGGGAGGTTTTGAGGCCAGAGAGAATTATAAAGGCATAAAGCAGCAATAACTTGCATCGAGCAGAGCACAACTTCCCATTCACTTGTCACAGTGATGACACGCTGCAGTGCTGTTGCTGAAGAGTTGGCTGGTGTGCAGCATGTCTCTGTGTTTTTCCTTTCCTCTTCCCCGTAAATTAATTTGTCTGTATTTCCCCCATCTGGCCTGTCTTGCTCATGTTTTTGTGTTTCTGTTTTCCACAATTTCTGTCCATAATGGCCACTTGCAGGCCAGACTTGCAGGCGCTGCTCTTCATCTCCTGAGGAGCTGAGCCCTGGTGCTCCCTGCTTGCCCAGGCATGCAGACCTGCTCTACCGTGTCCTACAGGATCCTGATCTGAACCTGCCTGCTGTGACACATGGGATGTTCTACTGCTTGCTGGGTTCATGCAGCCCCACTGTGCTCCTGTCCAGATACCCAACTTTGTGTACACAACCACCATCAGCTTTTGATCCATGGTTTCTTTGCCCTTCTCCTTGCAGGGGGACAATAATGGTTCTCTCCTCTGTTGCCCCATTGAGCCACCCTGCCCCATCACACTGATTTTCACCCATCTCAGGGGTCCTACATGGCAGGACAGTGGCTTTAGTGCTCTTTTCTCTTCTGCAAACTCCATTTGTATGCTTCTCTCTCAGCCACATTTAGTTCTTTCAGCCATTTCAAGGATGAAGCTCTAAACTCAAGAATGTCTGACTATAGTCCCCTTCTCTGGAAAGAGCCAGGAGAGGGAGATCTCCTCAGGGGGCTGCAGGACTGTGGGCTTCGCAGGGGAGCAAGGCTCCATCAGCTGTGCACATTGACCATCAAAAGGCAGAATTGCTTTCCTGCCTCCTCTGCTTTCTTTCATTTTTGCCCTTCTCCTAGCAGTCACAGTCTGCACTGCAGTAGCAACCTGAGACCACAACCCCACTGATCTGAGCACTAGGCAAAGACAAAACAAGAAGCAACATCTGCCCAAAGAACTTGCTCTCTAACAGGCAGAGGGCAAGACGCTGCAGGAGCAAAGGGAGCCCCTGAAAGCTGCACTGATGATGAGAAGCTCAGCCCTCAGACTTCCCAAATCACAGACTAATGGCTCCACGTGTTACACCAACCCTCTGGGCAATCCCCCTTAGACATGAATTGAGGCTGCCAGCCATCATTTGTTGTTAATTGTGAATACAACCCAAGGCATCCCTCATGTTGTCTCAAAAATCATGTTTGCTTTCTGGTGTCTGACAGTGGAGCTACGTTCAGCTCACGTTTTCAGGTTTTTCTCTGTAACAGGAGACCTAGGAACATGGGCACTGTTTTCTTTTTTTAGGAGCTTTTCCTTTGTTTTTTTTAACTTTAAGGTCCTTTGACTTTCCTCGGGGGAAATCTTCAGTGATTGCAGGACTCCAGACAAAGCTGCAAGGAGCGCCTCCTTCCAAGGACTGCACCTCCCTTTGCAGCCCACAAAGTGTTCTCAGAAGAGATGTAGTAAAAATAAGCCCCAGGTGCAGAGAGTCAGCTCTGAGATGTGCTGTCCTCCTGCTTTTATCACGCTCTCTTCAGGCTGTGACATCATGAAGACAAGATGTCCCTTCACTTTGACTTTGTTCAGTAAAGGGTCCAATTTCAAATGGTCCAATGGAATGGTCCAGCCTGTTCCCCCTCCCCACCTCTTCCCATCTCCTAAATCCAGGGCCAAAGCAGCTTTCCCAACAGAGAGCCATGAGCTCCAGGAACAAGGACCTGCTCTGTGTGGCACACCATGATTACCTAACCAGAGCAAAAGCTTTTGTTTTGGGAAGAACGGATATAAACAGGAGAACCAAGGAAAACAAACAGGTCAGAGCTGCAGCCATGCGGATGAGAAGATCATTCTGGAAATCTTTTTCTTACAACACAGAGGAGACAAGTATTTTAAAACCCCAGAACTCCCAATTTGCCTGTCAGAGTCAAGATATTTAAATAATAAACAGTAAGCTGTGGCAGCACAGCTTCCTTGATGGAAACCCTTGCTATCATCACACCCACATGAGGCTGCTCTGTGACAAAACCTAGACCTGCTACTGATTGATATAAGGCTTTACCAGGAGAAAATACAGGTGTTTCCCAACCAGCAAAGCCACAAAGAACTTCGCGTGCACACTGCAGGGACAGGGTGCAAGGGGTCTTGCTCAAGGTCCCCCCGCTGCCAGTGGCATTGTCCTTGGTGGCTGCATCATGTGTCAGCAGCTGCAGGCTCAGACCGTCACTGCTGGAAGACAAAAGGAGATGCCCGTAGAAAAGCAGGTCAATGACAATTACTTCCAGAGCCCTGTGAAACCGAGGCACCAGGAAACCTGTATTCAGTTCTGGGCTCTCCTGCAGACTTCTGCCATGACCTTGGACTCATCACATAACTTTACTGCCCTTGTTTTCTCACTATTAACTAGAGCACATATTGAATAGGACTCAATTTATGAACATGTGTAAAAGCGCTTTGATAGCCTGGGGTAAAAGTCAATTAAGACAGGGAGAGCAGTTGATGGGCCCAACCAATTACTAAAGTAAATGATTCACAAACATACTTTTTTTTGAGAGTGTCATTAAACCAAAACAGATTTGCAAATTATTCACCTGTTTCTAGAAGCTGAATAAATCACGGGGAGGGGAGAGGTGGGGAAGCGGGCAAGCAGCAATGCTTCAAGAATGCTCGAAAACCATGCTGAAGACAAACCGTTTGGGTACATGGCCGGGTGCCAGCGAGAACAGCAAGTTTTTGAAAGGCCTGCTCTTGTCCCTCTCCATCCTTGATAGACCCGTCTTCCCTTCTGCAGATTATTCTTGTGCTGAGAACGTTGATGTCGTTCATCCCAGCTGAGCCACGGGCTGTGCTCAACTATGGAGAGAGAGAGAAAGAGATGGCAGGAGCTGCCTATTTAACTTCTCGGAGCAAACCCCTGCCTCCCGCGGAGCCGCTGCCCCGCGGAGCCGCCCGCGGGCGGGCCGGGGCGGGGGGGACGGGCGTGGCGCCGGCACCGAACCTCNGGACGGCGGCGCTCGGAGGTGTCCCGGAGCGGGCGGCCGTTCGCGGCAGCGGGGGGCACATCCCTCGGCTTCCCATCCTTTGCACCTGCTCGTTCTTCTCTTCCCCCCGTGGCCGCCGTCTCTGGCGGGGCGCTCTGTCGGCATCCCCCCGGGAGCTCGCCCTGAGCCGAGGTCCCAGGGAAGTTGTCGGTGCCGCTCGCTGGAGCCGCTCCCCTTCATTCACCACCGGTCGCTGCGGTCCCCTGCGCCCGGGACTGGGGCTCCGGCTGCGGCTCGGTGCCGGCTCCCACCGACCCGAGAGGATGTGGCACCAGGGTCTGAAACACCAAGTGCCGCCCCTCTTGGTGTTTATGTGTACTCCGATATTTACACAGTAGTCAAATTGCTCTTCGGTTTTTTTTTTACTTTCTGGTGGTTGTTTTAAACCGTGTCCTGTTGCAAAGGAGACAAAAACCCAGCTGTTCTGTCAGAAGGAGATCTGTGCTGTTATGTCATTTCATAATTGCCTCAGAATTGCAAATCATGGCCTTAGTCTGCCACTGGATCTGTGCCAAAGGACTCTTGCATCTATTAAGGATGGGTGGTTGTTTGGGGGTTTTTCCTTTTTTTTTTTTTTTTTTTTTTTTTTTTTTTTTTTGTCAAGAGTTGAGAATAATGGCTTTTTATTGGTGTGGACTCTACATGTTCAGTTTCTCCAGCCCATGTCTTTAAGTGAACACACGATGTAACTGTTCTAAGTAGTCAGTCTGATTCACAGAGTCAAGACATTAAATCTTGGCTAGTGACAATGAGAATTGTGTCCTGCTGAAAAGTATTCAACTGCACTTCTTTGCGTGAGCTGAAGCAGTTTTTCATTGTTACTTCAGAAGTTCCGATTCTGCCCAGAATGGCTGTTGCTTTTTGTGGGTAACAGACACATAGAAAATAGCAACCTTCCAGCTTCAAACTAAACAATATCAGATTAATGACAGAGAAGGGCTCTACAGATCAGAGATGCAGCCACTTGCAGAGCCTTAATTTGTGCCAGCACTTGGTTTGTAATCACAGAGGCTAGATCTGCCCTACCCTACTATGCTGTGCAGTTCTACCACTCACCATGGTACCATTTGGAGGAAAAAGTGTGGTCCTGCCAGCTATTCCCTTTTCCACGGATGCTTAGGGCAGCAGGAGCAGGAGGAAGTTGAGGCAGACTGCTGCCTTGGGGTAGAGAAGCTGGGCATGGCTGTGCCCCTCAAGGCAGGGCTATCTCTAAGCTGCGCCACCAGGGCACGTTAGAATACCAACTAAAAGACCAATTTAGTCTGTCATTTCAAAGACTAGGCCCTTCTGCATCCTCCCTTTCTGTGCTGATGTTCAGTATTTCTCCATGCTGCAACATGTATTTGCCAGCTTTTGGAAAAGATGGCTCTTTCGGGGTCTGCCAGGCTGTGTGTATCAACTGGCATATTACAGTACTATATTGTTCTTTAGATGCATAACTTCACTGGCCTCTTATGACCTAAAAAGCACACAGAAAATAAACAAGGGCATATTGTTCAGTGGGAAGGATGCAGAAAGTTCTTCTACGTTAGCTGTTAGTTAGGGAAACATTACTTTTAAGTGTTTCTCCTGATCGTCAGAGGAATGACATGGCACATGCGAGCTTGTTTTTTGCCAAGCAAGCTCTGTTTGGAAGGTGAGGCATTTCTGAACTTCTTGGTCACCTTGGAACTAGTTACGAGTGCATAGTAAAGTCCTGCCCAAATCTTCTCGTCTAATTAATTTGGCCGGAGGCCATCCTAATTAACCTTGAGGGAGTTCAGGGGTGGGAGAGCTTGGTATGAAACAATTGTTCTCTTGTAATTTGCTGTTCACAATGTGTTGACCAAGCCATGAGCTGCATCTCTAAAATCCTCTGGATCTCCTGCTGAAGCCATTACACCAGTTTATTTGTTTTTTAACAGATGTTGTTCTCTAATCCTTGAGTGGAAAGGGTTATCTTACTTTCTGCAACCTTGTTATTGTGCTTTGTTGCAAGGGCCAGTGGACTTGGGCTTGCTGGGGAAACTTACCAGTTCCATGTGGTGAAGGAAGGGGTTGGTCAGCCTTTCAGCAGTCCTGATGCAATTGTTAAGGTCTCTATGTGAACTGATGGCATCTTTTCACGTCTACCTAGAAATAACCCTCAATTCTTCTGGTACTGTCAGTGCCTGCAGGGAACAAAAAGCCGCAGGAGCCTCTTTGCCCAAGTGTATTACAGTTAGGATATTAATGGAATTTGTCAGCCATAACTTGGACTCTCTCAAATGGTGAGGCAAGGGGAAAAAACCTGAGATAGTCAAAAAAAGGGAAAAAAAATTAAAGGCTGGGTTCTGCTTTTTGAAAATGCTGATGGCACTCTGCAAGTCACTAAAAGCGTGATGAAGGGGGAAAAGTGAACAGCTGTTTCTGAAATTTCAGGACGGTCCATCTTCCTCCTTGTGATGATGACTGCTCACCTTGTTGGTCCAGGGGGCTTATCTGTTCTCAGGAACTGCGTCACCCTTCACCAGCCTGGGCTTACCTTACTGGTGGCAGCCCTGCCCAGCACATACAGTGCCTCAGCAGCACTGCATTGCTTGTGTGTAGCCTTCTCAAGCATCTGTCTAGTTTTTTTTCTATGCTAATGCATAAAAATGCTACTTTGGCATTTATTTTCTGGTAGAGCGAGGGGTCAGGGGGAAATCCTGCTGAGACTACCAGTCAGGACACACAAATCCAAGAAAGAAAGATCAAAGGCGTCTGTAATACAGGAAGAAGCAGAGGGTCAATCCGGAAGAGAGGGCATTTGATCATATGTGCAAGGGTAATATAAAAGGGATAACACAGAGGAGAGGATGGAAGTGTCTGAAAATGAGTAAACAAACAGATGTGTAAGACTATGCTGAGAATTTATTTACTCCAGAAGACACAGTCCTTATCTCTTTGAAAGAAGAGAAGACCACACCAACCTTGGAACGCTTCTGCTCCCAGCTACGTTTGTGAGCAGGAGAAAGTGTTTGTTTATGGATCCCTCCTCTGTGAGTCCTGGCCTGATGGGCCGGCCTGTCCTGCTGTGATTAGTAGGATGCTAATGTGTGTAATCCTTTTGATCACAGAGCCCAGGCTCTATAAGTCATGTCACTGTTACCTCAAAGAAGTTCAGCCATGTGATAGATCTCTTATTAAAAAATTTTGCTTTGAAAGATTTAATACAGTTATTATTGAGATCCTTTTTCCCTTTTTGTTTCTTTTGTCTTGTACAGATGGAGAGCTTTTCTATTAAAAAAATACAAACAATAATACTTATTCATTAAGTCCTAATGTGGGAGTAGCTTATTAGGACTCATAGGTGCTTTAGGTGGGATGATTAGCCCATAATATGTTGATTTTAAGATGTGAGCAACAAATGTGATTCCCTGTGCTTTGTTCCACCAGAGTGGACTGCTCCATACAAAACTGTAAACAGCATGGAAACATTCATCTGGTCCTAAAAAATATCCTGTTCTGCAGTTCCTTTTTGGGAGGGAAAGAGTTGACTAATTATGCTTTGTGTAATAAATGTACTATTTTGTTCTCCTGTTGTGACAGACAAAAGCTGTCTTTTGAGGAAATACACCATATGCTGCCAATTGGTGTAAGGACTGGTTATATCTGGAGCACAGAGTATCAGTGAGTGCTCTTTAACAATTGCTGCTCTTCTGAAAAAAATCTGGACCAATTTCAGTGGACTAATGTGCTGGTCTATCATCAGTGAAAGCAAGCTGTTGACATTTTGAAAACCAGCTAATGCAAACAGTGGTATCTGTGCATGCTTGGACATATCCTCTCTCCCTGTTACACGTTTACTTCTATTTGGATGCTTATGAGCCTCAGCGTATCAGTGCTCAGTCAGGGCTGGATTGGTCCATAGCAAATTTAAAAGCCAAACTTATTTCAGATACCAACTCCCATACATGCACAGTCAGACGTGGTTTTTGGCATTGTGTGAAGTCAATACTCAAACACCCACATTACTTAAAAAAATGTAATTTTTTTTTTTTTCTCTACCGTTTTTTCTTGATGAGTGTAAGAAAGCAGAGTCTGAAACCTCCTAACAAACTGCAGCACCTGGAGAGCAGCTGTCACTCACTGAGATCTGCCCCAGGAGATGCTCGCACACTCTCTCTCTCATGCTGTGGTGGGTTTGCAGATGCATCTGCACCGGTGAGATACAAGACAGGAATAACTACCTTCTGAGAGTTAAATAAACTCCTTAAGACTTGCTCCTCTCGTCCTCCCCACTTCCTAATTTTATTGGAGACACATTGTATCATTAATTTGTTCTCTGGCACAGTTCCTCCAGGATTTCAGTGAGGTCTTTTTGCTCATAGAATGCGAAGAAGATGTGAGCTGTAATTTTCATTGTCTGTGAATCTCTGTGTTAGAGAAAATATGTGAACTCTCCTGCCCACAGGTAATGAGAGTTAAACACAAAAATTCACATATTTCTTTTTAATTTCTTTGAGGTGAATGGGAGGGACTGGCCTGAGAAGACGTGCAGAGCCAACATGAAGTTGGCTTATCTTCCGGCAGTGTCTTTGGCACATGTTCCTCACATGTAGTCTGCAGAGATGGTTATGCATGTAGCACCAGCAGCTTTGAAGCCTTCAGTACAGCACTGACTGTAGCGGGAACTTTGTTGAAGCTTCGCCTGGTGCGTATCCGTGATCTGATAAGAGTCCTTTGGTCAGGACCCCATTCCGGTGCCTCCGCTCAGCTCATCTGCTGCCTCTTCTCTGCTCAGGAGCCTTCAAACCATAGTGTGTGTTTTGTGTCTCAGCCTCCCTATCCCTCCCATCCATGGAGGAGAGGCAAAGTTTCTTTCTCTACCCCTGTGCCAGACCTGCTCCCCCTGAGCACTCTCCTCACTCTTCCCTGCAGTGCAGAGATGTCAGGAAAGGAGGGTGCAGGGAGAGTTGTAGCTGGGGGGACTGGGGATAGAGGGGAAAGCCACCTTGTATTTGAGGTGAGGTGGCTATTTGTAACAATGAGAGACTAGTACTTAAAGAGTTTTGATTTTCTTGGAAATGTGTGGGGCATGCCAACAAAACAATAAATTTGGGGGGGGGAATGTACAGGAAGAATATTAAAAAGTTCCGTTTCCAACCCAAATCCCTTGTTTCTGAGGCAGGGTTGCTTCATCTGCACCATTTCTGATAGATTTTCATTTAGCCTGTTCTTGAAAACCTGTATTGATTCACAGCCTGCCAGCATAAACAGTGGATAACTATCATTATGGCTAGACAGTTCCTCCTAATATCTGATCTAAATCACGCTTGCTGCCTCCTAAGTCAGTCCATTTGGTTTTCCACATCCGCAGGGGGTAGGACAAGATCATCGCTGCCTTTTAGCAGCCTGACTTACTTAAAACTTGTTATCCTCTCTCATTCTCTCACCCTCATTCCCCCACACTTTTCTTCCAACTAAACAAGCCCACTTCTTGTACCCTCTTCTCTAGGGGTCACACTCGGCTGAATTTTTCATCATTCCTGTGAGCATCTTGCTTGAGGTAGGGTCCAAACTGGATATAGGGCTGAGAGGAGTAAAGAGCCTGATGTGTGATACTCCTCTACATATATCTCCAAGCTTATTCACCTGTGTGTACCAAGCCCTGCACTGCTCTTATCATGAAACCATAGAACTGTTAAGGTTGGAAAAGGTCTCTAAGATCACTGAGTCAAATGATGTCTTCCCTCTCTGTGCCTCTACCCCAGAGACTCTTTTGCTGTACCACTCCATTTTGTACTTTTGCATGACATTCTTTTTCTTCAACATGTTTTTTTACACCTGCCTGTATTGAATCTCAGTCATGCATTTCAGACTGGGTCTCTGATTTATTAAGATTTATTCTAATTTTAATCCCTGAAAATGCTCACAGCATTCCCTAGAGATTTGTAATTGTAATCTACCTCCTAATTTACAAGTCATTAATGGAAATACCAAATAGAGTAAGACCCCAGGCACAGCCCTTATGTGTCTTTTCAGGTTGACACTGGACTTACCACTGTTCCTTGAGTACAGATTTGATGCATTTGTATGCCTGCCCACAGTAAATTATACCTCAATTGTATTCACCTGGTTTGCATATAAGGCTATCATATGCATTCATCAAAGCTTTCCTCATTCCAACGTGTGACTTCTACTGTTTTTTCCTCCCTAGTCACTATGCTCCCAGCTCCGTCAAAGAAGAAAATTAAATAGATTAGGCTTAATTTGTTCTTGACAAGTCTGTATTTTCTGTTTTCTCATGACTTTATCATGTGGGAGTGGATGCAGCTGCAGTGCAAGGCGGCAAGCAGGGAGATAGAAACTCTTCTTGGATTGCACACTTGCTCTCTCCTGCTCCACGATAAATCAACACTTGTTATAAGTATTTACAAGTGGATTGAATAATAATTTTTCTGATTTGATATCAAAGCAAGGCTGTTTGGTCTATGATACCCCAGATCTGTCTCCTTCCCCCTTTTGTTTGAAGTTAGATAATATGTTTGCCCTTCACTCATCCCTTGAGAATTTCTAGAAGGTATTTACTCATGGCTTGGAGGCAGCCCTGACTAGTTCCCTATTCCTTCCTTACTCCTAGCCTCTGCTTAATTAAGCCCCACTGAGCTGAATACATCCAACTTGCATTAATATTCTCCAATCTCTTTCTCTTGTGTTCTAGAGTATCTTTGCATTAAAAATCTAACATCTGATCATAGTGAACATTATTGTTGAAGGCTTTTCAAGCACATGAATTTTATCTTTCCTGAAGGAGCGTGTGTCTGCTAGTCAGTGGATATGGTGCTGGTTGTTTCCATAGCAGAGAGCAGGGGCATGGCACTCTGGGGTGGCTGCATGCACATCAGCACTTCAGCCTGCTGGTTACAGTCCCATCTGACTTTATTGTCCCCCAAAAAATGAAATTAGCAAGGTAAAAGCCTTGTTTAATGTTCTTTTGATAGGCTGTTTTATATGCACACATGCAAAACCAGAGTGAGAAAACAGGAGCAATTAAAATGTCCAAAGCCTTATATATTCTCCTGGGATGTAGCTTAGGGTTATATTTAGACAGAGCAAGTAGCACCATCTAGTATTAAAACAACCATAGAACCTGTTTTCCATTGCTGTAGTCTGTCAGGCTTTTATCACTTGATCTGAGACTTTCAGGTTGTGTCTCTCTCTCTCAGGCTAAGTTTATTTTAATATTGTCAGCTAAACCAATTCAACCATTTCCAAGAAAAACTAAGGGGGAGGAGAGAAGGAATGTTGTTTTGCCCACATCAGAAAGGAGAAAGAAAATAAATCCTCCAGCTTTTTGATTGAGAGCTGCGGTGCCATCATGTTCAGGAACAGGATCTATGGTGACAAGGCTTGGAGACATCTGTGCGTGTTCTTGGCAGACTCATCTCTGTTTCGAGCTGTTCTGTTTTCTGAAGACTTTTCTCCTCCATCCATCAGCACGCCCCTGGTGCTGAGCAGCCCACGTGTGACCCAGCCCTGTGCTCGTGCACTAACTGCTCCAAGGGATGTGCCAGCAGAGCACGCCTGTGTAGCACCGGCCCAGGGCTGTGCTGCTCGAGTGGGATCATCCCTGTAATGACAGCTCCTGCTTCTTCCAGCTATAGGTGAGATGGGGTCTCAAATCTGGGAGCAGAGAGCAGGCACAGAGGTGCTTCTGCTGGAAGTGTAGACAGGACAGTAGGTGTTGATCAGGAGGGGAAGGAAGAAATTGGGGTGACAAATGCAAACTGAGGACTGGCCAGCAGAAGCTGTGAGGGGTGCAGGAGGAAGGATGGGCTGACTGCCACAGTGGTGGGCTGTGTGGGAAGAGCGGCCGAACTGGTGGGACCAGGAGACAGGAGGGCAGGGAAGGGATGCTGGAGGAGAGGGGGAGGACGGCAGAAGGATTGGTGAGTGTGGGATGGGTTAAATGAAGGCATTGGGGTACATGGTGGTGAGGAGTTAACAGGGGTGGGGGGATATGGAGCTTCCTGGACAAAAGTGTTGGTGTTGGATTAGATGGGTAGAGGATTGGAGGAAAGCACAGCACACGAATTACTGCAACTAGTTCTTTGGCTCATCCCTTGTCTTCATTGTGTGGACAGCTATTTGCCACACTTAGGTTGATGTGCAGAGGCACTAGGTTCTTGCAGCAGTTGCGTTGAATGTACCTAGTTAACTTTTAAAGCTAAGTCCTTCAAAAAATCAGGTTGTAAGCACTTCAGACTGGATGCCTAGAGTGGAGAGGGTTGTTTTCACTTTAGTCTGTCTGCATAAATACTTCTGTCTGGCACATGTCTGATATGAAATGGGAATAATGTCACCCAGACGTGAGTGAAGATAAGGTAGTTTAATGTGTGACCCATCTAGATAATACGCTTTGTAATTCAGATGTCTGTTAGTAACTATGTCTTCGGAACAGTGTTTGCATTGCTGCTGCAGAGACAGCCGAGGAAGAACTAGCATCACCTAGCCTACACACCAATCGAGACAGGAGTCCTGCAGAATTCAGTAGCCTCAAGTCACGTAATTAGAGACCGCAGCAAATTGTGTGTCCATGCAGGGTGCCTTGATTTTGGCAATTCTTGATGTTGTATGCTTCATTTTGCAGTATGAATCATTCTCCTTTGATGTTTTCTTTTCTTGAAAGTTGTACAAAATCTTTAACATTATTGTTATAAATAGTTCTGCAGGTATAAATAGAGGTGGGCAGGGCAAATCATGTGCAAGAAGGACTTCAGGAGTTGTATTCAGCCAGTTAAAGGGTTGACACCTTCCCCTTTATTTCAAGTAGCAGAGGGCAGGAGAGATATTACAGAGCGCAGCCAGGGCCAAATCCTCTGTCACTTCTGGTCTCCCACCCAATATGTGGCTGCTGTGCTGGGACACTCTCTGGAACCTGAGTTAAAGGAAGGTGCCTGCCAAGGGGCTGCTCAGAACACCGTGCAGGGAGGATTCAATGCCGTGCAAGTCATTTCAGAGCATGGAGTTAAGACTTGCTTCTGCCACTGCTGCAGGTGTTGGCATTCATCATCACTGGTATTGGTCATCATACAGGTGGTGGTGGTACCCCCCCAAAATAACAAGGCTTGCAAACCCCTGCTTGGGAACTACAGAGAAAGGCAGATCATAAATAGAAAAGAGTGTGTTTCCCCTACTGAGAATGAGTTCCAGAAGCAGCTCAGAGGAAACTAGTACCAAATTTCTTCATGGTGTTTTTCAGGAGTGCTCTGGGCTTTTCTCAGGCCGGAGGTGAGATCCGTGCTCATGGACGGAGCACCCCAAGGTGAGGTGCTCTGATGACGTTTCCATCTGGTGATCCCATTGTATCCCGCTTGCCCAGGCTGTGGGTCTCCATTGTGTCTGTCTACATGGGGGCTGATGCTGATTTCCGCTGTTCATGCTTGTTTCTTTGCATCTGAGAGTGCTGTTGAGAAGTTTCCAGAGAAAAGCTTGGCCAGTGTTTCCAATGTAATACAGAGTTGTACCGGCTGCCGGGGACAAGTCGGAAACGCTGGCAAGATAGCAGGCATCCTCAGGAAGCAAACCCTATCAGAAAGCACTGATGTCATTGGCAAACAAAACAAATGAGGGCTGGAAAAACAAACTGTTTTGCAGCGTTGTTGATATTCCCTCAAATTAGAAGCTCTGCACAGCCTTTACTCTGCGGTCCAGTCTGACAGATTATTTACATGACAACGCTGCAGCAATGGTTTTGTTACTCCTGCCAACCCAATTCCTTTGATTTTATTTTTTGGGTTTATTTGTCTAAGGGAGGGTGGGGTGAATATCCCGGAACTCTAGCCAGATTCAGAAAGCTGGCCAGCATCCTTGCAGATGATGGGTGCTGACATGGTTGATGTCCTGCAGGCTTTGATCAGGCGGGACCTCTGGCTTCCCTGCCTCTGATCAGGTCCGATGCAGGAGATGCTACTTCCCCATGACTTCTGCACAGCCCTTTGAGGCTGTGTCCTGACAATGTCCCAGCTAGTGACCACCTGCCACCACTGCTAATGGCTCCTTGAAGCTTGTGCCGTGAGCATGGAGCAGGCTTCTCCCCCTTGGTTGTTCCCAGTGCGGTGTTGTGATGGGCACAGTGGTAGCATCCTTCTCCCAGATGGGCCTCCCCACCACACAGAACACCATGGCGTTTCCCCTTCTACACGTGGTGAGTTTGCAGAGCAGGAGGAGACGGTCATACCAGTTCTTCATGGCACACTTCCACTTGTTGCTCCTCACCACCAGTGCCAAAAGAAGGATCAGAGTAAACCCCACGGGCTGGAGGTTTCTCGCCCACTCGCCTTTGCCTCTCTGATGGCTGCAGTGGGCGGCAGAGAAGGGGTTAAGCTCTGCTCCAAGCCAGCCCAATAATAGCAGGAAAAGCACATTTCTTCCTTGCACCTGTGAGCGCTTCGATGGGCTTTCTGCTGCTTATGGTAGTCACATTGGATCTTTCTCTTGTTAGGAGCTGAACAGCTCTAGCAGCCAGCTGTTCCCTTTGCTCTGCTCATACCTGGCTCCTTGCACAGTCTGGGCAGGGGGTGGATGGAAAATCAGCTTTTTAGGTCAGCATTCAAAAATAACCCACAAAGCCTTCCCTTCCTTCCATGAGGGAAGGGTCCCACTCCTCCCTGCTTTCTGCCTGCTTGTACTTACTGCTGGCTCACCTACTTAGAGGTCTTACTGGGAATCTAGAGTTCTGTTCTAGCAAGGGCTAGTATCTTCAGCACAGAGCTTTATTTCTCTGTTTTTAAAGAGTGTGTAGTGTTACATGTGTGAAAAGGGAGGAGATTCATTAAGCTCTAGGGACAAACTGGTTTAGGTGTTCAGGAGGCTCTCAGGCTGGAAAGCCACTTCTGCAGTGTTCCGGGTTAAATTGTGGCTCTGCATAAAAATTGTGCCTGTTTTTCTACACTGTGAGCTCTCCTCGGGCGAGTGCCGTGGCCACTGTGGGCAGCACAGCGCAGAGGCGGCTGGAGGGTCCCTGCATGCCCGGGAGCTGCACACCAGGCTGGCCCAGAGCAGCTGGCCAGACCAGCTCCACAGCTGGCACAGCATCCAGGAGACAAGGCGGGACAGAAAACGGATGGGGTGCTGGATAGGCAAAAAGTGGCCATAACACATAGAGTGCTGCAGCACAGAAACTGGTTTATATAGTAAGCCAACCCATCCACATCTGTGTATGTATAGCCTGAGATTTAGTACTGATAAACGTGTGGCAGCCGTCTCAGTAGTTGCTCTATTTCAAGTAAATTTTTGTGAACAGCAGTGAACAGACTTCTCCCTTTCTTTGTGGCCAAGAAGAGCATTAGAGGCCAGTGTATAAAATGCACTTGCTTATCACGATCTTTGCAGAGACAGTCTCCTTTTAAGCAGCTGTCAGTGCAGGGCCCATGATCCTCAGGTGGACCTGCTATTACTAAGGACACACAGTACTCACTAGACATGTTAAACGAACTCTTCATGCAGGGAAAATCATCTTGTGTTTTATATTTTACATAAATCTATTTCTGTGTGTTTTACCTTTTTATCCACCCTTTTAAAATTTCTTTCTTTTGGTAACACTGTTCAAACAGGGAGGAATGCATCAGGATGGGTCCATTGTTCTGTACAACCTTCGGAACAGAACATTACCTTCCACACATTTTAGAACTCTGGAAGGATGGGTATTCTATAATTGCCATAATAAGCTGTGAGAGTGGTATAGACGATAGAGGCTGTTTTCAGCCAACTAATTCAGTTTGCTGCATCTTTGCTCTAGTTAGTGCAGGATTGAGGGCTGTCACTGGGGAAGAAAAATCTTGACCGTCCTGTGTCTTGGAAATCCTTGAGACACAATACACATGGGCGTCACGTGTTGTTTCCAGTGGAAGTGTGCTGTAAAAACAGCATACTTGAAATCTTAGGTTTGTGTTATTCTAGCGGAGGATTGCAGCAGGCCAATGCAGGGAGAAAAGAAAGTAATCTGTGAAAAGGGCTGTTAAGCTGGGGTATTGCATGATGTTACCTGGGTTTCTCATGTGGTTGCATAAATCGTTTTTGTTCTTATGCATATTTTGTCCTTGTTCATGTGAACATTTTTTTTTAATTGGAATATGCAGAGCTGTAGGGAGAGGCTTATTGCTCTGTAATCCACCCCCTCCTCCTGCAGCAACTTAAAACATAATACAGAGCACACCTCTCCCTGACTGGAGAAAAATAGTTTTCTAAGGAAATGCCTGCCCAAGTTGTGGGCTTACCTCCGTGCAAAGTTTTTATTTTGAGATCGCATTTGTGAAATCTGAAAGCTGCAATCACCAGTGAATTCTTGAGTGAAAGGGACTGAGTCAGCAGCAGCAGCACAGCATCTGCTGCTTGGCTGAGTGCAGGGAGGTGTATTGTCTAGGGAAGGACAGCACATGAATCATCAGCATCTGCATGCACTTTGCTTCATCTGTTTTATTAAAAGGGTGGAAAACTGAGTCCAGGGGATGAGACTCTTAGCTTCAGTAGCCTACCAGCTGATCAAAGATATCTTTCCTTGTCTAAAGTGGCCTTCTGCTTGTTTTTGGTTTTGTTTTGTAGTGATGGGTCCAGCTGGAAAGAGCTTTCTGATGGCACAGCTGTGAGTGAAACCAGCACAACATGTTCAGTGTCGAAGACCTCCTGATTTCTCATGGATACAAATTGTCGAAAAATCCCCCTGTTTCATATGAGAACAGGTGTGATGGATACCGGCATGAAATCACGGGGAACAGATCTGCTCAGAGAACAACACTGAACGGGATTGAAGCAGAATCCAGAGCTGGGGCCTACAGCAAGAAACCTCTGGTGAAAACCAGCTCAAGCAGCACTGAAAGCAGCCATGGGAGCCAAGGGAGGCAAGCAGGTCCTGGTTACCACCATGACCTTCAGGGTTTGTCCACTTTTCATACTTCAGAAGGGGGGTAAGTTCAGCATCATGCCATGGCTTTGCTTTCTCTTTCTTGTGTTCTTGACGGATAACTAATCACGACTCTAACCTTTAACACCATCTTCCTGTGATCCTTTCCTGCTCCCATCCTAGTAACTGTTTCCATTCACTGGATGCCCACATCCAGTGACACATCCATTCACCTTCTGCTAGAGAAAGGCCTTTGGGAATAGTGGGATAATGGGAAGTGACTGAGTGTGGGAAAATATGTTTTACTAACGTGGTCTGTATCAGAAAGGCCTTTCTGATGGACTTAGGAAAGCTTAGTCCTAGCACAAGGGAAAAAAGGGGGAAAAAGGTCTTACTTTTCTTCAGTTTTAAAAAACTGCACTCAGCTTCTTCTGCCACATACACACCCCAGGTTTTACTGTGGATTCAGCCACATGCGGCTCTTGGTGAGTGTTCCTACATGCACTGAGGACTTGCTTGTTCTCCTAAGGCTGCTCTTGTGGAATACGCATGAGACGGTGCCTGTGCACTTCTATTTTAAAACAGCTCCAAGCCGGTGGAAGTTGTCACTCCATAAAACGTGCTTGTACAACCATGGCTTGCTCAACTCCGAGTACGTGCACACCAGGGCTGGGGCCAGCTGGGCAGGAAGAGCTGTGTGTACACACCGACGCTTGGCCATTGTTCTGCAGCTATTTGAGTGCTGCAGATGAACAAAGGAAAGGGGCTCGAGCAGGACTGGAAGCCAGCCCAAGTATGACGATGGTTTACAAGGAAAAGCCCCTTCCTCCTGCCGAGTGGGCTTGAAACTGAAAGCAGGGCAAAACACTGTCACCTTGGGAGTTTGTCCTCTTACATGTGGCAAAGCCATGTGTCCCCTTACTGCTGGGCTCGTCTGCTCTTTCCCTTCACATCTCTTCCCCTTGCAAGTCTGTTTGCCTGGAGCAGGAATGGCTGCTGGTTGCCAGCTAGGATAATGGGCAGGAAGAGATGTGAGCCCTCTAAAGCAGTCATAGGGCAGCAAGTCCTGGTGAAGGTCTCCAGGTGGAACCATCCATTCTAGAGAAGGAAGGACAGAACACAGATGTAAAGGTAATTGGGAGGATCCTTCCTAGTGTGTTTTGGATGAAGTAAACTGGACAGCAAAAAAAGTGAGGAAAGATACTGAAAAAGAATGAAAGGGAAAAGGGTTTTGAAGCAGGGGAAGAGAGCATGCAGTGGTGCTGAGGGAGCTGGTGCTGAGTTTACAGTGTGAAGAAATTCTGGTGTGAAGAAGATCTGGCTGTGCAAGGCTGGAAGCTACCACAGCAGTGCTGCTCCTGCACCCTGTTAGTCAGCACCTATGTGGATGCACAGGGGTTTGAGAGGGCTGCTGCCTCCCTGCTTCCCACTGCTCTGGGTGCATCTGCAGGGGCTCACACATCTGCCCCACATCTTGGATATGGCAGAGATATCTGCAATTGCTGGCCTTGGCTAAATACAAAATAATGCTAACTGTTTAAACATCTCTTTCTAAATGCAAGGGGTGGGACCTGCCAGTCTACAGCATAGTTAAATATTATATCCTGGTTTTTAAAAGTGGCTTTTCCACATAAAATAGGGAACATAACCCTGGAAATGGCTTTGTCACACTTCCATAAAAATAGAAATATTTTCTTGCTATTATTGTTACAGCAAACTCTGGTTCCCAGTGAGCCTACTGGGAACTCTCACAAGGCGCTAGCAGCTGGGAAAACCTTTGTATCATCCCTTCCTTGCCATGCCTGGCAATGGAGAGTGTCTCCGGTGTGGAGCGTGACACAGCCGTGGCCCGGCTGGTCCAGGAAGGGAGGAGGGAGCTCTCCGGGCTGGATCCAGGGAAGCCGCAGCTGCAGCACTGCAGCACCTGCATGTCAGCTCCTGAGCCCCAGGTGACAGTCCCCCTCCAGATCCAAGGCTGCTGTGTGTGTGTGAGCTGCTCTAAAACTGAAGAGAAGATACCTGTAATGGCCCGGTTTGGAGTGCCCGGGCCTGTGATAGGCGGGCCATGGTGAACTCCACCAGACATTTTGATATCGCTGAGTGGTTTCTGGGCTGCTATGGGAAATCAGCTTCTGGTTCCCAGGCTGGGAAAGTACTGCACACTGCGGAGACCTGGGGACAATTTGGGCCCAAAGAGGAGATGACCACCCGGCAAGATTCTCTCTGGGCATCGCAGGCTTCCTGCCACCATTCCCTGGTGCTGCTTTCCCTGTCAGCACAGAGCAGAACTGGCCCTGAACAGGCCGTGTGTGTCCTTCACAGATGGTGACAGCTCCACAACAACTCAGAGCATGGCTCAGGCTCCTTGTCCAGGGAATTATCTACACCATACTCTTGTTTACACCACAGATGTAGAAGAGCTAATAACCTCCCATACACCATGGAAGTGAGTGATGTTGCCAGCCTCGTGGCTGCCTTTGCAGGCAGGTTTGCTTAGGGTGTTTTGTGATGGCAGGGGATGCTGCTGTTGTCTCTGCTTATTAAGGTTGTTCTGCTAATCAAACCTTGCTGAGGAGGGTGGAGGCTTCATAGCCGCTGCTCCTGCTGCTTGTGAGGAGAGATTGATGCCCCGGTGGAATGGGGAAATGGTGTTTGACTCTATCCTGTTGTTCTTCAGGCAAAGTGTGAGGGAGGGCTGTCCTGGCTGTCCTTGCTTAACTGAGCATTCGGAGGTCACATGGTAAAGGTTTGGAAGAGGAGACAAGTCAAAGAAAATAGGAAAGCTGATCCTATGGGTAGAGATGAGAGTTCTCTCTTCACAGGAGAACTTTGTCCTGATTCTGTTCTAAGTAGAGAGAAGAGGCACTTTGCTTAGTTGTTTGTGTGGGAGGAGCTATGTTAGTAGCTAGCAAATTTAGCAGTAAATAGATACCATCATTAATGAGATCACCTGCTGGAATAATTAGAAAAGTATACCGATGTTGTCCAATGCTGAGTCTCAGAAGAGTGTACGTGAGGATAGGATCTCAAAATAGAACAGAAGCTGCCAGCGTCCAGAACAGCACTCTGAAAATTTTTCCACCTTGCTGACTTTCTTAACAGTGCTCTTTGTGTGGCACAAAGTCTGTGCCAGTGCCTGCAGCTCATGCAGGGTGAGCTACTGAGTGCCCAACACCTTCCTCTTGCATGCTGGCAGCCAGCAACAGGGACAGACACTCCCTACACAGCCCTGCAGTGGCCCCGTTCTGCAGGGTTTGGACTTCGATGCCTGTGCCACACTCCTTCACTTTTGGCACCGTTATCTGCATCATGTGAGGTGCTGCTCATCCAGCATCACCCTAGGGGAAATGGGCAGCTTCAACCCACTGCTCTGGGCAAGACAGCTCAGTTAAATGAGGTCATGCAGCCAGAGCAGGGTGGACTGATGGCCTCATTTCTTGTAAAGGCCTAAAATTCACAGAAAGCTAGAAATAGTTTTGGGGGTTTTGAACAGTTTTAATTAAATTAATTTTATATAGAATCAATTCAAAGCACTTTATGAGAGCAAATGTGATACTCCTTAGAAGCAGGCCTGTTAGAGAAGAGTTCAGAATGTTACAATCCACCTCCTTGGTCCCTTGGGACCTCTCTACCCCTGGAACTTAAATCTCCACAGTTGGTCTCATGGGACTGCTCCATCCTTGGCACCTCTCCCAGCTGTCAGGCACTTGCAAGCTGCTGTGTCTGCATGTGCATTTCTTTGTGCGTCAGTACCAGCACATCGTGGAGAGATATGAAATTGTGTAGTGGCACAGTCAGAGATGAGCTGCTGCACAGAGGGCTGTGAGGTCTTCTCTTTGGTGATAGGTCATGGACACAAAGATTGCACCATGACTGGTACTCACCATTCAGGGATCTAGCATTGCTGAGGCGGTAGTGAAGCATTTTGAACTTGGAGTTGCTCTTGGAAGCTTCCCCTTCCACCAGCTCATTGACTGCAAGACCCAGAAGTGCCACATGTCCTGGAAGGAGGCACTCTGCTGTAGCTGTGGGTACAAGCAGTGTGGTTGTGCTGTGCCGCCCCACTGCTTCCTGCCTGCCTGCCATGCCTGCATGCAGGTGTGCAGGAGCTGCTCTCCATCGCTGAGAGCAGAGGAGACTTCAGGATGGAGTTGTACTGGAGGGTCCTTGTAGCATCCTCTTGCACTGGCATCTTCTTCAGAGGTTTTACAGGGTCCCTGATAGAGGCTGGCTGTGTAACCACTTCTAGTGGCTTAGCCAGGACCTAGAGAGACTGATACTGTCTGTCCTATGAGTAGATCTTAGAAAGGACCAGGTTTAAAATGCTCTAAATGTCTCCTTTTAAATATCTTCTTTACACTCGTGTTACAATGATGACATAGTACAGGTTACATGGTGGATTGTATCATGTTCTGAAGTTCATTACTGGACCCTAGTTACTAACCTTTAAAAATAAATTTAATCTTTTAAACAGCTTTTAATAAATGGAGAAGCAACCTTTCTGTTGATAAGAATTTGGGTTTACTTAGTGGGGAGTTTTTTAATAGTGAATTAAGCTTTGCAACATCACTAGAAATTTAAAAATCAGGATTTTCAGGTGCTTTTCTAAGAGATGCTACCACTTAAGCAGGAATAATTTCAAAGAAGTCTGATGGCCTGTGTTGAGCAAGATGTCAAACTAAATAATTGTAATGGTCTCTTCTGATCTTGGAATCTACAACTGTACTTCCTGCAGTTTCTGTAGACCATTTTACAATGACGGATAAAATCAATCAGAAAGAGCAACCTGTCCATTCCCTCCTCACTCTTGCTGGACCCTGTTTCTCACCTCATTTTGTAAACACAGATACAAATGGTGCCACAGCAGTATGGGGATGAGATGAAAAGGTAGAAGACAGCATTTGTTCAGCTATATGTTTCCACGTGGAAATGTTGGTTGTTACTACAATCAGATTCTGATAGAGGAGGTGTCCTGTTGTATTTCACTGATTAATGGAGATGTCTGTTCCTTGTTGGGGTTCAGCAATTGAACTGTATTTTGTGCTTCAGAGGCAGAACATTTTGTTCAGAAGTTCAATCTTAATCCAACTGAATTAATATGAACAAGATGCTCCTTAACCCAGTCTGGTTTTTAAACTTTTAGACTCATAGGATGAAGTTAATATACATAAAAGAAAATCACTGTGGATCTGGATGGCTTAATTTTCATTCTGAATTTTGACTTTTATTATGTCTTCACAAACTCCTATTTAAATAAATCATTGTTTTTAGTAAAAAAGAGCCAGATGACACTGTTTATATACCTTGGGGTGAAGGGAAAAGAAAGAAATTCTTGGGTTCTATCTACATACTTGTCCTATTTCTGTCAATTTTGATTTTTCTTTCCAGCTTATGCTGGTGGCAGCCACATAGTGTAAAGGCAGTTATATTGTTGGACACGTTAAGTACAAGAATAACAGAATGAAATTCAAGTAGAAAATTAATTATTTATATAGAAGGTACCAATTTTGTTCTGCAGGAATGTATAAAACAGTTTACACTGTTCAGAACAGACAAAGGATCTATTCTGTTAATGTAAATCTGTGTTCTGAATTTCTAATCTGCAATAAAATGTCTAATGTCTTTCATATTTCACTAATAGATTCTTTTATTTAAGAATTTTATACTTCTTTTGCAGTATTTTACATTTTAAATATTGTTTCCATCTTATTCAGAACTGTGTTGATACATCACCATTGTTGTGACATGTGTCATTTAATCCCTAGCAGCCTGAAGAAATTTGTTCCCTCAGAAAGATGAACAAGAATCAATTCTGGAACTGACATGTTTAATTTCAGCACTTATACCAGGATGCAAATCATGTTTCTTATGGATTATATCTTATGAAATCTTACAAAATAGCCATCTATTTGTTCTCCCTACCTCTGCTTCTTGGAATCCTATTAAACTTGAATACCAGAGTAGTCTCCTTGACATCTATAGATTTTGATTTAGCAGGATGCAGAAGTAATTCAAGACAGTCACTTCTGGTTTTAAAATGGCGTCTTAGAATCAGGGACTGGCCTGGGTTGGAAGGGACCTTCAAGATCATCTAGTTCCAAGCCCCCTGCTATGGGCAGGGAATTTTCTAATGTCCATCAAGAAGGGCTGTGCATGTTTGCACAGCAGGTAACTGTGTGCATTTGTCTCTCTTTCTAACATCTTTGCATAGCTAACAACATGTCAAAAGAGCTTCTGTTCCTTCTTTTACCCATGTTAATGACTGACTTTTAAATCCTCTCATTAAAATCATCATCTGGTTGCAAATAGATTACACAAACCCCGTTGGCATAACTTAACATTTGACTTCCTAATGGCCTGACCCATGCGAGAAAGAACCTGTGCACACTGCCTCTGACACTGCATTTTTTTTCAGGGTTTATGACAGGCCTCGTTTAGCATGGTCTCCCCAGCCCAAGACTGATAAAGATCTCGCCTACTGGAGAAGACGAGGACAGGACTTCAGTGTGCTACTGGGTTATTCCCAGAAGGCCAGTGTGGAGATGAAAGGCCTGGCTGCAGCCCCAGGGGCACCCCGGCACCCCAAGGAGAATCAGCTGAAGGTGGGGACAGGTGCAGGGTATGTCAGAAGAAGCGGCTTGCAGGAAAGCTGTGAAGCGCCCAGCAACTGCAAATGGCAAAGTCTGGAAATGGAAAGCTGGAACCAGCCAAAAAAGGTAGGGAGGCAAATGTCCGAGGGTGACAGGGAGAAGCTGCTTCAAGAGCTGTATTCGCTGACCCTGGGAGACAATGTACTCAGCACCCACAGCAGGGGGAAATCACAGTCGTTGCCAAGGGTCCTTTCGCCTGAGAGCATGAGGTGTGTGGAAATGCCTCCCCTGACGAACAGTAACAACTCGCTCAGCGTGACTAAAACTCCCTCATATCCCCCAAACAGACTGAGTGTGGAACCAGCCAAGTACCACGGAACAGGAGGCCATTTCCTTCCCCTGGTGAAGCCCAAGTATGGGAGACCTCTCAAGCCTCCATCCTACGAACTTCAGCAGCAGACTAAGGCACCTGCAGAAACCGTGGGTTTCCAGGACCACTACCAGAAAGAGGAACCTATCTCCTACTTAGCCAAAGTCAATGAGCCAAGGCAAGATGCTTGCATTCCAGACTCTGGTTTGGAGCCCCCAGTGTACGTACCTCCTCCTTCTTACAAATCCCCACCTCACCAACACGTGACCCCACGTTCCCCCAGTGAAGTGCCTAACACCGACACGTGCGCCAGCAGTGATCCACAGGGTCCTGCAGAGCGGGTTGTCCCCTGCCAACGACCAGCCATGAATACTTTTGAAGTGGGGGGTGACCCTTGCAGAGACAACCATTTTCCTCATGGGAAGCAAAGCCATGCAAGGCGCCCTGCTGACCACCTGCGTTCTGTTCAGTATATTCCCTTTGATGATCCTCGGATACGACATATTAAAATTGCACCACTGGAAGGTCTGCAGGGCAACTCTAAACACACTGAAAATGCATGTAGTCCCAGTTCTGGTGCTTTGCAAGAGAGAAATCTTGAAGTACAGTACAACAGTGCCTTTGTGGATGCATCAAATTTGTCCAGTTCTGCAAAGGGAGAAAGAACTTCTGACAGCTCCGCCCATAGCAACAGATGGTTGGCACCATCCGTCCAAGATCAGAAAAATTGTGCCTTGCCGGACCAAAGAGACAATTGTAGTGCAACTAATCACAGCCCCCGTAACAAAGCCAGCACAGAGTACACGAAAGGCAAACTTTCTGTAAGAAATTCACATATGGACAACACCTGTGAGACTGTTACAAAAGTGAAAAAGTTTGAACCTGGAACTGGGATGCAGAGCAAAAAGAGTTCAAAGAAAAAAATGAATGAAACTATATTTTGTTTGGTCTCCATCCCAGTTAAATCAGAATCCAATCTGCCAGATACAGATAGGAACAACAACATAACTCAGAGCCCTGATAAGAATGGGTTTGATAACAATGGGGCTTTGCAAGAACAAAGTCTCTTAAGTATGTCTTCAACAGACTTGGAGTTACAAGCGCTTACAGGAAGCATGACCAATAAAAATGAGTTACAAAAACAAGAGCTGTGGAGACCAGAAGAGTTCAAACAAATGAATGACCTCAGATTTATGCAGCCTACAAAACACAGAGAGCTCAAATATTCTGGCTCCTGGCCAGGTGATCAGTACAAAGACCAGCAGACACAGACCAGTTTCTCTGAAGAACCTGAGAGTCCACAATTTTTCCATGGTACAAAGCCTGGGCAACCCGATAGTAGCAAACTGCTATCTCCAAAACTCCTGGGATGTACAGCATCCACGATGGGGGAAAAACAGACAGGGTCACCTTCTGATGAGAGAGGCTGCAGGCAGAGTGGTTACGGTATGAAGGGCCAGACACACCTCAGCCAGTCTAGCAACAGTGCATTTTCCAGGACTGCCACCTCAGTCCTTCAGGCTCCCTCCCCAAAAGCCCACCAGAGCCAACCTGTGCCTGTCCAAGAGAGGGAAAATGGCCTGCTTTCCAAGGGAGATGCAGTTAAAGGAGAACCAGGCACTCCCTGCAACAGTAAAGAGCTGTTTGGGCAGTTCCTGTTGAAACCTGTAAGTCGCCGTCCCTGGGATGCAATAAGTGAACTAGAAAGTTTTAACAAGGAGCTGCAAGGGCAGGAGGAGAGCACAAGCAGTGAAGAAGATTTGGAAAGTGCTGCAGCTCCTCTGCAGGCAGGTGCCTTTATGCAGAGGAGGGAGTCCAGAAATCAGAAATCAAGCCAGGAGCCAAAACATGGTGGGAAATCAGAAATGGTTGTGCCAGAGGTGCCTGTATTTAGGTCAGGAAGGGTTAAAAGTAAGTCTGAAAGTTGGAGCATGGGGACAGAGCATGGTGTCGAGCCAAGATGTGTTGGCTCTCAAGGCTTCTTAAAGCCAGGAGAGAGCAGTGAAGGATTCAGGCCAGCAGATGGAAGTCTGATAACAGAAATGGGGATGGGGGAAGCCAAGAGCAGAACGAGCAAAGAGCCAGTTCATGTGGGCCCTGTCAAAAGAGTTTTGTCCAGTAGCCCAAGTAGTTCATGTCACAGTAATCCTTTCAATAACCCTGTCTTGCAGGAGATGAGCGAAGACCAAAATTACCTAGACTTTGTTAAACTGAGCAAAGGTGCAACTCCCACAAATGACAGGGTATTAGAGAGAGGGTCAGTAGTACGCTTGTCACTAACAAAGAGGAACCAAAGGTGCTCTGAGCCAGATTTGAGGTCAGTGGGACTTGATGTGGCCCCAGAACCTGGTGCTAACAACTCTGATCACTCTTCAGATGCAAATGCAGTGGAAATCCCTGTGAATGAGTCATTGCAGGCAAGAGCTGCAAGAATTTTAGGTATAGATATAGCAGTGGAGTCTCTCCTTCCAGATGACCATGTTGGGCCCCACCCAGGCATTAGCCCTTCAAATGGTGCTCAGGACTTTGAGTCATCGTCAGTGGGGAGAACAGTAAGTAACAAAGAAGGAAAAAAAGATGATTCTTATGAAGGCAGACGAAAGTGTGGCTGGACAGAGAGCGCTCTCTTTGTCAGAGCTGGAGGACGATCTTTATACCCTGATGAATGCCAGGCCACTCACCAGGAAGCCAGCGCTAAACCACTGGTAACTGAGCAAGTTCTTGAACAACCTGTGAGTCCCAGCCAAGGCGAGGATCAAAACTTGGTTTGCAAGTCAGCTGCATATCAGCATTCAGAAAAGAGAGTGAGGAGCACCTCGAAAGTGATAGAGACACTCCAAGGCAAGCTCACATCTCCACCCAGCCGGACTGCCATGGATCGCTTGGTGCGAATGAAAGAAGTTGACTCTGTGTCGCGGATGAGACGTCTGAGCATTAAGAGCGCGGACTCAGGAGAGGAGGTGGATGAGGAGAAGCTGTCGAAGGTACCAGAGGAGAGAGGAAGCAAACTGGCAAGCTCAGGGGCTGTTTCCAAGCGTGTTATCTCTCTCAGTGAAAATGGATGTTTAGGTGGAATGGACAAGAGGAAGATCGACAGAGATTTTTCTTTAGGTAAGACTCTGTTATGGGAGATCCAGATGGATACTTGTTCCTTATGTAATGGCGTGATCGGTTTGCTTATGCCCACGTAATGCTGCTCAAATAGTAACAGGCTGTAGGTGGTACTATCCTCATCTGGGAGCCACCCACTTTGCTCTCCTTGTGGAAAAGATGAGCGTTTTCTGATCCCTTTTTAGGAATAGTTACTGTAAAACTCACTTGTGATATGGAAACTCATTCACAGAGATTGGAGTGCTCCCTAAGGTCTTATCTCTGTCTAATTGTTTCAGGGAATGGCCAGGCTAAGACGGTGGAGTTCAAAGACAGTCACTCTAATGCCAGTGTTTGGGAACATGTGGTGATTTTATCATAGCTGTTCCTTGAATGCAAATTTTTTTCCCTCTCTAATACTTAAGTAGACACATACTATATCACAGTTCAGAAGAAACTGAAAATAAAAATCTGATGTTCTTCTATGAAGCCTCTGGGAAATGGCTGCATATAGGGGCCTGGAAAATTCTCTCTCTCTCATGAATGTTTTCCAGATCAGATGGGGAGAATAACTGTTAACCCCAGGACAAATGGGAAGTTGGCTTTTTCAGTGAACACTTCTTTTTTTTTTCTTATTTGTTGGTGTTTCTGATCTCTCTAAAGCATATAAACGTGTGTAGTCCATATGCATTCCCAAAGTAGCATTAGCTGTTCCCTCTCTAAAAGAGTTTTCATATAGCATTTTGTTGAACAACTGAAAATCAGTTGTTGCCATAGATGTGTGTAAAGGGATAAATCTCCCAGGCCACCTGTCTAGTTGTCTTGGGGTTAAATAAATTGGAGTGAGAAAACATACAGTGTGAAAGTTGTATTAATCTCCTCCTTCCTTTTTCCATCATCTCTGTTACAGTTGACACTTTACCTTGAAATCTGCACAGGTTATTCATTTAACCTCACTGATATAAATCTGTTCACAGTTTTCCAGTACAGAGGGACTGAAATTAAATGGAGTATACTTTAAACTGGATTTATGCATTTCCATCTGAATGGAAATGCTTGTATGAGTTCTAAGTATTGACTCCTGCAGTCTTGCAGTCTTTTTCTCCATGTCTTTTTCTGTATCCTACATCTTTGTCTCTTTCAGCTCTGAACTGTGTTTCTCCAGACCAGATTTTTCAAACAGACTAATTCAGCTTTCTTGTACCCATCAGGTCTAGTATGCCCCACATGCATTTCATATGCTTTCCTCCCTTGGGGTTTCTGCTGGAGTGAAGAAAATAACTGTTGTGGTGACATGACTTCAGGGATATATCAAAACAGATTGTGTGTGTTTTATTGGAGAGTTATTCTGCAGTAAATTAGGTCTAAATTTATCCCTCTTGCTGACAATGCCAGGCTTGTATTCTGCAGTGTGTTCCCACTGCAGCAGTTCCCTCACAGCCGTAACAGCCCTCCCCATGTTTGGATGGCATGAATGTCCCTTCATGCTCCACATGTCCTGTACTGCAGGGTGACACACATGGAGTGGGCAGGTGGCTCCTCCACTGGCCTCTTCCCGTCCAAAGAGACCCTGGTTTGTTGATGTCCCCAAAAGCTTCACCTTACCTTAACAGGGCAGGGCTGAAGATTCATGTTTGTAGAAAGGCCTGATGTTGTGTCTTCCTCTGTTAAGTTTCACTCCAATTTCCAAACTAGCTCACTGGTACCATTGAAAGCCCAAATGAGTTGCTTTCAAAGAGCAAATATTCCATTCTAAAAGGCCATTCTATTTGGAGCGAAGTAGGGTGATGTTAGTCTTTATAATTGCAGACTGGGCCTGTCACAGAGGCTGCAGCCCTTAGCAGAAACAGGCTTTCACATGTATAATGTAGCTTGGCAGACGAACAGTCATCTCTGAATAAGAGCCCTGCCAAAACTGAGTGCAAGAAGCTCATCTTACTATGCAAATACTGCCATTAGGAGAACATCTCCAAGTGTTCCCAAATGCTTTGGATGTCTTTTCTCCTTTGGTGTTTGAAGACATGAGGCTGCTAATCTGGCTTTGTTTCTGTAGAGAGCATTTCAGATGATCTTAACCAAATGTTGAATAAACATTTCTGTATCAGTGCTAGAACTCCAACCTGTCCCCCTCAAAAGGGTGACCTGGCCTGTCAGTCTGGCACTTTTGTGCTCTTGGTTCAGGTGCTGAGGGCATGGGTAAGCTCTCAGGGAATTCACTGAGCCGTGCAGAGACTCCATGTCTTGTGGCCCGATTTTCTCCCTTCCTCCCCACTCCTGTCCTGCCACTCCCTGAAACAGTGAGCACCTGAAATTTTGTGGGGAATTCTGTTAATGTGAATGTGTCTGGCCTTAGGAAAACCAGGTTTCTGAAATGCAAATCCATTTTTATTCTTAGGTCAATCTGTCACAGAACAGTTCAGAATTTTATGTTCTAGCAGTTTAGATGGCAAAATATTTACAATCAGCAAATCGTTACTGCTTTAAAGGCATCACACACCATCAGTGCATTAAGTTAGAAAGATGCAGCATTATCCTAGAGCACACTAGCCCTCAAAAACTTTTTTCCTGTTGATTTTTTTGCGTTCATGTGGTGTCTGGAAATACCAGAAAAGGCTTAGCAGAAATCATAGGTGTTGCTGGCACAGACTCCTTTCTTGGCTGGCCTAGCAGCTTGAGGAGGGTGGGCAAGAGAAGTGATAAAAGTTACTGCACCATGAATCTACCCACTGGGCCAAATCCAGAAGTCCTTTCTTAGCCAGTTCCCCCTTGATATGAGTCTGGATGCTGCAGATGGCCGCTTGCACATAGGAGCAAAAATTTCCCTGGAGGATTTTTATGCTTTTTATGTTTGAATGAAGACATTCACTCCCATCACCATGAAAGTCCTGAGGATGAACGTTTTACTCCAAAGTGTGATATTTATGTGTGGAACTGTTTTCATGCTCAGCTGTTTGAATGCGAGTGCTGTGGGAGTACAGCCTACGGGAGGGACGTTTAAGGTTAGCACAGATACTCCTGTTGCGTAAGAGCAGAAGCAGCACGCGGCAGCACGGCTGCTGCGCCGGTTTGTCCGGGCCCCTCTGCGCCTGCAGACTCCTCCCTAGGTAGCCCTGGCTCCTACACGCCATGACCGTGCACCCCAAGGGCAAGTCGGGTGTCTGCATGATGGCACTGGGCAGGCACACCTCACAAGGCAAAGCCTTTTGGTTGCACTCCTATCCCAGAGTGACGAGGGTGAAGGAGAAGGCTCGTGTCTACTCACTTCATGGCCAGCATTGGGAAAAGCCGATTAAAAAATCTGATAGAAGAGTGTCCTCAGGGGTTTGGGAAAAGGAAAACCAGCCTGTGGTATGTCCTGTGAACTGGCAGGAGGGAGGCTGGAAATGAAGAAGAGTGTTAGTAAGCCAAGTCCAGTGCTTTAGTGAATAAGGCTGAAACGTGAGCTGCAGTTTTGCAGACCAAAACGAGACAGACTAACCACAGTGATGCAACGCAGCTGTGCTTTCCTGTTTTCTGTTGAATTAATCTGAAACGAAGGATTTGCAATCAAATGAAAAGACCCTGATGACTGCATGGCATAATCACTCCTTCAGCCAGCCTTACACACCCTGCTAGGATGCTTAAAGCATTTACTGGTCCTTAATGTTCAGTACAAGGGGCAGCAAATCTTGTGTCCTTTTCTTCCTGTCGAAGCACCTGAAAACTGGAAGTAATCACTTAGCATTCAGTGTGCTTGTTCCTACCTACCCAAGGCCTTCCCAAATTCTATCTCCATGCATTTGATCAGAGTTGTTCCCGAATTATACTGGTTAAAATACAGAATTTGGGTCAGGAATGTGATATGTATCTTTAACGCGAAAAGTCCATTATCAGCTTCTCTTTTTTTTAATAAAAACTAGGGAAAAGATGTGTCATTTCCACAGCTAGAAATATTGAATAGATTTCACGATATATTATTAAGAGTGTTTTCTTGTTTTTTCCAGATACGTATGACCCCACCAAAGTTGAAAAGGTGTGAGATTAATGAAGAGGAGAATAGAGAAATTTCTACTCTACTAAGAATGTTTCACTGATTTTTTTTTTTCTGGGTGCTTTTTGTTTGGTTTTTGTTCTTTAATGTTTGGAAATTGTCTCCATTTGTGATGTTCATGGTGTACTGATAATGCCTTTACCACTGCCACTAGGAATTAGCTATTCATGTCTGAAACTGTTGCGGAGACCACAGAAAAATCTGACTTCTACATTGGAACCATCTGGCTTGGTAGTGTTTAAGACAATACCTACCACGGGCAAAGAGTTTTCATCTGAGCTCTATTTCAGTCTTCAGCGGGGATGATGAAATGCATCAAGTGAGGCGTTACATTGGCGTAAATGTAAACGTGGGAGATTAGTGAAATTATTTTTAAAAGAATGTGAATCTATAAGCTAAACTTCTAAGTATCTACATTCTAAACTTTGTTTAACTTAAGGGATTTTTGGCCATAAGTAGAAAGTGCTGCTGCACTGTGTGGGGAAAGGAATGTGGAAGAATGGTAGCAAAGACTGATTGTGAAATTATCTGACTTCCAGAGTTTGAATTTACTTGGATTAAATACTTACTTGCCACCTAGAAAGACGAAAAAACAAAACCCAAAAGCTTCTAAAAGATGGAAGACTTTTGTAGTACAGTGTACAGAACATGTAATTATAGTAGCTGGCAACTATGTTTCAAACCAATGCAAAGTATACCACTGGCTGTTTTGCACTCAGTATTACCTATTTTTGTTTTGCTGTTTAGAAATTCTTTATATGAAAGTATAGTAGCTGGTTTAAAATAGCCCATTTTAACAAAGTAACTATATTTCTTGTTACAGAATACTATCTATTTTTCTACGATGTAAACAATTGCTAACAAGTGGCAAGTATAAAGAAGTATTATTATTATTATAATTATATTTTAAGAAGACTTATTCCTCTGAGTGAAGGTGCCCCAAGCAGATTTCACTTGTATATCTTAATGCACACACCATATTGCCACTTACTCAGTAATGCTACCTTATTTTGTTCTGAAAAAAAAGCCATCTATCTATCTATCTATCTATTTGTGTATATATGTACTACAAGGTTAATTTCTATTTTTTCCCACTCAACCCTTGGATCGTTCTTCTTGGAGCCACTTTCTGAAACACACTGAGAACTCTCCAGGTTGGTGTTGCTGCCATTCCATTCCTAGGACGCTGATTACCAAAAAGTGGTTTTGGATCTTTGTCCCAGTGTTGCTGAGTGGCTCAGATAAAATACCTGCTTGCTTTCTTATACTTTGTTCCCTTTTACAGATTATGAGTTTGGATTAGGCCAGTGCACAAAAATAAGCAAAACTAGGTTCTTCCCTGAAGTCACCAGGTGTTGCTGGGGAGAAGTTCAGGTGTCTTTTTGACGGCATTCAAATACATGGCTTTAAATATATTTTATCTGCACACACAAATGCATGAATTACAGAATTTATAATAAAGCCTATGCATTCTGCCCTTTGATCCTGAATTAGCCTGCTTAGTGTCTGTGTCTTAAAAGCCTTTATGTCCATTCCTGTATGTTTTTTGTAAGTACCTGTGTACTAACATTCCTCTGATGACTTGTTCATGTACTTCATCAGTCTATTCTATTGGCCTTTTCTGGGTTTTAGCATAATTTTATTTTTTAAAATCTTGTAATTTCTTGAAATATTTTTTCCTAAGTCTGTAATTTGGAAAGAACGATCGGGAAAAACACTCATCCTGTGTTTTGGCAGCAAGAATTTCTTGTCTGTAACACATGATTCTGTTACATATGGACTATTTAAAGCTTGCTTGAAAAGAAAATGTGGTGTATAATTTATTTTATTAACTCTTGTGCATGCTGTGTAGCAATAGTTGTTGACAAACTGTTCCTACCACTCTTACTATATTCACCTCTCTTCATCACCATCTAGGACATCTGGGGACTTGTAAATGGCTACAAAACACGTTTCCCCCCCCCCCCCAGCACCTCCCCACCTGAATCCTGCCCATAAAAAACAGTTCAGAAAGAACTGCATCAACTCTCGTCTTCCCACTTCCCAGTGAAGCTGAGATGTGTAGCAATTAATTGAAAGTTTTAATTTATCCTTGATTGCTGAAGAACTGTAAATTGTCCCAAATAAGCATTCCTATTACCTTCTGTTTATGTCTCCATGGAACAAAGTTTTCTTTGCATTTTATTTTCTTCTGCTAGGAATAGGTTAATTGATTCCGCAGTGTATCTGTTTCATCAGTCATGTCAAGTAATTGCTTTTCCAAAGCACATAAACATCCAAGGTTTAAAAAAAAAAAAAGAGGCACCAGTATTGCAGGGAAGGTTTTATTGGCCAAGAATAAGAAATTAAAACCTAGAAAGTGGGTGAGTTTTGTTTTGCAGTAGTATGTGACTGACCAGTGGACGAAGGAGCGGAGTTAGTTCTCTTTTGGAAGTGGTGTCTTCTAACAACACTGGTAGTTTCAGTTGGTACAGACAACTGAGAAATCCATAGGGTACAGTCTTCTGAACAACTGTGCCTCAGTGTTTTACAGTGTCTCCGCCATGGGTCAGCTATTGGAATGGACTGGATGGTACCGTAGCTGAACCACCTTTCCAGAAATGTTTCGCCAGTTTGCAAACAGTCAACAGAGAGCCCCTTTTACACCAGACATGGTTAAAAACCAGTAAATGGTGACTGCCAGTGCCTGTCTCAATGGATACGTAAAACTGTCTTGGCAACAGCTGTCACTGGTAATGACAACAGCAGGAGCTCAGGGCTGAGCGGGTGCAAAGGTGGAGGATGCAGCAGGCTGCTTCCAGTGCCTCCTGCAATGCAAGCACAGTGAAAAGTGAGGAACTCTGCCTTTATTCTAGGGGGAAGAGCAGAGCTAGAATCTCAGAAATTACGTTTTTACAAGCTGCTGTGTATCCAGCTTGTGCTGCTGCTGTGCTGTTGTAGCTGGGTAAGCTGAGTTCAGGGGAAGATACTGGTTTCATGAGCATTCTCAGAAACTCATGCAAAAAACTCCCAAACCTGACTGATTCATACATTTTAAAAAATGTTTAATGGGGGCACTCCTCACGACCTGGATGGTTAAAGAGGAGCTGCCATCTCCTTCCCTTTACCCTGTTGAAATCCAGAAGGGACAGTCACAGCCTGAGGGGTTGGTGCCAGTAGCAGCGGCTGGTGGCAGGGAGATAAAAACGAACACGACGTTCCAGGCTCCTATCTCCTATCTGAGGAAGAGAAGCCACTCTTGAACTCCGGGGCTGCTGGACGGCCCGAGCCCCGCGGACAGGGCAGGACGGCCTCTCCCGGTGCGGCAGAGGCAGAGGGAGGGGAGCGGGAGCAGGGAGCGGGAGTGGGATCGGGATCGGGATCGGGATCGGGATCGGGATCGGGATCGGGATCGGGATCGGGATCGGGAGGCGGGCGGGCTCTGCCCGGGGACGACGCATCTGGGGAGGGCAGCGCGCTCCCTCCCGCGGTTCCCGAGCGCCAGCGGGAAGTTGGTTTCCCTGAAAAACCGTTGTTTGCGGGCCCCACGCCGTCCTCCTTGCTAGAGTCGTCTGGAACTAGACGAAGTGCGGTCTGAGCAGAGCTCTTCAGTGTTTGAAATCCCACCGCCACCACAGCTAAAGGAGGGGATGGGAAGGCAAAGGAGGGAAATGCCTCTGAATTGAGACCTCCGTGACAGAAATGCCCAGTGATACGATACACCTGACCAAGCATCACTTGTCAGATATTAACTCAAGAAGCCTTCCCCGGGGATAAGAAGGGCTGTTGTATTTCATACCACAGGTTTGTCTTTATTGCAAACACCAGCATCATGTATCAAAACCATCAAGTTTCCTTGACTCACCTGATGTGGGGAGCAAGTCTTTGTACTGAAACATCCAATGACTCCGGGAAAACAGGAAGGACAGCATATGCTTAAATTAGTAAAGTCAAAGAATTAACCTCTCACCCTTAGAAAAGAACCAGTCCCATCAAGCTTATTTAAGGATAAATACTGAAATTTTGTAAAATATTTCTGTTTAATATCACAAATCAATATAAATATGTAGAGTCAACATTCTATTGCCTTTGCCACATGAACAGCCAGCTGAATGTTAGTTTTACAGTGCTCGACCTTCTCTTTGGATTAAAATGTTGATATCTTCTTCACTGCCCCCTTTCAAAGGAAAAAAAAACAAACAGTGGAGTGATTGGGAGAAAAGTAGAAATGAAATGTTCTTGCATTTTAAATGACAAAAGTTCTTGCAATTGCTAAGTGGGTACTTTTGTCCAGATTCAATATCTGATAGAGGCAAGTATATGTGAGAAATGAATCTTTACTTGGCAGGAGCCTTCAGATCAAAGAAGATAGACAAAACAGTGCTAAAAGGAATGGAGAGAACTGACAGCTTGTCAGACTTTTGAGTGTTTTGTGTAAAGCTGTCCTTTTGGAAGACATTGGTATTTTCTTGGTTGAGGATCAAACAATCCCCTAATTTCCCTCCACTGGCAATAAGCCACAGTGCTGCAGCCCTAATTTACTGGAGTGAGTTTTAATTACAAAATTTAAACTTCTATTCTTCTGCATAATCCAAATAAAGGTTCAAGATGAAGATTTCATGAGATTATGACTATATCATTGAATTCATTAAAAAAGTTGGGAAGTTGTGATTTCTTATTCAAATTTGCATGAAAATGTTCACTGTACCTCCCATGTGGACTAAATGAAACCTGTTTACCATCAATTCTATTTTTAAAGAAAAAAAAATAAAATTTCAAACAAAGAAAAAGGGAAATCCTGATACCAATAGCAAAGCCCAAAACCACAGTGCTACCTCCCACCCATGCTGAAAAATATGTTTGCAATATGGCATGCAGAGCTGCACAGCAGGGAGAGGGTGAAGGGAACATAAATCAGAATTGACCGACACATGGCTGAGATTAGAAATAGAAATGAAATTTCCCAGCCAAGAGAAACCACAATAACATACATATTATAAAATGAAGGAGGAACTTTCTACCCTTAACAGCCACAATCTCAGCTTTCTTTAGAGCTCTGGAACAGCAGAGAAAATAATCAGAACCATTCTGAAAGCCATTCCTGACCTGGAAGGAAAACAAGAAGATATATGTGCTAGACAGTTATCAATATCTATGTGTCTTTGTCCTCACACAATACAGATAATTCTCCACACTGACTTTTAAGATAATGTGGCCTTTTTCCAAAACTAATACTATGTCATTGCCTTGGTTTTCTTCTCTAACTAGTCCACAGGCAGATTTAGTGGGATAAAAATAGAGCAAATAGGGGTAAGCAATTGTAATATTATTTATACGATATCAGAAGATGAATGTGTTTTAAGAATTTTCTTTTTATTCTTTTCCTGCACAATGCAAATACTGTTTCTGGGCTTACAGGTAAACCAGAGGGGTGCTGTTATTCAAGACAAGACATTTTCCAAATAAAGACTTTGCATGAGTACACTCCTGTTGTTGATGTTGTTATCATGAGGTAAAATGGAGCATGTGCTCTGATGTTTGCACTGCCTTCAAGAAAGATAAATGTATTGGCGAAGTGTTAAAAGGCTGCAGTATTCTCCAGAGGTCTGCTGCCTCCAAACCTGGTCATGACTGGCCTGTTACAGCGTCAAGTACAGACATTTTCTTTTACTTTAAAGAATTTCTTTCCATGTCCACATTGTCTCAGATCAACACAGGCTGTAGTTCACTCATTTCCAGGTTGTGTTCTGTTTGTCTGCTACCTGTAGGGTGTGTTCTGCCTCTGTGTGAGAGTGGATTCCTCCTTTACTGCCTGGCAACCAGCCATGTACACCGGCCAACCCTACGCTGTCAGAGCATTTTCCGCTCCATGTCAGTATTTTCCCCTCCCTTTGCAAAAGTTGATATGGCCCTGGGATAGTTTACTTTGGCTATGTTGCAGTAAAGAATGGCATGTTCTGTATCTGTGCTGATAGGACTTTGAGAGAGCTAAGTTATCAAGTTAATACAATTTTTTTTCCCCAGGCAAAAGTGTAGGTTGCTCATGGCTAGAATGTGCAGCTCTGTCTTTTGTCACTGACTCACAAGGAGGTTAGACCTTACTGTCACACTCACATGTATTGATTGCTGTGTAGAAGCAGTGGATTCATCCCAGTGCTTCTCACCTGTCACCAACAAACCTGTGGGACAAAAGACCCAACAGATCCGGGGAGGCTGAAGGTAGAAATCATTGTGGCAGTTTTGCTCTCCTCTTCGTCATCCAGCCAACCTGATCTCACTATACCCTCTCCTTCCCCACCTGCTTGAAGTATAAAAATCTCTAGTCCAGCATAATCCCACCTTCCCCCCAATCCGAGTCTAGAAACCAATTTTCCTACATTTTTTCTGCTGGTAGGAGAATGCAGGTGTTCAGTTCTTTTCAATTGCTGATATATGGGCATTTTTTGTTTCTACTCTTTACCTTAGTTTTGATCCCTGAAGCAGTTTGAACGTGTTGTTCATTACTTTTTGCAGATGTACATAACAGAATGGGCCCATTTGCTATCAGCTACAAAAGGCAGAAGTCCCCAGGGTCCAAACTGTCCTGTTACATTGAGACCTGACATTCAAAGCAAGGGGCTGGTCATACGCTGGGGAACCCACACACAGCCCCATAGGAAAGGTGAAAGCATAAGAGCAGAGACCTTTCTGCACTTGCTCCCACCCACCTGCACCCACCCTCTCTGCTGTATCAAGGCTGATGCCAGCCCCTCCGGCAGGGAGCCATCTTTCACTTTTGCTCTTGGATGTCACCTGGCCAGCAGTCTCATGGCATGCTTCAGGGGGCACACGTTCTGCTTGCTGCCACCAGACAGGGACTGGGGCTGGCCAACACAGTCTGTGCTCCCGCCAGGCAAATCTGTCGGTGCTCAGACCCACCCTGGCCTGCAGAGCACATCAATGGGAAAGCATAGTGGTGGCTAAGGGTGAGCAGAGGTTGCTCAGCTCTCACTCAGAAGTTTCCTTGTTAAGTCAATCAAAAACCCTCCCAGCTGCAGGGCTTCCCTTCATCCCCTCTCCAGCACTAGCTGGGAGAGCCACCAGCTCACTCACCCTTTGCCACTTTAGCCCACACATGCCTGAACCTTGATAATCGCATAAGACCCTCAGCTCTTATCTTGCTCTACACACATCTCATCTTCCTTATCTCTCCCACTGACCTCTCAGAACCCCTTTGTTTGACCTTTCTGGGTAACAATGGTATGTTACCAGGTTCAATTAAAGCTACTTTATCTCTCCAGATCATCCCTTTCTTGGGGGAAAGAAAAACAGCCCTCTGGAGAATCACTTTGCACCATTTATGCAGTGAGGTGCTAACACCAGCCTGCAGAAGTGTGATACCTCAGATGATGCAGAAAGGAAGGAAGCCAATTCCTTCCTTTTATCCCTTAAAAGAAGATAGCTTATTGTAATAATAATTGAGATCAAGGCAAATGCTTGGAAAAAAAATAAAGGAAAAAACCCTTAAAATCTCCTTGAGGTGCTATACTATGCTCTGTAGCAGTGTATTTACAGGCCAGCTGTAGCTCACTTTGCCATCGACAGCCATTCCTTGGAAAGGGCTGGACAGATGTTGCCCTAACCAGGGAGCTTCAGCTTCTCCTCTTTCCCCTTCCCTGCTTGATTTAGTCTGCACCGTATTTAGACTTCCTTTCCATGTACTGCCCCAGGTACAGCCGCTAGCCTCGCTTTCAGCATAGTAGCAACAACAGCCAGTACCCTGAAACCCACTGAGCCGTGAGCATGGTGACCTGGCCAGCTCACGTCATTTGAAGTGGCAGGGTTATGACATTTTGTGGGCAGGAAAGCTTGTCATTTGTCCCATTTTCTCATTATTATTGTAGTGTAATGTTTAGAGTATAAAGGAAGTCCTCTGCTCTCCCAGTGGTGGGTCACACTATAAATACCCCAGATGGCACAGGACAAGGAGGGCTGTAAAACTCAGGATGTGGGTCACAGGATGGCCGTCTGCTTGCAGTCTGGGAGAACACGATAATAAACCCTTGCAAAGAGCTCTGATAACACCACATGAAAGGAGTACAAACACTGTGGAGGAGATCTTCGGCTGCTGTAAAATGTCACCGCTCCTTTCAGTTCATGATACACTGCTTTTCTTATTTCCTTCCCTTCTCAGCCTCCTCCTGAGAGCCTGAGGTTGAAAAGTATCCACAAACCATTTTTTGCCTTCTGCATTACTTTTCAGCTCCTTTTCCCTCCCAGTGCAGACACACCTCCGTGTTCCTGTAACATCCTCCTTACCATATGCAGCTCTCACACAATTCTGACACTTCAGCCAACAGTCCCCTGGAGGATATCAGCACCATGCCAAAAATACAGAGCCATTTTCCCTGGCCCCAAGAGACACAGGCACTGCAGGGAGATGGGTCAGGACAGTCAAACAGAGGCCACCAGGTTCCTGGGACAGATTTTAAACAGAAACATTCTGTATGTAAAAATCATCCTTTATTCTCCTAGAGAAGTTACAAATGAAATTCAGGAATTTTGTCAACTCTTGCAATAAGAGGATGTCCACTGAGAACATTGTGCCTTTTACTGCAGTTTTATTATCAAAATATTATTGGCTGTGTCGTTGGTGTTTTAATAATTCTGGGATAATGTTTTTAATAAGATTTAGAAAGAGTATTTGGGCAGAGTGGGAATAATGAAACAATTGTGGATTGATTTCAAACCTTCAGAAATGGTGTTTGCAAACCCTCTTTTGAAAAGTTTTTCATGGTTTTGATCTGAGTACCTGAGTATTCCCCTCAGCCTCAGCCTTTCGAACAACCAAATCCTGGTGTGGACACAGCTCTATGGGATGCCTATTTTGGCTGAATTCAGTGGTTGGTAAATGTTGGGGACTGCATTTATATCTGTACAGCTTCGTTAATGGCTTAGAAATTACACTGCTTTAGCTATGTGAGTGAAGCAATACAGTTTTGTAATGTAAGTCCACATTTCACCCAGACAGGGTTGAAAGGTGCAACTCACGGCTCCTGAGGCAAAGCAGATTTATTTCTTTTTTATTCTCCTTCCCCCTGAGATAGGAAGTGCCCTCTGCTGCTGAATCAGCAGGATGTGCCCCGTGACACTGACTTTAGCTGGCTGAAGAGCTGTTAATGGGTCTGAAATCCATTCCCTACCCCAGCCTCTCTCACACAGCATGCAGGGGAGAGGCAGGGAGCTGAGCGAACAGCACGGGAGAGGGAAGCGGAGACCCCTGATACGCACAGCTGTTATCTGTGATAAGCTGCATCCTGTGCCATGCTCCACCTCGCTGCAGCAGGGAAGGCGTTTGAACTCCAAGACCCTTTCTCAGTTCAATCCCTATCTGACAAACACACAGCAGGCAGCTGGAGAAAAAAAAACAAAAGTTCAACCCATCCCAAATGACTCAGTTTCAAAGATTTCTGACCGATTTCCTAAAACTCTGCCTTGAGGATTTTTTAAAGCAGTGTAGGTATATTTGAACCATAGAAATAACTGAAGAAGTTCATAACAGCTGTGAGGTGGTGAAGCAAAGAGATCGAGCTGAGATGGGGGAAAAAATCCTCAATTATGTGCAGGCAGGGCAGTAAAAACACAGGCTGCTTTCAGGAGAGCGGCTTCTTTGGAATGGCTGCAGCTAAGTTCTGGTCTCCCATCAGCCACAAACCCACCCAAGTGTGGCTGTTGGCTTGTGTGTCTCCTTCGCAGGCCATTCCTGAGCACTGTCCCTCTGACAGCCGGGTGTGACGGTGCTCTGCAGCAGAAACTGCTGGGACGGGAGCGGCAGATCTCCTTCCCCACGTCCTCCTCATTCATTCTCCTCACCTTAGCAGAGACAAAAGTCACGGCTATGATGTGTGTCTGTCTTAACTTCGTGTCATCTATGTCATGGAGCTGCGCCGCTGCCCCGACCCCTCCTCAGGTGTGTCCCGACCCTAAGCCACAACCCGCGGGGAAAAGCCCCTGTTTCCCACACCCAGCGGTGCCGTCCGGGCGGCCACACGCCGCTGCTCTGAGGGAAGGCTGCCACCGCGTCTGGCTGCCTGTTTGTTTTTTTTCCGCAGATGATCGTTCGTCCCTGAAAAATCATTTCGCTTTTGTTTAGTTAATACTGGTGTTCTCGTGGGAGGGAAAAGGCGGCCTGCGCGCGCCCGCCTGGGCCCGGCGCAGCAGCGCCACCTGCGGGCCGGGAAATGGCGCCGGGAGCGCTGCCCGCGGCCCTCAGGGAGCGGCGGGGAGAGGCCGTGCCAGGCCGGGCACCCTTCACCGAGGGGACACGGGCTGCTGGGGCAGCTGACGTGGAAACAGGCTGTGGCAGGACAATTTAGCGGGAGCATTCACAGACGAGGTGGAGAGGGTGGCAGGCAGGTGGGATAGGTAGGAGTTGTTGGGTCCAAGTCCTGTTGAACTGGAGCCTGGGCAAGGGGCAGAAAAAGCTGGTGGGAGGTGAGGGTAGGGAGGCCAGGTATATAAGGCGTGTTGGCTTGTTGGTCTAGCTGTGACATACTGTTAGAAGCATCATTTGGCGGAGCTGGATAGGGACAAAAAAATTCAGAAAACTTTTCAATAGAGCTCTCACTTCCTTGGATTTGCCTGTGAGGCATATGTCATAGAATCATAGAATATCCTGAGTTGTAAGAGACCCACAAGGGTCATTGAAGTCTGTCTCCTGGCCTTGCACAAGACCACTCCAAGAATCACACCATGTGCCAATTATGTCCGTCCTGAACCACTTCCATTTTAACTCTCCTTAGGCTAGGCCTACCCGAGATGATGTACCTGACTTCAGCAGCTCCTGTCAGATCTGCAGAGGTGCTCACTACAGCACCTGGTGTTGTGCTTCTAGGTGGCCAATCCATCGACTGCCATCAACCAGTTTATCCTTTTAGCATCCCTGAGACACATGGGTTCTGCTTCAGCAGATTCCCCAAAGACAGGGAGACCTGCAACTACACTGTAAGAGGGTTTCTCAGGATTAGGAAGTGATCACAACATGCATAAAATTACTCAGCGGTGTCACCACATTCACCAGCTACCACTGACCTTTGAAAACATCTGTGTCTACTTCACTGACGCGCTCTTGGTTCTGAACACACCACCTCTACTCCCACTTTGGCCAAAACAACATCATCAACATTTGACTCTTCAGTAAACCCTTTCAGAGCATCCTACTTGCCATCCCTCCCATAGCTGTCCCTCTCTGCCCTTGGTGTCATGCCTGGCTTGATCTCATTTACACCTTGCACTCTGGCTACAACCCTGTGGTTTTAATTCTTTCCTCTTTTTAAACTGGAATGCCAGTAATCAACCATCAGTTTACACCAACTAATAGCCGATACAGACACACTTTCTCCTAGTCGTACTGAATATCAATTTTTTTAATACAAAATAGGATTCTTTTAGAGGGAAAGAGAGACATTCCCTGAAATTTTAATAAAAAGGAATAAAAGTCAATGCATGATAGCCACACTCTTCTCTGCCTGGTGCAAACCCAAATTATGAGGTTGGACTTAGATACTCCAGGCTACTGGACTCTTCTGGCAAGGGGGAATCTTTTATTTTTAATGAATATTTCAAAACACATGGGGTTTATTCCAGCGATGATTCTCATGGAAGTAGAGCAATAAGATACTGCTTTCAAAACTGCATTAAGCACAGTTTCTTCCCACTTGCCAAACCCTAGCAGCCAGAGCTCCATAGCTCTTTTCGTGCCAACCATCCTATATCCCAGTCCCAAATACGTAACTCATAATCCCATTTAACTTTGATACCGCAGCTGAATTGTCCCATCCCAGTCCTGTGGTTTCAGACCCAGCATAGGCAAATTTGACATTTCACACTTGTACGGAAAATAGCTTGAGGGGGAAAAAGTTTGTGGAGGTTGGCTTTGTTCTTCGTTGTTGATTGGGTGGAGATGTCTAAAGAATATCTGGGAAGGGATTAAGCATGTTAGCTTCATGCTGGACAAGGAAAGCTGTGTCTTGGCATTTCTTTCATGAGGAGCTGAGTTCCAGGATGACTGGGAACACCCACTGAATGGAACAATTAACTGTTCAGCTGCTCATTAACTTCACCCATCACTTACACATTTTTTCTCAAAGTTTGAAACAGCTGTTGTCAAATCAACGCCATTTTTTCCTGAAATCGATCTCAATTCGAAGTCTACCTTAGATTTTCTCCAACCTTTGAACTCAGTGAACTTCGGTTATGGGGACAGGGACATTTATATTGAAACATGTCACAAGATGAGCTGGGAGAAAGAAAAAGGAATGTTTCAAGGGTGCAGTAGCGCGAAGGTAATTTTTCACCCTTGATTCTGATGTAAACACATTTGGTGAACATGGCAATGGGTTTTGTGTGCTTCCCATCTTATGAAGTGGTAAAGCATTTTGAGATCTGAAGGTAAGAAAATGTTGTACTAACACTACATATTTATGACTGTGTTCTCTGTTGTTTCTCATCTGTTTTTCTTAAAATGTTTGTTTTTCCAGCTGTCTACCCACCTTCTCTTTCCTGGGAGATTCCTTCTCTGTAGTGACACAAAAGGCGAGCAGTGCCATCACATTGTCTGCACTGTGTCAGCCCTGGCTTGTTACACAGTCCTTGGAATTCACATAGCAGGTCACACAGCACGGCATAACATTTTTTACCCATGCTGATCCCTTTGGAGTTATAGACTAAGGACATGAAGGCCAAGCGATCCAGATCTACCTGGGTGGGAAGAAACACGTGACAATTGCACTCCTTTTGTCTCCCCTTCTCCCCTCGGCTTCTAATACTGCCTTTGATAAGGTAAGATATTCATATGAAAGATATTGAAGAGGGAGAAAATCCACAGTCATGATAGCAGGGAAAAAAAAGAAACAGAAAAAGTTACGAGTCCTGCAAAAAGAAGCTACTCTTGTTTCAAGTGAGTAATAGATCAGTCTCTCCTCTGGAGGTCTTCAGAAGCATTTATCTGAGTTTTTTTACTGAACTGACCAAAATGAGAGCACAAGCTGCCCTAGAGGGAAATGCCTGCCAGCCACAACCTCCAAATAAATGTTTCTCAAATTAAGTCTTTTTTTAATGAGAAAAACACAAAATCCAGCCTGATAGAAATCTGCGTGTGATGGAAAGAGCCAAGCAGCCCCCTTCTGCTTGGAGCCAGGAAGGGGTGAAACCTCTCCAGGGAAAACTGCCACTTCCTCAGGCACGTCTTCCTGCTCCCACTGTGGTAAAGGCCGGGTCTGAGTCCAGCAGCTGCGAATCTCACCCTCTGGGCAGTTCCCAGCACCTGCAGGCTGCTTCCTGAAGAGCCAGGCCAGCTGCTTTCCAGGGTCTCTAAAGGGCACAGATTTTTCTTACGATGTTTTTCTGCACAGATTTATTTGCATAAAATGAATGTTCTTTAAACTCAGGTTCTTTTTTTCTTTTTTAAGAAAAAGCTGCCCCTTACTGCAGCTGTGTCTATTTTTTGACATACAAGCCAGTTTTAAAAATCTACACAAACCAGCTTTAAGGGGCTCTTCTTTCCTGCAGTGCAAGAGGCTTTAGGGAAAATGTATCAGTGAAAACTAAATTCAAAAGAATAGACATGAGCATAATTCAAAAAACCTGAAACACAATTTGGGATGATAAATATTCAAGCATATCTTACATTAGGTATCTAAATCAGAACCTTTTTGGAGTTCCTGTTTCGGTTCCCACATTTTAGCCCGCAGAAAAATACGTAAAGAGAGGCGGTGCTCATACAGACAGTGTCAAAGTAGTGCTCTTCCTTTCTCTTCCAAACAAGGCTTTTTACAAATGAGCAGTAGCACTTTTGAAGAAGCCATCTGTAGGAAGAAAGAAAGCAATTTATATGAGTATTTGTTGTCACCTTGATTTAATAAGTGATCAGTTATGGTCTGTGAATTAGTCCTACAGATTGTTAGTGTAGAACAGAAATCTAGCAGTTCAGCCTGAAGAGACTTGCTACTCATGTTAAGCAAGAGACACTATCACTTTCTGGCTGTGGATTTAGTTCAGTACAACTCTTGGTGTCAGTCTAATCTCAGTGAATGTCTAGAGGAAGATGTAGAGGATTCTCTGTCATCCTTCTAGGTCTTTAAAATACACCAGTCCTTAGCTTATTAGCTTTGAACCCTATGTGGAGAAATGCTTTTAGATCTTACTTAAAATGCTATTTTGGAGAGATCTAGCAAGTCTACTCATTATTTGGGTTGAACAGTTTTCTCTTTTCTAAATCCCCAGTCTTCCTGTCTGTGATTCTGACAAACTTTTAAAAATGTTTCAGCAGGAGATTTTCCATGACATCCACCTTAAGCTACTTTCAAGATCCAAGTTAAGGATGAAAAACGCTTTTTTTTTCATGGCCTGAAATTCTTGAGTGCTCTTTCTTGTATGGGGGGTGGGATGAGTGACAGTTTTTCCATTCTTTGAAAAGGGCTTGCAGTGTGGCAAAAGAACTGACCATAGTGCAGTGCATGGAGAAGAAGAACAGGCTTTGAAAGACCAGAGCAGTTTTAAAGGTACATTTAGACTGTGATTTTCTAAACCTCACGGAGTCCATCCTCTCTGAGAACAAACGGAAGGGAAGCACATATTGCAGCCAGGAAGGACAGGGATAGAAAGGACAGTACTGCCCCCAAAAATGGACTGTTCTTGTCTCTCTGTCCCAGGTGATGCAGGGCACTTCATCAAAGCAGTCTTCGAAGAGGTGGGTGGTACCACTGAAAGCCAGTGGTAGCTGTACTTTGGGCAGATGACCTGCCAGGCTTAAAAATCCTGAAAAATCAAGAAAAGCACACATCAAACAGAAAAATCAATTTTCTGGCAAGCTCTGGCTATCATGATTTATACTGGTGAGTACAGATGGGATCTTCATTCATGGAAATGCTAATTACGCAGACTGTGTGTTTTCTGTGGAGGACAGTGATGACTCCTGCAGAAGGATAACATGGCTGTGTCATTCAAAGTTCTGAAACTGAGCACAATGACCTTATTTCTGGTATTGCCTAGCTTTTGAATCCTTATCTTGGCAACCTTTGGGCTGTTCATCTAATCGAAGTCTTATGTGCCATAAAAAGACTCTGACAGGCTGGAATGCTAATTATTAGGCAGGCTTCTTAATCTCCTTCTAGTTTTACTGTTCCAACACAGAAAAAGCCCAGCCCTGAAACTGGGTTATGAAATACGATTGATCTAAAACTACACTTTTCAGTCATCATCTGTGGATCCCTGAAATGACTGCTGTGAAGTTTGTCCAAGGTTACTGCTTGTTGTCTGTCAGCTTGCATTTGAAACTCAGGTTCTTCCCCTCTACTACACAGTTCTTGGTTTGCAAATGAAAAACTTGGATTTGAAGCATCAAGGCTGATTTTCCTGGTGTTCTATTGCTGATGGCTTGCCAGTGCGGTTTAACTAGATATACCTGAATGCTGCCATGTGATTAGAACAGAATAAATATTTTGGAATAAAGATCATATTTGGATGGTTTATCTTTTTTTTTTCTTTTTGAATTGACCACAAGCAAGTTATGACTATCTACAACATATTTGCTTAATCAAAATTACTCAGTGGATAACTCCCTGGTCAAAAGCAATTTAAGAGCAACCTATATTTAATGTGCACTATTTACACACTGAGTGAGTTGAATGAGTTCGTGACTCATAAGCATGGTTTTGCACCTCGTTCTCCCACTGGGCAAGTAAAATTTAGTTTCAGGTTTTGTGCAAGATCACTCCCATTGCAAAAGTCCAAAATTTCCCTTTTCTGTGAATGTTTCCAAATGTTCCTTAAAAATCTACTGCTTGGCACAAACAATAGATGCTGTCAAATTCAGTGTGTGCTCAGACACCTGCAGGGCCTCTGGAAAACAGCTCCTGATTGCTGGACAAGTATGAACAATTTAAAGGCAGTAAATGCTTCACTTCACACTTCCTTTTTATTAAAAATCCAACAAACATTTTTGGCCTATATGATATCCGTGAGTGAATCACTTGTAAAGATGTGAAAGAATGTTTCCAGAAAATCATTTGTACGCACAAGATCTGGCCAGGGAAATTGCTTTGTTGTATACAGAACACCCTCTGGAAGAGCTGTGTGTCACTTCTAGGTCACTACAGCCTATCAGATCTGCAAGAGCAAAATACTTATAACATCATAATCAAAACACTGACGGTTTCCCTTGTTCACTGCTATAGGTCTAATAACTCCTGGCTGTTGTGGATTTTGACCCACTCCAACATGTCTGATATTAAGCTGTATATTACTCACTGGCTTGGTTTAATCACATTATAGCCTTTTACAAATTTTGAGAGACAGATCTCATAAAAAAATTAGAAGCTTCCACATTTTTTTGATAAAATAATTTACTTGTCTTTTAATAACAAATATAAAGAGTTCAGTGAAAGGACAGGAAGTTTTACTAATTCTCTTGAGTAGAGACATAAAGGCTAATAGGCATAAACTGTTTTTAGGGGAAAGGGAAAAGGGAAGGGGACTAGAAGGGTTTTGGTCTATCCTCAGGATTTCACCATCTGGATCCAGTCATTGTGTTGTTTCTGCCAATACAGACGGCACTGTACATAGCTGTGCTGTTTGTATTCTGTCTCATGGGTAACTGCGACATGAAGGTTGCAATTAGGCTAAAATCAGGACCCATGGAGGGACTTCACCTCAACTGGGTCCAATCAGCACCCTGGCTTCCTTGGTAGGCAGCAAAAAGAGGGGGGTTATTGGAGAGCCTGTTTTTTAGACACCCATTTAGGATGAGACATGCTCAAGACTCCACTGCTCGCACTGACCAGGTCTCTGCTTGCTAAGCATTTATTTATTATGCCATACCCAGATGTCTCACACGTCTCTTGCGCTGTAGCTCCCACAACCACTTGCACTAGAGCTGCAGCTCCCCTTGCCAATCTTGCTGGGCTCTACTTGCAAGTCTGGCTGGAAAGTCACTCCAAGTGTAGAAGTCATCTACAGGGCCTCAGCATTTAACTGAGTGGTTCTCCAAGAGAGGAGAGCTACACTGAGGATGCAGTGAGCCGTGGGAGCTGGGACCGCCCTGCTCCTTGCCAGATCCCCTAGAGCTGCTGGAGCACACAGGACAGTAGAAGGAGCAGAGTGGTGTACAGAGCACCACAACAACCCCAGTGTTGGTTTCGTCTTACTGACACATCTCCTGGGATGTCAGCAGGTAAGAGGGAGATTGAATTCCTTCTCTTCCAGATCTGTGTCACATTTCCATAGTAAACTATTCTCACTCCAAGAACCTTGCTCACATGCACTTCTTCCCATAATTCAGTCTTTTCTTTCCTCTGTAAATCACATGCACTATAGAGCCCCATTTATGAAAACAAGATCGGTGACAAAACCCTCCTAACTCCAGTAAATCTTCTTTTAATGAATTGGGCCTGTAGCTTCAATTATGAATCTGGGATGTGAGGGCTGCTGAGCGAGCCATGCCAACAACAACACTGAGGCAGATCACTGTCATAAGGGTGTTAGGAGAGTCTTGGGAAAGGCTTGGACGCTCCCTCTTTCCCTTCAAGCACTTTCACATCTGCACTGCATTATATCCCCATCCAGATGACTTCGCTGGGATCTCCAGTGTTCTTGGGAGTATTTACATTATAAGAAAAAAACCCACTAATTTATTTGTTCAGTCTTCCACATAAATATACCCATAGTCTAGTGTGAAACAGCTCACATTTATGTGGTTTGCTTTGTTTTCAAATGCACCTAGCATGGATTTTCAGTTTTACAGTGTATGTAAAGAATTAAACCTTTTAATTACATTGTAAACCCTCTGGATCATATTTTTACCCTCTTTCTGTGCACTACATACCATAAGACACTACTGTCCTTCAGCGTTACTGGGAATAAAGCACTTTCGGGTATCCTGCAGGAGTTGGATGGGCCACTTACAGGAAGGGGCAGATCTAGTGGCTCCCACATGGCCAGGGGATGTGAGAAGGATGAAGGTGCTATTTCTATCCTCTGCTTTGGGAAGTACCTTGTGGCCATTCATAAGACAGGATGTTGCCAAGCCCAGTTTTCTCTTTAGCTGTCAGAAATTGCCAGTGGACCGACATTTGATAGGTGATGCTCTTATCCTTCTGGCCTTGGGAACAGAGAAAGAGGCAAAGCACAAGGGAAACGTGCACCCTCAAACCCTCCTGCCCCCATCTGTGACCAGTGTGATGATAAAGGCACTGGGGGTGGAGGGATCAGATTGCCTCAGGTCTTGTTCTGTGCAGGACCTCAGATTTCTATCTTTAGAGATCAGGATGATTTTCACCCATTCTTGTCATATTGACACCAGTAATAAGCTTTTCTTGCTACCTGCTTCTTCTGTTGGCCTCGCAGAGTAGCTCTCTTGAGTCATCTTGGTACTGTAGTAAAACTCAATATTGCAGAGTACCTCTTTGACTCCATTTTAATTTTTAAAAGTCTGCACTTGTCCCGTTTTCTGTCTTCCTGCAGCAGTTTGGGTCATGTTGATTTAGTGATGGAAGATCCCTTGGTTGAGAAATTGGAGAAGGGAATATTAAAACAATAAATTTCACTTACTGGAATGCTTGGCCAAGATGCACCTGTTCCTGTGGATTTTCATCACTTGAAGTGGATGCTGGTCTAGTAGAGCTACTGCAGTGCATAGGCACTCTTGTGGCCTGCAAGATGGACTGCAAGTTTGCTAAAGGGAGATCTCTGAGCACTGAGGAGAACTACTAAAAGTTTCCCATGTTGTCCTATCTTCTTTCCTTAAGTTACATGGTTTAATCCTACTGGTGAGGAAGAAAAGGATATTGAAAGTATGAATATTTCCAACACTTTCATCTGAAACTGAGCTTCTGCACAATGTTAATGATCCAACTTTGTTATTGCTTTTGTTTCTGTGAAAGTGCTTGGCTTGTACAGGAATTTCAGTTTGGGGGAAATTTCAAAAAATTTGGGGAATATTTAGCTGCAGACTTTGTGGATTTCTTATTAAAACAAAAAAAACCCCAGAATTTGTTGGGTTGCAGCAAATAAGTATTCTCATGCATTCCCTTACTTTCAAAATATTCTGATGAAAACAGAATACATTCTGCGCAAAATGCCTGTTCTGCTTAGCCCTACTCCAATCCTGAGTTAATGCACAGTCCTGCAGAGCATTGCTTGGCAGGGGAGGGGTGGCCGTGCAGGAACTGTGTGTACAGCTGCTGGAAGAAAGGGAACAGTTGTCACCTGTGTGTGTACCCAAGCACGGGAGAAAGGCTGCAGGCAGTTTGGGGTACGGCAGAGGAGAGATGCATGGGTGCGCATTCGGCCTTCTGGTGACAGCCACATGACATCTATGGCACTTGGGAATTTGAGGATGAGTATTTCCTCCAATAGCTCAGTTTCTTAAAACCAGCTGGGGGCACATCAGTAAGGTCAGGCATTGCTCATGAGTCAAAAATGAGTCACTCTTTATCTAGATATCAAACTGTAAATGTTCTGGTCTGGAAAATCGTTTTGCCGGTATAGACTAACCCCGTGGACTTGGGGTCAGCTGCATAACCCAGAAGGAGATTTCAGGGAAGGGTGTGTCTGAAAAAGCAAGAGAAAAGACCCTAGGACTGTGGCCAGTTTTAGTCAGAGGAACTGCTTTGTTGTTGTATTACAGCTGCACGGCATTTTTAACTACAAATTCTGCTTCAGACCCAGGCTGAAACGGGTGCTGCAGCCGTTTGTATGGCAAAAAAAAATTACAAATCCCTCATGACACACTGTTTGAAAGTCCTTTGAAAGCATTGTTTGGGCAGCAGCAGGACTCTTTTCAAACCCTACTCTGGTTGCAGCTCTTATTTCTAAAGGTACAGCTATACAAACAAGTGACTGTGGGGACATGCGTGTACATCACATCATGTTTTCCACAGCAAGATCCCATTCAGCCTGTGGTAAGTGAGATGGTCCCTAACCATAATGGGAAATTTGCTCCAAGGCAAGAGAAAGAAGTTGCCACTAGCAGCTACACTGGCACTGTAAATCCACACCTCTACTTCATTCAGAAATTTCTGTGGCTGTACCCTGTGTTACTAAAGCACTTGTTAGAGGTGCAGTGCTGCAAGAAGCAACTGTGCAGGAGGTACCTGCAAAGTGCACGAGGTGTTGGAAATGGATACAGCTACTTGTGCAGTCAGTGGGAAAAGAGAAGTGTGTTCCTTTATACATCTGTGTGTTACAGTGTTATCTGCCTCCTCCGTCCATCGCCTGGAAAATTCCGGCTATTGGATTTTTCGATATGAATCCCAATCTAAACTCTCACAATTAAAAGGAGATGGGCTGAATTTGCTGTCTGCTTCATTGGACACAATGTGGTTATTGGTCATGTCAACAGCATGTGGAAGTAGTGGGGACCTGCTGTAGGTACTTGCAGCATCACAGGAAAACAGCTCCTGCACTTCTGATGAGCTCCTATGGGCACAGCATGGCTTGGGCTGGTGGAAGGCCCGTCTCAATGTGTGGAAAGGCCATAGACTCAGTGTAGACTTAATTTTATGGACTTCATTTACAGACTTCATAATATCTGTTACTCTCCTTTATACGAGCAGAAGGGAAATAGTGAGTGAATGGTACAAGGACTGTATTTGAAATCTACACGTATTTCGCTTCCAGCTAGGATTTTGAGTGCATCTAATTCCCTAAATTAGCGACGAGGTTAAATACTGCCAGAGAAATATGGTCTAAGGTTGGAGCTCCAGCCAGCCAATATCTAGGTAATAATTTAAAATGTATTATTCATGAACACTTTATTACTGTTCACATTAAATCATTATAATTCTTTTAGTACCAATGTCCCTGCTTCACATGAGTGGTGTTTAATATTAGCTGCCGTTCAGCCTTTTCCAGCCAAATAAAACCAGTCTTAGTTCATTCTGTCTTGCTTGGATCAATGAACTCCCCCTGCTGTGTCACTTATCTTGCCAGGGTGGGAGAGGGAACGTACCACCGCAAAACATTCCCCAGTGCTTTCCTTTGACAGCACACAGTCCAGCTTGTGCAAGGACCATGACAGTACCACGGGGTGCTGCACCCTCCCAGCTCCTCTGTCTGCCAGCACAGGGGAGCCTCTGTGCCTGCCCTCCTCCACACAGATGCTTTGGGAGGGCAATTCGGCAGTGCAGTGGGTCCTGCAGTTAGACTGCTTTCCAGAAAGACTCAAGGAGGGATATTTCCTCTTCCTCTCTCCTCCCCAGTAGCCGCTGTCCAAGGCACCAGGTTGGACACTGTGAGAGCAGCCCTGGCACTGGGCTGGCAGCACAGAAGGTCTAGGCTCTGCAGCAAGTAATGGGAAACCAGCCTATCCCTTGAGTGAGGCTGACACATAATGATGGAGACTGGAAATTTTGGGTATACCCAAACCAAGCTCTATTAAGAGTTTGAAAGCTGGGCATTGGGAATGTTTTTGAACCATGAAAGCAATGCCAAGAACAAAACCATAGAATAATGTCAGGTTCTTTTGATTAAACTCAAAATGTTCCCAGTATTACTTGAAAACTAGAAGCAGACAAAATTATCCATCATGTTATAGATACCTTGGCTGCAGAAATATGGCATCAGCATATGCTGATAAGTGAAAGCTAACATGATTAGTAGACTATTATTTCTAGCATCAGCCTTGATATATGATCAGATATGGATCTGCATGAGATCCATATGTACAGAAAATAATGTCTTTGGAGCAAAGACCAGAGTTTCTATGTATCTGTAAAGCAGGTGGAATAGGTGAGCATTAAACTAAGTATAGTGATATTGAAAAAATCAGCAATGGCTTTTGAAAATGTTTGCCCATTTGAAGAGTTGCCACAGTCTTGTGCTTCCACTGAGGTTGGATTATATCCAGAAGTTTAATTCCACTGAGCTGTTTAGGCTGACTTGGATCTGGCATCCAGGTATGTCCATCCAAAAACTAGGTTTTCAAAGCACATTGCAGCTCCTGAAGTTCATAAAAGCCGTGATTACAGAACTTGTAGTCAGTGATCTATGCGATGCAGTTTGCATGATAATGCATCAAACACTGGCCCCCAGATCTCCCAAGCCTCTGGGTTTTTGTACTTGCTGTTTCCCAAGTGCCTTAACTCAGAAGCTGCAAATACCTCTTTCCTCATCTATATGGAAAAAAAAAAGGACTTGATTAAAGACTGTTAAAGACATGATACCTGCTAGTATGATTAGCCCCACAGAACTGCAGTGGTTTTCATTTCCCAGGGAAAATGAAGACAAAATTGCATCCTGCTGAGTTTTGGCAACAATTTGACAGGGGAAGGTCCATAAAGAAAACACTATCAGCAAAGGTCTTGTGAAAAACAAACTTCAAGATCACTTGATTCAGAAAGTCCTGTTAAATCACGTTAAATGTTTTCTATGCATCCATGAAGGGTATGACAGCTGGTGTCTCCATATCACTGCAGCCTGGGTTAAGTTACAAATTATACACACACCGTCCTCTGCTAGCCTTCCTCTCATGAATCCAGCTTAGGCCTTCCAAATCAATTTGGCTATAGCATTTTCTGTCCTGATCTTTAGTATTTTAACACTAATAATATGTGTTGCAGTTCATCTATCCCAGGATTTTTATTTTCCAGGTGGGATCTGAGGAAATGCATGTTCCCTTTCCTGGGAAAGGCAGTGATTTCCACACGGTGGATGAAAGCTTGCCACTCTCTGCTGGAATAGCTGTCCCTCACCCAGAAACATGCTGTGCTGTTCAGCTCCCAGCCATGCCTTGTCTGACCTCCAGAAGTCACCCCATACCATATCTCAGTCATGGGAATTGTGACAGCCAGAGCAAACCCACAGAAGATCAGAGATCAGTAGACTCTTTCCTATCCATGGCCTCTCTATCATTTTAATGTGACCACATTTAATTAATTCCAGAAATGCTTATGTTAAAAATCTTGTTTGCAGGTGAAGAAGCTCACCATATACTATTGGACACCTGAACAGTAGTTTAAGAATCACTGCTAGTCTAGATTTAATTGTTACAGAGAAGGAAAGAATAACAGTGAAGTTAAAATTCTTTCGTACACACCTGATTTCTACCCCTTTTCCTGGTGTCAGGCTGCTCCTCCATGTCCTGAGGTGGGTGGTCTCAGTCTAGTGGGGCTGGGGCATTGCAGCGAGTCAGGGACATCCAGAGTGTTTTGCAAGGAGGATCGTGATGTTCAGGTTGATGGTGCTTCCTTTCTTGATCTAGGATCCACTTGAAGTAGTTTTCGTAAGTCTTCTAACTTGGTTTTCTTACACCTTTCTCTTTCTGCACTGGTCTGCAGCTCCATGTTCCTCTGGAATTTACTATATGTAGTGCATTTTACATAAGTTTGGTACTACTTATTTTTCTTATTTTACCCTAAAACCAGGTTTGTTCAGCTCGACTTTTATTTAACTTTATTGAACTAACTCTACTTCAGTTTTATTGAAGGGAGAGATATTTGTAGCTGTGAGATGACCAGTGCCAGCCTGTGCCACATCTCTTGCCATCCCATGCCTGTGCTCCTCTGTGCTGCATCCTGTCTGTCCACTTCCCCATGGATGTTGTGGCCAGTCTGTCCACCCCTACACTGCGTTATTGTATTGATCAAAAATAGCTTATTCTGCATAGAATAACTACACTCTCTGTAAAAATGTGGCCATACCATGCAAAGATGTACAAAAGTAAAACAAACTAACTTTGCACACAAGGTCACTTAGAAAACTTACTGCCACGTCTAAATGAAGCAAAACAAAGTAAAACAAAACTGCAAGCAGGTCAAGAAGAGTTCAGGCAGAGCCCAAAAATCTCAGTCCTGAGTATTTTGAAATCCAGCACAAAGCTTCTGGCCTGAGAAAGGCAGTGCTGCACTACAGGGCTACCTCATCACATGATACCCTGCTCAGCTTCACAGGCAATAGTTTTCCAGTGCCTCACATGAAAATAAGATTGCAAGCATTGGAGTATGAGAGGGTGGATGACAGTGACACGCAAAGGCAACAGCATGTTTCAAGTGTTAGACCAGTCTATGTTTGCTTTTTTTGATTAGGTGTTCAAAAGCTGCTAGAGGAGAAGCGCTGCTGTGGGTGATGGAACAGGTATCTCTTGCTTTTTATCTCTCGAGCTTCTGGCCTGTCTTAACAGAGGCGAAGGCTGGGTTTGACAACCCAGGTGCATCCCAGCAGGCCTGGGAAGATGCACCTCCTCAGGATACCCTGCTTGCTTCCAGAAGGCAGCAAAGAACTTCACATTTGGCATGGGCAGGATATCAAAATCGTTTTATTTTTCCTTTCAGACACATCGTTTCCCAGATAAATAGCACCTAAGAATTTCTGGCATCACTGCAGTATATTCTGTTCTTTAGAGAGATTTGAGTGTTCACATCTGCATCAGCCTGACTTTCACCGAGGTAGAACCATAGAGCACTGGGCACTTTTATCCTGAGCTGTCAGTAGGTCTCTGACCCTGACAGTCCTGCTGTAATAAGATACTTAGTGCCACCAAACAAGGAAAATGCCATTTCTATTTGCAAAATGGACACACTTCCTTGGGTAATAAATGAAGCGAGTCACTGTCTGTATGGGCTGGCAAATATCTTCAGCTCCTTGCTCCTTGATTTACTGTATGTGGGAGCAGCTTGGCACATCAATATTGCGCATTAAATACCAAGCAGATAGGTGATCTTTTGAATGTGCATCTGGGAAGGAAAGAACTTTCAAACTGAGGTCCAGCTCTCCTTCAGTTCAAATCATGGCACTCAACTAATCAAAGTGTTTGATCAGCAGTTTTTATTCAGCTCCAGTCTGCACAGACTGTTCTGGGCTTTTTCTTCTCCCTCTTCCTCTCTCCATCTCTCTCTTTCAGCAGTCAAATTTTACTTCAAAGGCTGGTTAAGCTTTTAGACTAGTATTACACCACTCACTGGTTAAGTGAGAGCTACTTAAAATCCTGCATAATTGCATTGTCTTTGTATATCTGTTTTCCTTGGGGCCCTCCTGGCCTGTGGAATCAGTGAGTCTCTTAGAACTATTAGGGCCAGGCACAGTTTAGCCAATGAAAATGCTAATTAGGATGGAAAAATATATTGTAAGCATTCCACATGTTTAGCTCTAAAAAAAAATATGAAAAATCCATAGCCTTCACACTCTAAAAATGTCAGATAGTTCTCTCAGACGATGTCTTGGGAGTTCTACAAGCCTCAGCAGAGATTATTTTGTTAATGCCCTCCTGATAATTAGATCCACATGCACACAGGATACACCATGAGCCCTGTCTTGCCTTTCAGCCTCAGGCCTGTGACAGTGGTTCATGTTGAACTGCAGGGTGTGTTTTAAAATAATATAAAAATATGTCAACTAAATATTGAAGCTACCAAAAGAAGCCCCTGGGATAGGAGTGGCCCGTACCCACCCCTGTGCAACCCTCCCGTGCTGCCTTGTGTCACATCCCACACAGCCAGATGCTCCATCTCCTACAGGACTTCTGTCTCACCCAGGGTACAGCAGCCTAATTAACCAACAGCTAATCAAGAGGTGGGTTTCATCTTGTTCCTCATAGGGTAATCCAGGACCTTGGGTCCTGTAGCCTAGGGCAGGCTCAGATCTCAGACCCCACAGCTGGAGCTCAGCAGCCAGTAGAGCTGGTGAGGATGTGGCTGTCCTCCACCTTCTCCAGATACCCACCCCAACACACATGGCTCTTTGCTCTGTGTCATCCTTCCCTCCTTCCTGTGGGCAGACCCCACTGATTTCTCTGTCCTTTGCTTCCAGCTAAAGGCAGGATGTTGAATCCTGTCCCTTGCCACTCTGTTTGCAAAGGGACAGTTGGGACCCCATGAGGGAGCCTGTGCCTAGCAGAGAGGGACCACGAGGCAGCCCACAGCTGCTCAGTGCCTGCAGAAGCAGGAACACGGCTTCTGGTGGCACATGTCTGGGCCAGTGCCATGCAGCAGCAAAGGGCAGTGGGGCAAGCTCACTTCTGGGGCACCTCGAGAGCTGGGCAGCTTCTGTCTCTATAAATCATGTGAGAAGTGCGAGTTCTGTGAGGCAAAAGCGACCCTTAACTCTGGGAATGTTCTTGGAAGGGCGTGTACCTGCAATGGTAATGCCAGACGGCTGCTGCAGCACAGGGGTAGCTGAAGGAGGCTCATCAGAGAGGCTACAAAGGAGGCAGTTAATGTTTATAGTGTGCTGAGCAGCGTGTATTTTATTTTAGCCTTACTCTTGGAAATGGATGAACTGGTTTAAACTGCACTCTCGGTGTCACAGGGCCTCTTACAATACCAGCACTTTGCTACAGACCATTTCTGAAAGATGAAGGAGGTGAGAGCACATTTGGCACCTGCTGGAGGAAGGGCCCACTTAGCCCCTGGCTTTACCAGCCTCCCCACCTGCTCCTTGCTCTGGGTCCACAAAGCCTCTCACGTGCTCCCGGCTCTCTGCTCTGGCATTGGTTCAGGAGTGAAGAGGCACAAGGGGATGGTTCCCTCACGTGCTTGGCATGTGTCAGGGCTTGCCTTCCCTCAGCCCCGAGGCTGCTGTGGACACATGGAGGTTATGCATTAGTGCAAGGGGAGGGGGTCCTCTCCTTTGGAGGAGGAGAGCATTAAAACATAAATAACTGCAGAAAATGAAAATGATGCTGAGAAAACAAGTCCAAAGGTTTTAACTGTGAAAGTGGAAAAATAACATTTCATAAACATAATCTTCCTAATACTCCATAATGTACTTCTCCGTGTCACGCAGCACAATAATTTCCTGTTCAGCTTCACTTTCTGAGCAAAAGCAGAGACCAAGATTGGCAAGCTGTAACGGGAGAGACGGGGCTCTCCCTCAGCCCCAGCCACCAGAGAGCCTGCTTTCTTCTGCCTTACTCTCAGCATAAGCCTGTTCAGCCACCGGGTGATCCTCTTGAATCGCTTTTTAACCTAGTCAAGAAGACTTCTATGGCAACAGCCTTGTTTGTGCATGAGTAAGGAAGAGGATTTGTAGTGAAGTAGTGAAGGGAGAGGGAAGAGAAGATATTTGCCTAAGAACTGCTTACATAAGTAAAAACCGTATTTCCTCCACATCTTGCTTCAGACTAAGTTTTTGGAGAATGAGAGCTCTAGAAACATGTAATTACCATTCGCTTTCTCTACAGATTTTTTTTTTTTTCTTTATGGTATTGCTCTGGTAGAAGCCTGCTCACTTTGCAGACTCTTGCATGTACCTGCTGCTGTGTTCCCAGCGGAGACCCAGCTCGTGCTCTGGGTCTGTTCTCCCTCCGCTGCCGCTTTCCTCGCTCCACTGCCCCCACCAAGAGCCGAGTTTCGCACGTTGTACAGCACGTCCCAACTCCCGAGGTGCGAGGACGTTTGTTGATTGTGCTCGACTGAATCCAGATTGCTTTTCCATTTTGGTAGAGCTATATTTAGGCTGCCCAGTAACTGTGCCCTGGACTTTCTAAAATAAATCAGTGCACAAGGCCCTGATTTAGAGGCCGCCGGTGCCAGCACGGAGCCCAGCCTGCCCCGGCTCTCCGGGCTTTGAACAGCCGCGGGCAGAGATCCGGTTCCAAGTTCAGGGTTTAACGAGCCTCTTCTCCTGCCCCACTCTGCCCTTGTGTCTCACCTGGCACCTGCTGACCTGCACTCAGGTTAATATAGCTCTGGTATGAATTCAGCTGAATTACAGATTTGCACGTATGCAGAGAGGTCAGAACTCCTGGGGTATTTTCCTATTTTAACCATCTCTCCATACGTATTTAGATTTATTAAAAAAATAACCGCCCGTCTTTGACCTCTGTAGGAAACAAGTCAAACAAAACAATCTCTTCTATTGCAAGTTTGGTCCTAAATCTGTATTTTAATACCAGGGATCCACTTACAAACTAAACCAAAGGTTCAGTTTACAATCTGAAGAATTACTGACTGTAATTTTCCTAAATTGTTCTGCAAAACTTGGAGAGTCAGACACAAGAAATTTTTTCCTTACTCGTTGAATACTTTTTTTCCCTTAATGTGGACTGGACATTGTGGAGCTAGTTAGAAAGTAAGTCTGCAGGAATTGGGCTTCAAAGCTTAAATACGAATTTCCCTTATTTCAAAAGTATAAAGACTGATTTTGGCCTATGTCTTTACCCACCAGTAGTTGGGTTTGTAGCCACACACTGTCACTCTATCCTGTGTTTGTGTAAAGCTCACTGACATTATTATCTTACGGACTGGCCGGTGATGCTCCCTGCTTGCAGACATCAGCTGTGGACTGGTGCTAGAAGCATCATTCAGAGGTTTTGCAGAACTAAATTCCCACTAGGCTGGCAAGGCTGTGTGCCAGCAGCCTGTCTGGCCCCACAGAGTGGAGTATCTCCAACATGAAACTGAGTTTCATACCTAAAATATCAGCCTTGAAGACAACCACAGTGTCCTTTATTTAGAACTCATATGAGACAATGTTAGTAATTAATTGTCTGTTCAGTTTTTGTGGTTGGGATAGGATTTTTATCAAGCTCGTGTAGTTGAAGCACACATGGGTCACATTTATAAATAAAAGGTATCATTGCTGGGGTCATGTAGATCTTGAACAGCAGCCAGCTGTTCACTGAGGTGCAAACTTGCCAGGCAATATCAACTTCCAAAGTTCAAAGGAATGGTCAAAGCCTACCAAATTGCAACATTTCTCATAAAAAAAAAATGCTCCAATGTATCAGCTATCAGGAATTCAGTGCCTAATCTGTCCCATCATTGACTGGAGTGATAGGGACACTGTAGTTGGAAGGATGCCATTCTGGGAAGCTATCACATATAGTCTGTAAATTAATTCTTGAAGATTTTCAGGAGTTTTGTCTAATCAGCTCTTTTATTGCTGTTTTCTTTTTCAGAAATCTTGTGACTTCTGCTCCAGTGATCTGGCCAGACCCAAGAGTGAGGGGCTGAGAAGCTTCAAATCAAATCAGATGTGAGAGCTAAATAAATTGGGGGGTTCTTGGCAAGATTTCTCAGAAACATAGAAACAGATGTAAAAACAGGCACAGAAGGAACAGCAATGCCTCATCTGCTCCTAATGAGGGGCCCAGCATAGAGCTGGTTCACCCTGCTCAAGGACTTGTAGGCTCCTGGCTAACCAGAGGAGAACCTGAAAATGCAGTGTCAGCACATACAAGAGTTAAAATGGCTCTTTCCAACCTTGTCAGCCGCCACCACATGCTGCTGTTATTGTGCTGTGGCATGTATTGCACAGCCCAGCAAGGCTTCTGTCTGTCTTGTGAGTTCTTGTGCAGCAACCATGAAATGATCGGTTCTGCCATTTTTGGCAAAGCTTAACTAGAGAACATGCCTGAGAAAATGCAGACATGCATGGACCGTCACTGTCACCAATGTAGCCTGTTTTGTGGGAAATTCAAGGTGTATGAAGGATTCAAGAAGAGCCATTTTCCACTGATGTCAGATTTTGGGCCTGTCATGCTGCACCGACAGCCCCAGCAAAGTCTTTACTGAAAGGAAAAAAATAGAAAATATGTCGTAAGACCCTCCCCAGAAGAAAGGTTGCTCTGAACACTGGCTGGAAAAATTCCCATGCACTTCAAGTGCCTGTGGTTATATTAGTCATGCAATGACGAGAAAATAGTCTGCTCTGGGGGCTCTGGTGGTGGCTGGGAGAGTGGGATGGAGCTGGCTTCTCCCAGCCACCTTTCCTTTCCAGACCAACAACAAAAGGGGTAGAAAACACTGACAAACATGCATGGCAGCTCAGGGCTAAGCCAGGAAGCTGATCTGTTGTTGAAGCCATGCTGAGGACGGCAGGAGAGGAAGACATGCACTGGATATTTTCAAGTACAGAGAAGCAATATTTTAGCAACTGTTCCGAAATGCAAACAAGGAGAGGTTTACTGCGTAATGTTTCCTGGCTTTGAGGTAATCTTTTTTACAAAGCAAGTTACCACTTGTAGATTTTTTTTAATTCCTGATTAACCAAATGCCAGACTGCCTGCCTCTGAAATAGTCCTATTTTGTGACTCTGTTACTGCTAGAAAATTAAAAAGAGAAATCTTGACTGGCATGAAAGCTCTTTTCTTGCCTTTTTTGGTAGTGTGTCCTACTACAATAATTCTGTTGAAACACAAATAAAGGGCACTTTCTAATTGCTAAGCAAAAAGCAAAACAAAAAGCATAAAATATTCAGTGGGGTAACCTATGCTTTAAAGATTGTATTTCTGAGCACTGTGTCACATTCTGATATGAGTGGTAATGCCCTGCAGCTCCTGTAGTGGTGAGATTTACAATGCTGATATCCCACAAGCAGGTAAAGAACTAAATAATAACGTAAAAACTGATTTTTTTTTACATAGAAAAGAAATTCACAAAAAACCTAACCAAAATTGATCCTTATTTTTGCTGAAAACCAGGCATTGGGGTAATTATATTCCACAGCAGTGGCTCACAGGCCAGTTCCACTTCCAGTGTGTAGCTCCCATGCCAGACTAAGCCTCACATGGTGCCCCAGGCATTGGTGTACCCTAAGCCCGAGGGGCTCAGCAGGCTGGGGGAGACCCTGAGGAAGAGAAGCATGGAGCTCAACCTAGTGGTAATTTAGGAATGGCAAAACTTAAAAGATTCTGGTTTCTTATGGTTTCTAGAAGTCCACTTGTTCCATATAAAGCCAACACTCTGAAAACTGAGTGGCACTAAAAATGCAGTTTTCACGGAGGAGTTAGACTGCCTGGAAAAATGTTGGCCACCTGTAGTAACAAAAACAACATGCTGCTGAGCCGATCCTGGGGAAGTACCTGCAAAGCTGAATGTGCCCCATAGTTAGGAGGGTTTCCATGCCTCTGCGTTCCTGGCCAGAAAGGAAGGGCTGAGTATGGACACAGAGGATCTCAGCAGAATGCAAGGCAGGTCACGAGCTGCAACAAGGATGGTCAGGCGGCCAGTGGTAGGTGTTTAGTGTATCTGTCTCATAGTTTTACAAAATGAATTTGAAGTATCTATATAAGGAGAAGCCGAGGTACTTATAATCCATTAAATTTGACAAGGAACGTTACTGGATATAGTATTTTTTCCTAGTGGTCTTGCTGGGATTAGAATCCTTGTTGTAACAGCTATTCCTATTTGTCTTGTTATCTTTGCTAACCCCTATTTATCTCCTCTCTTTGTGTTTATCCCTGCATTTCTTTTAGTTAGCACTTGCAGCATCCTGTGGTATTGGGGAGGAAATTCGGACATGAAGTTGCGCAGCAGAGAGAAAGTTCTCTGTAGCAGTAACAAGCAGCAAGAAAAGATATGCAACATTTGACTTATTTCTTGCTTCCTTGCCCTAGGCAGGCTGGTACAAATTGTATCTCCTGCTAGACTACAGGAACTGCAGAGGGAACATGGGATACCAAGGGATTTAGCTAACAGGAAACAAAATGTGTTTGTATTAATTGCTTAGTGCTCAAATGTGTTAAAAATATTTATATAACAATAACAATCTATTTCATAGCTTTCGTATGACTTGGTATTTCCAAAGACTCTGTTAAACAACAGGGCTTGCTGAAGTCTCTGACAGCGAGGACAGCTTGTATGCGCATTAAAATGGATACGTTGTACGCAAATAGACATTATATTTTCTGGCAGAAGTCCCAAACTCAGATCTAAAACCTGGGGAACTGATGAAGTTATGCATCTTTAGCAGAAAGTTTGGGAAAGATTATCTTTAAGGAAGGCTACTTTTGCTTTGGCTTGTGGTACTGCAGCCAGAGGGAGCATCTACAGATACAAAATCCACCAGCACAAAAAATTTCCAGGAAATCTGCAGCTCTCTCATATAAGTGTGTTTTATGAGTGTCCAGAACTGCTCTAAATCTTTCCTTGACAAAGTGGATTCTCACTGTTGTTGAGAACAGCTAGAAAATAAATTACAAGTAAACCAAGCTGTACCAAAATTAAATGCCAGCTGTGCTACAGCCTCACAGATAATAGATGTTTGAATTTCTGCATAGCTGCAATGTATGTGTCTGAGGCAGCTGGACTGGCATTGACCTTCTCTGCAGAAAAAAAAAACCACGCAAAAAAAAACACCAAGGGGAGAGGGGGGGGAAGGAAAAAAACCATTCCAGATAACGAGACCGCAGAGCAACTTGTTATTTGGAAATTGGTTTCTCACCGAGCCGCTGTGTCTGCAATGGGCTGAGCTAATCCCCAGTCCTGAGCACTAGCAGGACTGATCTTGGCTGAACTTTGTGACTCTCGTCTGTCATGCTTAGTGAGAAAGGAGCCAACAGTCCCTAAAATACCCATTCCCCCCGTGGCTGGGCAGTTACCCTCCATCACTGGTGTGAGCAGGGCTCCTGCTCCTCACATGCCGAGCTGCTGGTGACGGGGTGAGAGGAGAGTGCTGGAGACCGTACAGCAGCTGTGCGCATCGCAGGGCTCCCGTGCTGAAAAGCAACTCAGCTGAATAGTTCAGCTCTGGTTGGCCTTAAAAATAAGAATGAAGGAAAAGTATGAGAAGTACATTGAACCTCCAAGGCTTGTCAGCATAGACAGCAGTCTGACCCAGCCAGCTTGCTCAGATCAGGGGAATGCAGCGTGAGGGCTTGTGTGTCTCTAGCTTGCGTGTGTGAAGTGACCAACCCAAACAAAATCAAAGTGGTTTATAGCCTGCTAAAAGCATAGCACTTAGAAGTTAGGCTGGTTCAATTAACACAGATCTTTATGCCATAACAAGACTTGCTTTTCTTGAGACATAAATTTGAGACCTTGAGCAACACATCTGAGAAACTATAGAATAAGTATAAATGTAGATCTCCTTGGAATAATTACCTTGTCTTGTGTGCACCTTTGAAACACTCAACATCCTTACAACCTTTTCTGTAAAGTTTGTGGAACTTCATGGCCCTCATTATTAAAGGTATTGAAGTCATTTTTATCAAGGAAAGGTGGAATCCTTTCTCCACATCACTTCACACTGAACCTGCATCAACTCCATTTGATTTTATGTTATTTCTTGAGAACATGACCCAAGCCCACTCCAACATCAGAGGAGAGAGAAAAGGTCAGAACCATAAATTTTTGACCTTGGTGGGTGAAAGTAGACATTACACTTAAATCTCTGTTACTAATGGTTGCTATACTTCATGGCAGAGCAGGCAGCGCAAAAGGGCACCAGCAATGACATCTTTCATCACTTGTGCTAAAATGCTCTTCACTTACTGCCTCTTGCATGGCGTGCCAGCGAAATGAGATGTAAATGGATCTGTTGACAAACAGGTTAAATGTCAACACCCACAATGATACATTGTTAATAGTAAGGGCACAAGATATTACAGAATTGTTTGAAAGGGGCAAGTGCTGAAAGGTGAGCAAAGCTGTCATCACGATTATTTACTGTGTAAGTACCATGGCTGGACTGCTGGCTCTGGTTCAATGCAGCTCTCATCCTAATCTCTCTTTTCTTTCTGACAGCCTCACTCCAGACTTTGGGGCTGATCGCTCACAGCCTTGTGGTTCCCCTGTCAGTGTTGCAACACAGCAGGAAGACTCAGAGGACACACACGGTGGCACCAAGCCCTCTTGGGACCAGCAGCTAGGGACTAAAATGCCTTTTGCTTGGTGGAAGCTGTTCTGGGGGATGGTGAGAGCTCCTAATAAGAGATGTTAGATATTGTGCAACTCAGGGCAGCTATTAGATGTGGCACTCCTTCTGTGTGCTCTGACTTGTTTGCTTTAGAGGAAGACTTTTTAATCACACTGGTATTTATATTGTTTTGCAATGTCTTTATTGCTATTCTAAGGCTCCATTCAGGGCAGAGAGTCTCTATTTCGCTAGGCACAACTTAATAACTTAATGCTGTTATTCTCGCTTGATTTTCTTCTGTAATAAGCGTCTCCAGACCCTGAGAGTTGCTACTAATGGAAGCAAACTGAAAACTTCCCTTTCTCTAATGCTGAAATACACAGGTTTTTTTGGGGGGAAGGAGCTGGAGTGAGCAAGTGCTGCTTGTTTCCACTGTGCCTCAGGCAAAGGAGGAAAGATCCTGCAGAAATATGTTAGAAACATACACAGACAAGGTGGTATTCGTAAATGACTTAGTGTCTTCCAGGCAAAATAGTTTATAAGCAGGATAGCAATTAGACAAATGATTCATTCTTTTCGTAAAGCTGTATTACTATGTTATGTTTAATCCACAGTCATGCCCCCATGTCCCATGGAGGTCTGCTGTCTGGGGTGATGTGTAGACATGGTGAGGTATATAATGGGCAAGATTAGACTTATTCCAGTCAGTTTTTGATGAATAAATTTTGTGATGGTACATTTTAATGATGTGAATGGAGAAACTATCCCATGAAAGGATGTTAACATAAAATAGCCAAAGGGAAAAGGAACTTCCAGTGAGATATGCACAGCCCTGAAATCAGTGTTTCCCGTCTTAAGTTGATGGATTTCTCACTTCCTCCCTTGGCTCTTTCCCAAATGTAGATGCCAAATGAAACAAAAATAATAACTACAGATTAAAATCTTCCTAGAGAATTAGAAGAATCAAAAATCTCCATGCAGAGCATTAGCAAAATATCTCCAGGAAAATTTAACATCAGCATAAAATGTAAGAATGTTTCTTACTAAAAAAAGAAAATATTTTAAATAATAAAAGGAAAGCATGACATGTAAAGTCAGCAGGAACTTCTGCGGAAACAGGGCTGTGTTATGGCTCAATCAGGTATCATCTCAGATACTTCTTACAGCTAATCCTGAAATAACTTCTTCTTCAGCTAAAACAATGCAACTTTGAGACAAGAAACCAGGGGAAAAGTGAGAATTACTGATGCAGAAGAAATAACAATACATACACTTGGTAGTTTCTATACGTTGGAATTAGTGGAAATGCTCCATTAAAGATATTTTCAAATATAAAGATTAAGTATTGGTTTGAAAAAAAGTAATGACCGCTTACATTCTAGAGTTGAACAATGGAATGGATCTAAACTTTGAGGCCATAGGGCAGAATGTTACCTCACCCCTGGGGAAACCTTTCCTTGCAACATTTTTTCCCTAATGTCAACTTCCCTGATGTTTCTTCCTCTGTATCCATAGCTGTTATTCCATAGGAGGTGCTGGCTGCGAGTGTGATCCAGACCAGCACTTCCTTAGTCCCCAGCAGAAGAAATAAGTTTCATGGAAATATCCCAGACACATTGGTGATGAGTCATTAGGCTGTATGGCAGCTACCAGTGCCCTGCTGGGCTTGCTCTCCAAGCTCTCTGCGTCCCGGTTCGGATGTGACCTCCAACTCCTCCCGGCTTTCTGCCTCCTTTCGCTTTTTCCCTATGTTATTCTTAGGGCTCCTTCTTTTTGCTCTCTAACAAGGCAGTTCCATCTGGCTCCTTCTAGTGCTTATTCTGTTTCATGGCTTCCTTGTGTGTCCCTCATAGTGTGCCAGGTAGGAGCATACATGTACTGGACAGCTCTCTTATTGTTTGCAATACTAAGAAAGGGAGTATTATACCGTCCTTTTATGTTAAATTTCTTGCAGGATTACAAAGCTCTCCCTGCTGTGGCGCTAAAATGCTCTCACTCCACCTCAGGCTGTACATCCCTGCATGCCCCTTCTCACACGTGGCTTCATCCTGTAATGAAGGAAGTACCTGGAAACTGTCCATTCTTAAGATGATGCTTGAGTGCTCTTTGCTTCAGTATTGCATCAATTTTGCTTCTACCTACTCCTGCTTCTCTTTCTCTTTTCTCCACTGTATTTTCCATGCTTAGAGCCTGACCTCTCTTTCTCTGCCTGTTCATCAATCCTGTGCCTCTTGGTCAGGTCCCAGCTCTCGACAGTTTGTACAAACCAAGTGACTCCCTTCTCTCCAGACCTCTGCTGAAGTCCAGGATCTCTCCTATCTTTCCTGCCTTCTCTTCTGCCGCTTTCTGGGCCTCTCAGTAGTCACAGAACATCTTCTTCCAGTTCCAGCAATCCATAGCTGTGAATTTAATAGTTGTTTCTCAAACCCAGTAACAGAAGTAAATATTTACACTGTATTAGCATTTTAATTGGTATTCGGGTATTACTGAATTATTGCACAAACTCAGAGGGAAGCAATCTTTGGCCTGACAGCAAAAGCTGTTGACGGTGGGTTCAGCAGTGCCTTAGGGCAGGTGTATCAAAGGGTGTCTGTGCTCTGCTGAAGAACTCTGTCTTTTCAAGTGGGAACTTGTGAAACTTTTGTGTACCATAAATTTACAGTCTGTGTTCTGCTCTTCTGTCACTGTGTTGCCATACAAATCCCAGCCAAATAACTCATACTGCATACTAAGCACTGGTGAAAGAACACCACACATTACATGAACTTACATAGACTACTAAGGTTACCAAAGATTTAACTCCTCAAAACAACAGTATCTCACAGCTCTAAGACCCTGTGTGGACTTCCCCAGGAAATACCTCATCACCTTCTGCCCTCAGTATAAACTCTGTTTCTTTGATGTTACCTTCTCTTAAATATATAATAACATGTGTGTGTTGTTAGAAAATTCAAATAATTGTATATACTGGAAGGGAGAGTAAAAGAGAGCAAGCATGTGAGAAGCTAATCCCGGTGGGGAGCTCAGGAAGGAGCTCAGATGTGGTGATGGGGTGTGTAAGTTTCAGTGTGGGAAGGATGGAGCAGCTGAGTGGCTTGCCAGGATGAAGAAGTAACTTTGTACTGACATGGGAAGGAGCCCCACAAGGTCTGACTCCAGGGTCTTTGCTTGGATGGTTTCTGCAATTAAGAAAAGAAACCCCCTATCTTCCCACCATAACAGGCACCATTCAAAATAAGACATTAATAACAAGCACAATTTCATTTACCACAGTTTAACCCTAAGGTGAGGGTAGAGATAACATTATTCCTGCAGTATTTCTTCTTGGTCTTCAGCTCTGCTCAAGCGCAAGGCTCCTTGATGGTGACAGTGGTAACTCCAGGGCTTGATAAACTTGTCTTTATCAGTGGAGCCAGAACATGTAATTTGCAAATGTATATGGATTCTGTGTTTTGCTACAGCACATGTTTGTATAGTCTTTTCTGACAGTTAAAGATGTGCTAAGTTTCCTTGACAGAAAACAGACATTTTAATAAAATGGCTGCCATTTAACTAGAAACTCCTGGGCAAAGCTCTGTGGGAAACATTTCCCATGACCTTCAGGGGGGAGGAAATGTTTGTCTTTTAATAGGGTTCCATACTGTAAAAAAAAGTCCTTACTCTGCAGTATCCAGGCTTTTTTAACACAGCCCTAATGATGCAAGTCCTGAGAAACTGCATATGCCATTTGCCAAAACATATTGCTAATTACACTAGTCTTTACTTTCAAATAAAGGAACTTTGAACTATTTCAGAAAAATGAATTTGGAACAGAGTAGAACTGAAGCAGGATCTTCTGTAATGAATCTAATTTCATTACATTACACATTTTAAACCTGAAATGACAATTGCGTATTGATTTACTTACTTGTTTATGCAGCTGATAGTTTTGTGTGTCTGGCAATTCATACTTGTACTTTGCGTCCATTTTGTTTTGGATCATATCTAAGTTCACATTTAATGTATTTATTTTAATATAAAGCATGTTTTTCAAAAGTAGCAGAACCTAAAACCCAGCTGGCTTTATTCAGTGTATTCTGTTCATGTTTAAGGGTCACCAGCTTGAATTAGGTCCTTATTCAACATTGTGGGATTTGTTATAGGCTGCACATGTCACTGAGCAATTGTAAGAAAAAATTTATTTATGAGCTGCTCTACCTGGGAGTGCTCCCCAGTGGCAAGACGAGAAGTGAGCAATGGGAACTGAAGTTGCAAAGGAAGTTACACCATCTGTCTTGAAAGCAAGCCACAGGTGAGAGATAGAAAAGGGATGAAAAGGGGCATTCATAAAAAGCTGATTCATCATTAATCTGCTTGTACTCAAACACAGAAAACAATAGCTTGTTTTATGATAAGGTTCTGCCCTTCCAAAGCTGCATTCCACTTTGGTTGGGAGAGTGTCGTCTATGCCACCAACTTGGAATGATTGGCTTCTTTTCACCAAAGAGCTTGTGCTGAAACTCCTCTTTTTGTCTGTGATTGGCTGCCACGGCACTGTATGTTTCGACTAGCTCAGTGACCACTAGTGCCGGGCACCCACCCACGCGGGAGAGGGTGGCGGAGGCTGCTCATGGGCGTGCAGGAGGGTTGGTGAGGTTCTAGCCCAGATTCACCTAACCCATCGGTGGTCCAGGTGTGCTAAGGAGGTAAGAACGAGGCAGAGGGAACTTCTGCATGGGAGAACAGGAGTGGGTTTAATCAACTTGGAAGTCCCGCGCGGAAGCCACCGGGGAGCCGTTACTCAGATACTTTATCCATTCCACAGTGGGAGAGGAAAATACAAAATAACCAATGAGGCAGGGACGTGGGGTTTGAATTCTCGTGGGCAAGGGGTACGGAACCAGTGGGGAGGAGAGGGGTAATGGGGGCCAACGGGAGACCGAGGGATACAGAACTTTCCAGAGGGAAAAACCAAATACAGGGGGGAAAAGGGGGGAGATGGCAGCGGCCAGTTATGGGGGGGTGATCTGTATACCTCGCACAGCCCTCTGGGCACTCACAGGGCTCCTGGGCATTAAACCAGTGCACCTGCTATGGTGCTGCTGGCCAGGGAATCGGCCGTAGCACACTGCAACAGTTGGCACAGAAACAGAATGGGTCTACTGGGCAAGCAAAAAATGAGAGAAGCCCTGCAGAGTCCACATGGACTGACTGCTCTGAAGGCTGTTGTTTGGCAGAGCTGGATGGACAGGGTGCCCAACCCAGCCCTGCTGGATGTGAGATCTATGCGGGTCCTTAGGCAGCTTTGGCTCTGAGATCACCAAGGGTCTCTGCTCACCCCTTCTGCAGTGGCACCACTTCTCTGCATCTCTAGTTCAGTCCCATAGCCTTAATTACCTACATGTTATATGGCCTGTGGGTTTGTGCTGCATGGGTAGCCACCCTGTAGAGCTAAAAGTCGATCTGGGTTAAAAATAACAGCAAGTTCTTTTTTCTTGCACATGTACAAATAAAAACAATTTTCAACTAAAAGTACAACATGGTCTCTTCTCCCTGGCAGAGGCTTTTGCAAGCAGTGTGCCTTACCCTCGCATTTGTGGCAACCAGCCTCAGTTTTCTGCTGGAGCAGCAGCATGGTGGGCTGGCTCCTGGGCACGGACCCCAGTCTGGGGTGCTTACAGGCTGCTGGACTCATGAAGAGGGAGCCCATTGCTCTGCAGAGACACCTTCACAGCTGCTCTCCTGGCTGAGCACAATTCCACGCTTGTATCCTGAGCTCCCAGTTCAACCCACAACTTATGCCAGTGTATCGTAAGACTTGAATATAAGTCACATACATGCTCATATGGTAAAGTAAGAGAATCCAAGAAGGATGAAGTTTTTCTTTAGGCTTCTAGCAGCTGCAGAAAGAAAGCCTTCTAGAAAAAGAAGGCCTGTACAGTTTTGGACGAGCCTGCTTTCCAAAGGAAATGGTGCTGACGTGGTTACACTCTACCTGTCAGACTCCTTTCCTCTCCTCTAGCCAGCACCTTTCCAGCTTGAGTGCCAGCTCAAACAGGTTGGAACAGCATGAGGGTCCCAAAGAGGCTCTTTCTCCCTCCCTGTCACATGAGCCCTGGGGGCTGCACAGAGGACCAAGACCCAGGTCAGTGCCTGCTCTGGGGTAAAAGCTGCCAGTGGGTGTTCAGCAGTTACCCAGTCCAGTTAGATCACTTGCTGGCAGAGCAGCTTATGACTATCTGTGCAGGGGGACACCAGATATTTACACCAGAAAACATTTATTTCATCCATGGGTCATGAGAAGGAAAGGGAGAGTTGGCTGGACTTCACATGATGATACCAGGCTGCTCAGCTGGTGATTAAGCTGGATTTTCTGTGTTAGAGTTCAACAGGGAGAAAACCACAGCACTTTTACAGACTTTAATTGCAGAGCAAATAAAACACAGAAGAGGAGTCCCCATTTTTCATCACGTTTTTCACACCTGTAATGAGAATCACTGGGGCTTGAGGCTTTGCTAGTTACAACATGATAATATTGCAGACCTTTGTTTTTAGATGGAAGCCAGGTAGAAAAATGGTTTTCATGGGAGAAAATTTTTGGCTGGGTAAATAAAGAGCACCACCTGCATTTGGTGGCAGGTTTTCTTGCAATGAATCCTGTGTGCAGGGGGTTGTCTTTCCACTGTGTGCAACATGGGGATCTTTTGGCATACCAAAACACCAAAGCCAAATGGCAGTATGGACCAGGTAGTTGGGCCTGTGATGGCACTCATACAGGCAGTGTGATGGCACTCATACAGGCAGTGTAGAGGAAACAAAGCTGCATGGCTAAAATTGGGTCTGAGCACTTTGGGCTAGTCAAATTACCTCTCAGGTAAATTGCTTTCATGACAGTGAGTGCTGGGGTAACATTCTTGTCCTGTGAGGAATCATGCCCTCAAAGATGGAAAAAAGAACTTTGCACCGCAGAAAGCAAGAGAAGAAATCATTTTGTGTGGATAACTAAGGGTAGTAACAATTGTTACTTGACTTATTGTAAACATTACAGGAGAGGCTCTTGAAGAGCTGTTAGTGAACTCGCATGTTTCACACAACTCGGAGGAAGAGAAAGCAGAAATTGTCAGCAAAATTCTTTCTTTTTTTGTTCAAGTCTTATTTTAAAAGTATAATGGCAAGGCAGAAAAGATATAAAGCAGTATCATTTCATGTATATATTAGTTTTTGTTTGGTTCTGTCAGTCATGATCCATCTCTCAATGCAGGCATTCAGGAGATTTTGTGCTAATGTGTGATAACAACCCATGGATGACGGTAATGATGCCAAAGTGAAAGGAGAAGATATATAAGGTATAGTCCATTTAATGAGGTCTATTTCCTTCCAGTGTAAGTCTGTGAAATTCACTCAGCAGCCGAACACCTGCAGATGCAGCTGGACTGTTTGTAATTAGATGTGGTCACTGACATTGCCCGCAGTGCTCAGTACCACTGTACAAAAGAAATTCAGGAGCAGTGCATTGGTGTCTCAATGACAGTCGGATGAGTGGTGACCTCTTCAAGCCTCTGTGATATGCAGGCTCATTACATCCATTACAGCTACAGAACATCCACCTCTTCTCTTCTTTTACATTGTGTTCTTGGGAAGAGCTTCTCATAGGGAAGAGCTCAGCTGCACTGAGAGTGATTTTTTGCTCACCACTTCATGAAGATACAACCACAGCTGCAGCTACAGGACAGAAGAAATGTGACAAGCCTTTATCTCATTATTGCTGTCATCTGAGTGCTGTCTCTGGATAATAATTATCTCCCTAATAATGTTTTAGCTTGCACTTCGAATGTTGCTGTCACCATGTTTGTAAACTTAAAAGAAACTTCTGTTTAAAAAAGGCTTTTATTGCACCCTGAGCTGCCAACAGACTGCACAAGATTGTTTTTCCAAAGAGCAGAACCCTGCTGCTGGTGCTGAATTGCTGGCCCAGGAGTTGGCCACAGCCTTGGAAGAGCATGCATCTCCGTGGCTCCTCTCAGAGCCGTCAGGGAAGGAAGTGAGGTGAGAGCAGGAGCAACATTGCTTGATTTTTCAAAATCCAGGTTAGTCTTCAGAGACGGTGGTGAGAGAAAAATAGCAGAGAGGCTTCCAACTTGCATACTAACTGAATATCATGTGGAGCCCATCATGTAGTGAATTTTTTAACTCTAGCTGCTCTTCATTTAATAATGAAGGTCCTCAGATTTCCATCCAGAAATCTTGTGTTTTGATAATCTCCTCTACTGTTTCCCCAAACCCCCTTCCCTCTGTAATCAGACCATCAGTCACTACAAAGGATCAAAATTGCCACATTTAAATACTATTCTTCTTGTGAGAAACTACCATCTGATCAAAGATTAACAGCGTGAAATATGTTTCTTGTTTTTGCAGTAAACCTGCACGTCCCTTGTTGTCGATCCAAGTTCATGGAGGTTTATTTTCAAAGCAAATCTCTTGTTTTCCTTTCACCAGAGAGCTGTTATAAAGCCAGCTATTGTTATTGTAGAGTTTAACTTTATTTTTTTTAGTCTAACTACTAGAAGCAAATGGTTTTCATCAGGTAAAAAGTCATTGTATACATGCATTATATAGACAGGTCCTGGACACAACAAGCAGTTAATGGTTTTTAATTAAATACAGTGAGACAGGACACTCAAGGAGTGACCCAAGGATTACTTGCAGAGGAAGTTTCTCTCATGACTAATAGTGACTACAAATATGATGGGGTATTACAATAAAATTCTATTGCTGACAAAAATATTAACAGTAAACGACGACAGAGCTTTCATCTGGGACTAGGAGAGCATCTGGAACATATTAAGACTGTAAAATTTCCCTTTAAGTGTGGGTTGCTAAAGTTAAAACCAGCCACCCAGAAACTATGGCACTCAGAGAAACTCAATATTTTTTTTCATTAAATATTACTTAAGGAGATTTACATCTTCCCTTGGTTGACATTGTGATGTTCTGCTTGTCCAGACTCTGAGTCCTTAAAATACGCATGTGATGAGAAGGAGTGGAGAAAAAAATGGTCTCAAATATGTCCTGCCTGTGTTAATCTGGGAAAACAACCCCAGTTCCAGGCATCCTTCCACAATGCAATCAGTCAGATGCTCTTTGCAACCACTCTGTGCAGATACCCAGTGCTTATTAAAACCATATGTGAAGCTGATGAATTATGTATCTAGAACTGCAATATAAGCAGCAGATATTGACAGAGATAAACAGGAGTGAAGTGGGATGTTCTGGGAGATCATTACAGAAAACAGGAAAGTTTGTTTTAAACAAAAGGACAGTGAGCTAAAAGGCCAGCATTGAGGCAAAGTTCCTTTTTCCCAGCCTCCTTTCTCCCTGTCCCCAGTTCTCATGACACCACTCACTGCAACCTTGTCTCAATACGGGCTGTGAGATCCCAGAGACAGAAATTATTCTGTAACTTGCGTCTATTGCATGCAGCACAAGAAGTGCTCCTCCCTCTCCTGGATCCTCAAGTGGTGTTTGGGAGGCAGCTGCAGCTGAACTGGGGAGCTCCGTGTCTCTGCAGCTGAACTGCAGAGCATGCACAGTGATCCTGGGAGGGCATTCAGCACCTTGCTCCTGTAAAGCTACATCAGCCAGTCTCGAACCACTAGGAATTAGGAATAACTAGTTCTTGCATATAGACACCCATTTTCAGAGTAAAACCCAATGACATTAGTTTGGGTTACACTGTGAGCTCCCAAAAGGCAAGTCAAGGTTTGAAGAACAAATGGAGAGACAAGGGGTGGCAGTGAATGCCTGCTCTCAATAAACTGGACAAAAACCTGCAAAGCTCCTCAGAGCAGGATTCATTTCACCTTCCAGGAGGCCCTGGGTCATGAAGACCCTGGGTACTTCTGCCGTTTTTCTTGACTTGCTGTAGTGACAATAGAAATGGGAAGGACTTGTTGCTCAGCAGTTACTTTCCAGCAACTTGTTCTGAGTGAGATGAAGTCCATCCACTGTGTTCAGAAATCAATCCTGCCAAAGAACTTTCTTGTTGTGTGTATTCCACCCTGAGGCGCTTCCTGACTGTTTCTGGAGGAGGCTTGGTGAGGGGAGTGCAGCACAGCTCAGCACATGAAGCACAGGAGGCCTTAATTTGCAATCAGCATAGCAGTGGTAGGTCGTGGTATCTCTTGGAGCCAAGCATCCCATGACGAAAGACATTCACAAATACAGAACAGAAAGTTGGTCTAGAATAAAAGCCAACTCATTGGGTGGCCTTGGTAAGCATCTTATGCCCCAGCTGAATATTTCTGTTTTTATTTCCACTCATGCATCTTTTCCTCAGAACAGGGGAAGTGTTTTATGTGACTTTCCTGTAAACATTCAACCCAAATACTGATGTTGAGGTAACAACCCATATTCACAGCTCAAAGAATTGTGTTAGGAATAAGAGACAAATCTTCGCTCTCCTCTTCGCACCTCCCTCCACCTCCCATTTCCTCTTTCTTCTGACCATGTATTTGTTTGGGTGAAACATTCAAAAGTAGCTATAGAAATAAGATCAAGTTTTTCAGAAACTAGCAAGGAACATCTGTCCATCGAGGTCCTTACAGACGGACAGCACAAAGGATCTGAGCTCTGATGAGCCTGTAGCTCCCTTTTTGGCATTAAGAGGGAGTTTTGAAATACCAGCCTGCAGTGTTAAGAAGGACAAAACTCTGTACATGTCTCCCATAAGGGAAATCTGAAGCTCTTGATCTACCCCACATCTCATCCTACCAAGAAGCTGGTGAATGTTATCAAAAACAAACCAAACCACAGAGAGAAAGTCTGATCCCGGATATATCCTGCAAGGAGGAAGATACAGATATACATTGCCTTGAGTACCAGTCCTTACCACCCAGCCCTATTTCAGGGTTTGGTAGTAAGGGAGTGGCATGTGTGTGTGGGAGACAAAGTAGGGGAGCTGAAATAATACACTAATGTGCTCAATTTTTCCCTCCTATCAGTAAGTCATTGCTGCTAAAGGCAATGTAGGAAACCTGCCAAATAAAACCGCTAAAACCAACACCCTGAAAAACATAATATTTAGGGAAAGCTGTGTGTTGGGTCCAGCTTGTGCCAGTTGCCAAATCTGCAACCACGAGAGGCCTGGGGCGTGGGGAGGTCTCCAGGGAAGTGCTTGTCGGTGGCCAGGCACAGGACAAACCCCCTGCTCCTGTGCAGATATGAGACTGTGACCTTCACCACTGATGGATGGTGCTGCTGGCAGCATGGTCAGTTCAGCTTCTCCTCCCTTCAAACCAGTTGCTCTTTGCAAATGGAAATGGAGATAGATGCTGGTCACTGTCCCAGGAAGGGATGCGTGGTCTTGGCGAGCAGTGGCTTTGACAAGGCCTGAGGCCTTGACTCCAGCAGCAGGTCAAATGGCCTTAGCAGGAGCTCAACATCAGAATGGAGTGAAATAGGAAGTCTTGGCCTACTAGGGTCGCCTGGACGTCCACTGGAGATGAATACGGAAGTTCTTTTCTAACACATCTCTGTTAGGATGAGTGCAGTACAATTCCTTTCTCTGTGCTTCTAAAGGGACATTGGGAGGGATGCACTTCATGACACAGCGGTGGGGGAAACCTTGAAAGAGTTGAGAAGACAGAATGTGAAATGTGTGAAGAATTCCCCATCCTCCCTGTTCATATACCTGGGGCCTAATTTGGGCCTATGGTGAAGCTCTTTTTCCCTACATGAAGATGTCATTGCCTGGTTCCCTTGCAGGGAGAATTTGATCGAGGAATTGTGTGTGGATGTTAGCAGGGTGATCCCTGCTCTTTTCCTGGTGGCAATTAGTAGTTCTGTTCCTTGAGGATTTGTGTACCTTTGTTTAATTCATGTTTATGGGCTCAAGTGACAAGTAACTAGGCAAAATTTTAGTGGCTAAATACCTAATTTGCAGGTAGATTAATCTTCTGCCCTTAAGCTCAATGAAATCCGTGGCTTTGGGTCTACGTGATGTGCTCATCAGCTGCTTCTCTCAGCCAGTCTTGCTGTCCTTGGCATTAGAGTCTCCTGAGAAGCCTGGGACTTGAGGCCAGGATGTGCAAATCTAGTAATGGCTTGGGATGGGTAGTGGCGATTTCTTCCAGTAGATGTGAACTTTGGAGCATGCTGAGCATCTGTTCTCTGGAGTCAGGCCTGTTTAAGCAGAGCAGACACTTATCCAGGGGTCAGTCTTGCTGGCTCCACATTTCATGTGAATTCTGCAAAGCTTCTGCCCCACCAGACAGACCCTGTTGGGGAACAGCTTCTGGGGAAGGTGCTGCTGCAGCAGCAACAACATTCACTGTACCTCACAAAAAAGTGTATCTGCTCCTTTTTGATGGTCATCTCTGTCTAAAGAGTCATAAAAAACTTCACAAGTTCTTCCTAAGAGATCTCCTTAATTTTTCAGTATCTGCAATCCTCTTCTTCCCATGCGGCTCCTGAGAGCCATTGCAATTGTTCCTGTCTTGCTTCTCCTTGCAATTTTCTGCACATGCTCTCACTCATCTGCTATTCCTGGGCTCATTTTTATCTTTACGCCAGGCTTGAGCTGCTGCTCATTGTAACAATATTTCCTCATAAGGCTGTGCTTAAAAAGTGAGGAGCTTGTATTTGTTGCTGCTGGGTGGTGGCATGTGAGGCTGCACAAAGAAAAACAAATGTTTGAGATGTTTTTGAAGGTGCTGTCATGAGACAAAACAGGGCCCTCATTGCTAAGTTTACTTGTGCTTGGATGTACCAGAGACTGTTCAGGCTCTTCAATAACTCTGCCCCGGGAAGTTTCCATCACCTCCCTTCCCTTCCTCCCCTCCTGCCAGCTCTGCTTGCCACCGGAGCTGTGCACTTTGGAGAGATTGTGCGAAGAATCACCCCCACCCTGAAGTCTGACCAGCCATTGCCACCTTGCAAAAGCAACTTCTTCAGCCCTGTTTGTCTCACAGGTGACACAGCTGGGAGCACCTCAAACAGTCACAGCAAGGCTGCTTCTGTACTCCTCCAGGCAAGAGTTCCACTCAAACCTCACAGCTTCAAGCATTCCAGAGGCTTTGTCCTGGCTCCAAGCAATTAAAGTATCCATGCAAATGAGGGCACTAATATCCACTCTGTTCAGGGGAAGCTGTAAAGAGGAAGCACTAAGTCCTGTCTCTCTCCAGGGTCAGGGGGAGCAGAGGCAGAGGAAGGGGCAATGAATTGGCCACTGCACCAAATTGAGCTTGCTCACTCCTTATGCAGCCTGATTTGGAAGCAGAGCTTAAAAGCTGTTTGCTTAGGAGGTTTGTTATAGCTATGAAAGCTAACGCTGGAGTTACGCTGAGCAGGAGGGCAGAGGGTAAAACAATATTTTATCCGTAAGTTAAAACACTTTCACAAGGGTAAAATAAGTCATCTGCTCTGTCAGCAACTTGTGTATGCAGGGTGGGATCGTTCTGTGGGTGCCCTCGCCGGGGCTTTTGCCACGGCTGCCTAGGATGGGAATGCTGCACCTTTGGGTCATCAAGTCACCCAGGGCACCACACCCCTCACCCTCCCTGTCCTCTGGAGACTCTGGTGATTCTCTGGGGTGAGAAAAGGGGATTATTTTACCAGCCAGCCAATTCTAGGGGAAACAGCTCTGTTAAAGCCCTCAGAATTTAAGACCTTCTTTCCCCACATAAAAAGTTTAGAGCTGTGAGGTTGTGATTCCTGGAAACTGATGTCTTCTACAATAATTGTGTGGATGGGGTAACAAAGCATTACTAGTATTTAGGGGAAGACTTTTTCTGAACTTGGAAATGTTTGGTACTTCTCTGGTTATCTGTGTTCTTCTTTGAAATAAAGGAAAACTCTCTCAGACTTTTAAGCTTTGGTATTTCTTAGTTCTCCCTTTTTTGTTTTTCCCTTCTAAAATTTCAGTACCCATTACGCCCTGGAAACAAGATATGCAAAGAAAATACATTTGGGGAAGAACTGTACTGTGAATATGGGAAAATGAAGTCCCAGGAGGTGAAAGGACTTGCCCCAAGCCCCATAGGAAGCTTGTCCCACAGTGTAGAACTAAATGACCTTTTGAACACCAAAACTTTGTCTTAGTTGTAATTTTCTTGTAAATATTTGGGTCTCAGATTTCGAAGTTCAAGCTGGGTTAATCACAAAGAATGCAGCTCTTCCTGCTTTCCATGCAGGGTGTAAGGTAACAGTCTGTGGCGCCCTCCCAGACACCCCATGCATCTGCGTGGGTTTCGAGTGACAGCTGGTCTTTAAACTCAGTATCACACATACAGATTAATCATTACCTGCCCGCTGTCCTGGCTTCCAGTCAGTTCCACCTTATTGACTTAGCCTGGGTCCAACAATGGTTTATTAATCTTGCCTTTGTGTCTACCTAGCAGCCTTATTGTGATTAAATAGTTCCCCCTGTTTTATTAGCCAGGGTTAGTACTGTAAGACACTAAGGACTTCGTTAGCTGGGGCTGCTTGTCTGCAGACTGGAACAAAGGTGAGATCGTTAGGAGGGCCGGATCAAATTCCACTGTGTGGGAACTTTCTCATATGGAGAGGTTTGATAACGAGATGCTGTTGCCTTCTGAGGAAAACATGGGAATGGACCTGGGACACTCTCAAGACCTGTAAGTTGCCCATCATGTGGGGTGCCATCAGAGACCATGCTGCAGCGCAGCCAGGCTTGCAGAGCAGGGTTTTACCCATGTGGCAGAGGTACCTGCATGGCTCAAGGAAGCAAACATGTTTGGGAAAGTTGCTCCAGACCATTCCCCAGAGCTTGTTCCTGGAAACAGATGATTCAAAACATTCATCCAAAGGATGTTTCATGGGATAAGCACAAGGATTTGTATCACGGGGCAAATATTTGAGGAGCATCCAGATCAGCTATTACTGATGTTAGTGTTTTCAATCATCTTTCAGAGGAGTCCCTCAGGCATGCCTGCACTGGGAAGCAACAGGAGGAGAGCTGGGGCATGAGGTGCACTCCAGAATGACGGTTCAGCTGCTCTTTCCAGATGCAAGCCCCACTGCAAGCATGGATCTGGGAGCTGGGGACCATGATGCAGAACCTCCAAAGGTTTATTTTTAGGGAGGCAACCTGCATATGAGGAGAAAAAAGAGCCTATTATAAAAAGTAGAGGGAGTCAAATAGCAGCTGTAAAAACTAAAACTTCCAACAATACAACAAACAGAAAATTACATTTCCCTTCATTGTGTGGAAGGAGCCAAGCTTCCAGCCAGCTGTGGAGGAAATAAGGAGTTTACATTATTTGCAGTGTCAGTGAGGACCAACATGCTAATTTCCTGTCTGTCTCGATCTACAAATTAGCAAAACTTGACAAAAAATTTATTTTCATTTTATTTCATTTTTCTGTTTCTGTGGGGGGAAGATGCACCCCAAGCAGTGTGGTCACAGACAGTGTAGCTGAGATAGTGCCATGGGAAACTGAGCAAACAGGAGACCAAAAGGAAAAGACAGAAATGGTTGTGATGCCAGAGCAAAGCTGCTCTGCCCCTCACATTTCTGGGCCCAGACAGAGCAGCAGCTTGCGGGCATGTGTCGATGTCTGTGGTCTCACAGAACAGCATATGCAATTTACTCACAAAGCCAAGCCCGAAGATTTTACAACATGTGTCTTGGCCACGCAGAAAATTACCTCCCCCAATGTTTGTTTTAAGTTTCAAAGCATTGACATGTAAACTTAAATTATTAAAAGAAAAATGCCATATTCTGTCTTGGTGCTTCCTTATTCAGTCTAAGCAGAAATCACAGCCCATATGTGCCAGAGAGTTTTCCATGTCTTCCTGCACTGCAGTGTGGGGTATTTCAGCCAGCTGTGGGCAGAAATGAGCCCCACATGGCCCTGGGTGGCGGCTGGCATTCCTGCTGCTTTCCCAGCTGCTTCCAGCATCCTGTGACTGACGTTGCTGGGCAGGAAAAAAAGCAAACATGCAGAGTCAGCAAAAATCAAGTCAGGTGTATGTAAAACGAAGCAGTTGATAGTCATTAGCAAACTGCTCAGCACGGCACAGGCTTCCTGAAGTACTCTGGGGGACAGTCAGGGGTCCGAGAAGACCCCAGGCAAAGGGCCCTGACTTTGCATTCTCTTTCAGTCAATCCCACCACAAATAAAACTAGTATTACCAGCTCATCTTCCTGTCCAAAATTACAACTTTTATGTTCCTAATTTAAGGGCAGCCCCTGCCTGCCCTTTGCCTGTGTATGAAGTATGCTGGCTGCTGGGTCTCTGGTCTCAGTGTCTTGGAATAAATATCAGAGCAGTCAGCTGCCCTGTTCCAGGATAGTTGGAGTCATCAGGGAGCATTTCAGGTGACAGACAGAGGAATACTTCAAGCTTCTTCACTTGAGAGAAGGGAAAGAGCATGGAGGAACCTCAGAATGAAAAGAGCTGGATTTCACCTAAAGTACTGTATTGCAAATTGACCTAACTCAACTGCTCTCACTTCCGTAGCCAAAGAGATTCTCTCCCCTGCCTGAGGAACTCTCTGTACTTCCAAGAGTTCTCTTCTTCTGCTGTTGGGTGTTTGTGTACGTGTTGCCCTGTGCAACCTCCCAGGGCAGCCCTTGGAGAGGACCCCCAGAGCCACTGCTTGTGGAGGTGGCGCGTGATGGCCAGGAGTAGAGGGGACAAGGGGCCAAGCTGAGGGACGTGCCCTGGGAGGGTCTGGGAAGAGAGTGCACTAGAAAAAAGACAGAGGTCTGCTTTGGGAATGGCTACAAGGATTGTTGGCTCCAGGGTCTCCCAAGCTGATTAACTTCTGGTGTGGAGTAAGCTCATGTGTTTACCTTCTCAAGAGATGAAAAACAGAGTGAGGTTTTGCAGCACTCAGATTCCCTGAATTTTTTTAAGATTTTGATTAATCATGAGGCATTTTGGCAGCTTCCTCGGATACTCCATCACCCATATTTAATCAGTCACAGTCTGAGCGCTTACTCTGCCTGGTCTCAACTGGCAAGGCTTGACACCACAGGGGAATGGGTGGGCCTCAAGGTGCTGGTGGGGCAGGCAGCTGGCTCTGCTCAGGGTCTGTGCCAATATCCCCTTGGTTTCTGCAAGGGGGGACCTCATGACAAATGTCCTTACATGGATATAGAACATAAAATAACTTTAATTTGTATTCTGTGTAGTCACGGTTGGTTTGTGGGGCTCAAGGAAATAAAAAGAGCCAGACTTTATGGACCTGAAGGCAATCATCATTAAAGCTGGGCAATTATGCCATCAGTATTACAACAGTGAGGTTGTGAAAGTGTTGCCAGATAGGTTATAAAAGTGGGTTTTCACTGTGCCCTTCAGCTCTCTGAGTGTCTCTGCTGTGCCAGGTGAATGGACAGTGGGGGACCCCTGAGCTGTCTGCGTCTCCATTAGAGACTTAGTGCAGACCAGGAGGGGACTTTCAAAGCAAAAGTCTCCATGTGCCATGTTTTGTGATCAGAGAGAGGTGTTGGAGGATGTGAACTGGATAACCCTTCAAACAAATGGGAATGCACTCCAGCCATGCACTCAGCAGCATGTGGGACCACATCCAGATAGTGCTAACCAACCCTGCCTTGAAAGGCTTGAGGTTTAGGTATCGCCCCACACACGCACTTTCCATTTCCACTCTGCAGTTTTGCTCACTGGGCAATGATACACAGCCAGTGCTGAACAGGTCAAAAAGACAGATACACTTTTCCTGTCCGCTCTGCATGGTGGAGGGCTTGCTGAGTTCAAGGAGGTGCTGGCTGGTACCTCTTGTTAGCAAAACAGCTTTTCTTGTGTTTTTCTGAGATGGCAAAGCTGCTCCTGTACACAGAAAGTACAAACACGATTTGCAGAACAATCATTTTCTCATACAGAATGGAAGCTGTTCTTCATTTTCCCTTCTAAATATTTCCTTGTCTAAACCAGGAAAATTTAGCATTCTTCCTTCCAAAAAATGAATCCCAGGAATATGCATAGAGATGTCACTTTACAGACCTTGAGTAATAATATTGGCCACTGATTAGTCTAACAAAGTAAAAGCAAGCATGTCTGAAAGAACAGGATGAGCATAAATCGGCACAAGAATAAAAGCAAGAGCTTCTACAGTAATGTGTCACTTATTTTACATCTTACAGTGTAGCAGAATTTAAAAATGTACAGTTCCCTGCTGTTTGCAAGTCCATTTGGGTTTACTGCATTTGGGAACATCAGGTTTCCATCATCACTGTGTACCCATTCCTTGATTTCCTTCTGTGATGATGACTGTGGCTGGTACATGCACAGTATCAGGAGTGTCATCTGTCTCTTCTTCAGTAACTGAAGCAGATTTTCCTACCAATCTTCTTTGTGCACCATCTGCCATGGGCCTATAGTCTTCTAATTAGCTGGTTTTGCATTCACATCAAGAAGCTGATGAGCGGATTCTTTTCTGATATATGTCTTGAAGACTGCCTGGTGCTGTACTCAGATGTTAAATAGAGTCAAAAGTGTATAGCGAATTGCAATGTCTTAAGTCTTGAGAATTTCGATCAGAGGATGGAACATGGACTGGCTGAGAACAAGCGAAGCTCATGTGGAAATTGTTCAGCAAGTTGTGTGTGCAAGAAAGCTGTCGGCTGTCTTACTTGCCTTTTCCTCTGTCAGGCGTTAGGTAGTCGTATGTAACAGTAACTGTCATCAGATTTTGGGTGCACTGTAACCATTCCTCCTGCAGTGATAAAACAATTTTTCCCTCATTCATTGTTCCATTGACATGAAAATAATAATGATGCAGTTGGTGAATAAGCAGCTGAGACAGTTCCAAGTGTTTAGCTAAATGGCATTTAGTTAGTTGGGAAAAAAGAGGCTTCTTCAGATAACCAAACATTCAGTTAAATGCCATGCAGACAGCTTGAACTGAGCGTCCTGGAATCCCTTTTCCTCACAATTCCTGAGCAACTAAAAAAGTAAATGACAATTTTCTTTAGAGATTTCCCTCATGGAGGTATTTATTAGTTTAAAAAATATTAATGTTATTAGGGGAACATTAGAGGGAACAGAGGCCTCTAACTGGAACCAAATTATTATCCAAGAGAACAGTCACATGCCCTACTCCTTGAAACCCCATGTTTATTTTGCAGCTGTCAGCAGTGGGAGAGGCACATGTGATGTGAAAGACGCTGAAGAGATGCTCACTCAGGTTTCCTGATCAGGCCTGTAGCTGGACCAGACAGATGTGCAGTGAGACTCTTTTTTTGACAAGAATCATACAACTGGAACTGATTTGTCTTGAAGAACTCTCAAGCTTCTAGGACAGACTGTCCACACATGAATTCAACAATGGCAGTGGAGGAAAATATTCCCCTTGTCTTACTTGTTGCTAGTTCCAGCTGTAGATTGCTCAGCACTCTTCCTGTGTCCATCTTTAGATCAGAGAAACATCAAAACTGTGCTCAACCAGTGCCCCTTAAAAATTCTGAAGAGTCAATGGAAAATACGTAATAAATAACTTGTGCCTATGTGAATTTTGGAATTCTGATGCTGCCATTTTCCTCAACCTACTGGTGCACAGCACAGTAAGGGAAGGGAAAGTCAAACCAATGAGGACAAGAAATAAGAAACAGAATATTCGCTCCTCTTGCAGCTCCTGCTAAACAGATACTGCTGTGTCCTCTGTTTAATGGGTGATGGTATTTCCATGCCTGCAGCAACCCAAGTTCCCTCATGTCCTGAACTATTACTTTCTATCTATCTGAAATGGTGAAATGATACAAGGAGAGAAGATGATTCCTAAGCCTTAAAAGACTGCAAATATCAACTGTAATACAACATCGGAAGTTTGGGACTGCCCTGTATCTTACCTCGAATCAGCTTTAGATCTTCAGTCCCCAGTTCCAGTTTGTATCTTTATGGGAACTACTGTGATAAACCAGCATACTACAGTGGCTCTGCAGCTCTGATCCAGGTTTACATGTCCAAGAGGGGAACAGAAAAAGGGGTTTTACTCCCATTTTAAGTTCTTGGAAGGGTTTGGGCCATGGCACTGAGTGCAAGGGGAAAGTTTGCAGTAAAACAATAGATCCATGATTCCTGGATTCAACTACTTAATTAAGAAACTAGAGGCCGGATTCAGGTCACAAATCAGGTGTTGTGCCCACAGGTGTTCTAGCTGTTTAAGGCCCTCTATGGTCCTCAGTGGTCAGGCCAATACACCAGCTGAGTTGAGAGGCATTTCAACCAGATGTCCGAATGTGATCACCAAAGACTCTCCAACTCCTTTCATTGACCAGATCGCCCCTGACAGTAGGAGGACAGCAGACACCTTCAGCTGTAGAGACACTGCTTTTAGGTGTTTGACTCTCAGGGCTGAATTCCACCCCGGGATCCACAGATGGACCTTGCTGCCTCTCATGGGCAGTCATCAGCAGGGGCTGGAAGCTGGAGCACACACTGGCCACCACGTAGTGTCCTGAGGCATGACCATCCATGTTCTCACAGCCCAGATTAGCTGTCCACGTGCCTGCTGTCCCCCCAGCAGATTCGCAGTTACAAGCACCAGAGAGGTCATGCCATGGTGCAAGATCGAGAACACCAAAATCTGGACCGCAGGATGCGGATAGGAACTGCAAAATTGCACAAAGAAAATTGGGAAAAAAGCAGGTGTCCTTTAAATTAATAAAACATGTCACCCACAGTAACCAGAAATCTTAATGCAGATTTGAATGCATCAAATAGAATAGAACTAGATGGAAAAATCAATTATGTGTTCTACAGAACTGAAATGGAGACCTGGCTGGAAGTCTTCCAGTGGAAAAATTTTTCTTGCAAAACATTGACTGTAGTTAATTGTCTTGAGGATACTTTTGGCCTTCAATTAATAAAATCAACTGAAGGAAAAAAACGGAGATATAATTTTCATAACATCGAACATTTTTCTATTTGGACATCATCAGTCTTTTCTTTGGTATTATGAGCTATAACCTATTCCCAAAAGCTTATTTCAATCAAAGTCCTCATTTCTGTTAGTATAAGATGTTTTAAGATGTTTTAACCATCTTGTATTTTTTTGCAATTAGGATTCATTTGCAATATTCATTCTGGAATGAATAAAAAATCTTCAAAGAAGTAGAATGTTCTCTGCAATGGAAACTAACTTTTGGATCAGCTGTTTACTTTCCTCCTGAAATATCTTTACTTACTGGCTTTTCTTTTGTTTATATTATAATATATTCCAGCTTCTGAAACAAAAGCACAGTTGTTGACTAGGACATTCTTCTCACACCTTATAATATGTCTGCACAAGAATGCAAGCAAATTTTACACTCTGATATTTACCATGTTCCTAGAAATAGTCGTATGATAAACGTGTCTAAATAACTCAGATTTATTAACTTCTGCCAGAAGGTTTGAAAAAATCCATTATATTATTTATTGAATTTATATTTATTTTTTCTTTTATTTATTCATGCCTAAGACTCAGGCTGAAAATTTCCCCAGTCTATACGGGATCTTCATAAAGACAAGGAAAAGATTTATATTTTTAAATTTTTTGTCTGGATTTTTTTTTATGGGAATAGGAATGAAAAAGTACACCCACAAGACCTGCACAGAACTTCTCTAACAGAGACTGGGTATCCGGTGATAAAAAAATGGAGAAAATGACTGCCTGAGAGGTTCCAGGGGAGGGAAGAAAGACAAGAGGCCAAGGAAAGCTGTCATTCCTCAAGAAAGTCATGGTAAGAGTGCAAGGATGAACATCCTAATTAGGGTGGTGACTAGCCTGGCTAAAACAGTGGCTTCAGAAGCTACAGAGAAACAAAAGTTGTGGAAACTATATTGTGTGAATTAAGTATAAAGTATGAAAACGTGAGGCAAGGCTGAGGCAAAAGAAAGGCAAGAACAAACCAGGAACAAGGGGGCAGGACCATGGTAGCTTTGCATCCTGAACATCCTACAGTGTTCAGGACACAGAATTCATACAGAGAAGTAGCATATTTATTTGACAAGCTGACGTGGCTGACAGATCCCCTGGGCTGGGGGACGTGCAGGTCCTTCCAGAGGACGCAGCAAAGAAAATCGCAGCACACATCGAGCAGTAGCTACCAGGTGACATCTAGAGGAAGAGGAATCCATTTGATAGAAACACCGATAGAAAGAAAAAGGCCAAGGAATGCCCTGTTTCACTGCTCTACAATGTTGCAACTGTCGGCAAAAGACTAAAATTTATTGCGTATTTTTTGTATCAGTCTTTGCTGCAACCAGGTAACCAGTTAGTTAGTTCCATATTAGGGAAAAAGAGGCAAGGCTTTGTCTTTAGTAGTTAATTTTAATAGTCTCAATTTTTGAAAAATCATTAGCAAGGAAATAAATAGCATTCATCACGGAATTGTTAAATAAAGTTATTTTCCCCCTGGGGTGAATAGGAGGCTTTGTGGAGGAGGGCAAGAGGCTTTATTTTAGCCAGGCACTGAATGCTGTGTTTTGTCATTTTCATAAGCAGGGCATGGAAATTGGGTGTTAATGGAGGGAGTGAACATCTTTGAGACCAGGCTACATAAATAACTGTGAATACTTTTAGGGTGAAACTTTGAGACCAGGGAGGAGATAAGGGATTGTTGGAGCACCGTCCTCTCTATTTTTCTGTGTTTCTGTGACTTCACATGCACGTAAATTATTATTACTTCTTGGTTTTGCATGCTGTTCTTGTCCTGCTTTGAATCCCACGTTGTTTTTTCTTGTCTAATTGACACTGAGTTCAGTGCCTGCTGAATTACATCACAAGTGTTTCTTAGTTCCAAGCAGCATCAAGATCCTACAGCCTCTTTTGCCAGAGGAGTTTCTTTCTTCTTTGAAGTCATTACATTCAATAACACAGGAGACATGACAAGGCAGAGAGGAGAAATTGCAAACAAGGGAAGCCAGACTCCACAGAATCCATAGCTAAGCTGACAACTGAACTCAAATCTCCTGGATCCCCAGAGAGTATCTCATGTGAATGACCATCCTATTAATCATGCGGGCAGGACAGGCTGTCATGAGCCACTGATGAGCCTCACATCAGCAGTTGCCATCTTCTCTCTTTCTCAAGTTAAGTGAGTACAGGAGCTATTGGGCTGAGTCTTAATTGTGAAAGCTCAGGAATTACTCCTGAGGCTCCAGCATCCCATTGAATGAAAAGTTTTGATCTCAGCATCGAAAGTTAATGAGCCTTTCAAAGCTCGCCTCAGGTTGTCTGGAGCCACTTCCCAGCCACAGACTTAATTCTCTCTATACACTCTGAAAAATGTAGTCTATTTAATATTCTACCCACAAGCAGGCTTGAGGCTACTTGAAGCTATTGTTTAGGGTTTTTCCGGTCTGTTAATTATACCTAAAATTGGCAAACTACCATTTCTGATGTAAAGCTACATGTGATGTGTCCCTAAGCCAAATTACATACTATCTTAGCCTGGAAAGTTGGCAGCTAGCAGCCAAAAACAGCAAAAACTGCATTCTGGAGGTGTCCCCTGAGTATGTGTAGGCAGCAGCAAAGACAAAATGAGGAGATGCCAAAAGGGCAGATCCTGCAGCACTTGTTCAGTTTTTATGGCAATCCTTTGCTCAGGCAAAACTGTTGTTTGTTTTGGGGAAGTGAAGTGTGGATTGTGGAGTGTGGATTTGCAGCGCTTATAGGCAGATGACCCCCTGGGGAAAGATCCTCTCTGTGCCACCTATTTATGATGGAGATTCTAATACCAGGTCGTGCTGCTTCTCACCCCACTGTGTGATGCAGGCACCCTGTCCTGGGTGCAGGTGAGAGTCCCTGGGGTGCGGGGAACAGCCAGCAGCAGGGGCACCTCCGACAGCCCAGCGACGCCTGTGCGAAACGGTGCCGGGCTCAGGAGAACCCCGGCCAGGGAAGGTGGTGCCCTGGCTGTGTGACACACACAGAGCACAACGTGGGGGAAAACGGTGCTGAGCTGAGCCGTCTGCACGCCTCTCGTCACACACTGCACCCTCAGCATCGCTGGCTGGGAGAGGCCAGAGGTCCTGCCAGGAGACAGCTGGTCCCAGGGAGAGCCAGCTCCCGCAGGAGAGCTGTCCCCACAGGAAGCAGGATCTGCTCACCAGGGCTACGTGTCTCTGCACGTTCAAATTAAAATGCAAACAAGGCTCCCAAAGGCAGTGCAGAGCCTTGACCTCCTGCCATTCGTGAATCCCAGCCTGAGGTGACAGAGGGTTTTCACTCAGTGCTTCCCTGTGTTGCCACAGTGATGGATCAAGGGAAGGCCGCCACTGCAGCAGGTCCCGGGTAGCCATGTTCACTGTGGTCAGGGGAACCAGAGGACAGGAAAAGAGCAAGGACTCAGGGCTGGCCATGAGATAAAGGGAAGGACAGCTCCAAGAATCTGCTCTGAATTCATGCATTTTCCCAGGAAACCACCACACGTGGCTACCAAGGCCTTACCCACGGGAGACAAACAGTCTCTCCTCCTAGGGGTGACAAATCTCCAGCAAAATCCACACGGATGCTTGTGAACCTTTCTCTTGCAGCCCACACCAGGAGGGACAGCTCAGGCCTAAGCAGCCATGACTTTTAGTTGCTGCAATGAGAACTCAGAATGGAAAAAAATCTAACCAGAATGGAATAAAAAATATTTTCATTTTGCAAAGTCTGAGCTGAATATTTTTTTACTTTTTTTGTAATTTGTGGAATGTTTTCGAAGTATTTCATCTTTCTGGTAATTTAGCTTTTAGTTTCTTGTTTGCTGCCAAATATAATAGACTAAGTAGTGGCCATAGAGTAGCACTTTTCCCGACTTTTTAACTTTTCCCCTTGTTACCCTCAGCTTTCAAGACATTATAAAAATGTGGAAGTTCTGAAAATTTACAGAGTGGCGGAAAGAAAATTAAAAGAAAAGTGATGAGTGGGGAGAAGAACAGGGGTTATTCAAGAAAAAAAGATCAATAGGCTCTCATCTGGCAAACGGGTGTTTTCTCAGGAATCTGGACAGACTGAATGGCAATCATAGGGCCACCCTCACACAGTTTGTGCAGCCTCTGACTCCACTGTCAGATCTGCTGTACAGAGGCATGAAATGATTCTGTGGCACAACATTTGTGCTTTAATTACAAGTGCATTTCATGCCATGTATCAAAGAAATCTGAAGCAACTTAATTTAGCCAGTTAGTCTGAGATCGGGGCTAGTGAAGTCTCTTACATAAACATTCCAGAGCCCGTGCAATCCATTTCCTCCTTTGCACAAATAAACCTCTCTCCTCTGTAAAATTTTGCACACAGAAAGAAAATTGGCTAGAGCAAGTCCCTTGGTAGAAAGGCTGCTTTCTGAAGCTACTCAAAACAGATATTTTACGAGCAAATCTATAAAGTTGTGTGAAGCAACGCTCCAGCCCCAACAACAAAATGGGGCGAGCTGGCTGTATCTTGGGCAATGGCAAATCAATGTGGAGGGGAATGGCTGGGTCAGCAGCAACCAGCATGGTGGCAGCTCCATTCTGGGTGGTCCCTGGTGGGTTTGGGCTCACAGCTGGGCAGGCACTGCTGCAGGGCTCACAGGGGACTGGGCAGCCTGGCAGTGCAAAGCTGCTTTCCCCATTTGGCAGCTGTGACCGGGCTCAGGCTCAGGTCCAGCTCCATGCTTTGGTAGTAAAATTGCAAATATAACCGAAATACAGAATATAAAAAAAAATACGTTACGTTTTCCTTCCCACCTTAACAAATTACTCAACAGAATGTTTTATTTGTTGAAAACAAAAGAAAGTTGATCACTTCTTTATATTAAAAACTTGTGATTCCCATGTCACCCTTGCATGATGCAGGATTGAATCCACCATGATCTGGCAAGCAGGAAGGGAGGGGAAGAGGAAAGACATGACAAAGATGTCCACATATTTGAGCATTTACCTCTTACTGAATGTATCTGGAGAAGCAGTGTTGCTCGGAAATAAAATAATGTAAGACAATTTATAGGGCAACATCTGTTTTAGTGTCAGAATCCATTAGTGAAGGAAAGGGGAACACAGGTACACCAGGGGGATTTGGAAAATCTGAGATTACAAGCAAATGTGTCATTCAACATCCACTATGTTCTGTTTCTTGCAACTTTTCTTGACAGATGAATAGAATCTGAGTCCAGCTAAAGAGTGTATGTGAGGCTTAGAAGCATTATGGTGCTCATTATCCTTCACGGAATCCTCCTTAATGATTTGTTCTGTGGCCATATACAGGATTACAAATGCAATAAAAGTGGGAAATACTGAGTTAAAGAAATGTCTGGCATGGTGATGTCATCTATACGATAAACAAATGTCAATGTGGAGCTATAAATAATCTCTTTATCCTAATCTTGAATTGATCCGATACCAGATGTATGCACACTTCATGAAAATTCTTTAGCTTTGAAGAAAGAGGACAATAACCTGCAACATAAAGTTATATGAACGTGTGCGTGTGTGTGTGTGTTTCCTATGGGTGGTATATGTTACAGCAAGAGGGCACATGGCCATTGTCTTTCCTGCAGTCGCTGCCTCTGTGCCAAGCATGACACACTCCTGTGAGCACGCAGACCACAAAGATCACTCTGTGCTTTTAAAGACCTCCCCAGTGACAGGCAGGTCCTTAGAAGTATAGAAAAATCTTTATGAAGAGCATCTCACTTATGAGAGGGATCTGAGCACACCTGAGCTTTCCCTCTCCAATGCAGAGTGAAGTACATTGTGATGAAACATCATGTAAACATACATCTGTGCTAAAATAACAGTCCTGGGCAGCTAAATCCATCCTTTTGTCCCAGACCTCTTTTTAATGCTGCTTACATGAGATATTTCTGTCCAACAGGAGCTTTTACATTATAACGACTGCATCTAAAAAATAAAAGAAAGTCCATTTCATCAGTCGAGCAGTATCTTGGGGCTGACTCAATCCAGTGAGAGTCTTTCCATTGACGTCATTAAGCTTTTATTCAGGCTCTTAATCTGCAATCAATCATCCCTTAATATTATTCCATGCAGAGCTCCATGCGTTCGTTTGGTGACAGAAAAAGATGAGACCAAACACTTGTCCCAACTACCAGTGCTGGCAAATAAGCCTGGGTCATGCTTACATTTCCAGTGGGTCTCAGTCAGGAGTTATCCTGAAATGCACTGTTTTGCCTTTTCTCCCTTGTGTACATTCCTCCAGCTTCGTGTTTCGGCTTTCACACTACACTGGACTGCTCCTGCTGATCTAAGCTGGAGAGCCCAGTCCTGTGGCATCCCGAGTGCTGCTGGGGACAGCGAGCCCGAGCCATGGGCTGTCTCCAGGGGCAGGCAGCATGTCCCAAAAGCAGGGTCTGGAATGTTAAATCCTCCTGCAGTAGCACAAGGTAGTTATTAACGGTGCTGAGATGCTGCATGAGGTTGTCAGGGGAAAAAACGGCATAAAACCCCTAATCTTCCCTGGCCTCACCCAGCATTGCATTCAGTACACCTCATTTAACCTATCCCTCTCCAATGGCCATGGCTGCATTTCCTCTGCGCAAGCTGCCAGAATAAGGAATGCCTGTCTAGGGGTTCTGATGACAGGGACTTTATCTCTTGTTATGTTCTGGTGGTCTTTCTGGTATACTTTCATCATGCCTTTTTTTTCAGAGGAAAGAGAATGGGGCCCTGGTCTACTCCTGCAGGGACAGTTGCACAGGACGATATACAGCTCAGCGAATCACATACCCACTCACCCTCCAGGACTATGATGTGTCTGTAATGGGTGAAACAATTTCCCTCATTTAGCAGCAGAAAAGAACCGGCAAAAAGGAAGAATGAAAATGCAGAGCGTTATCAGACATGCCTGAAACATGGTCTGTGTATACTGGACATTGAGAGGTTACCTGGAAGAGGAGTGACAGAAGGGAAGGCTGCACACCAGAAATGAGTTCAAACACGGGCAGGTGGTAAAACGCTCAACAGTGACTGCAGAGGTGCCAGAGATGGTGAGGTCCCGGGTGGGAATTGTGGCTTGCTGCTTCCTGTTGCAAGTCTGTCACTTACATTTAGAAATCATTCAACAAAGCCTTGGCTGTATTTGCTTCAGTGCCCAGTTGCCCTCGAAAGAATAAACATTAGCCAGCAACCCCATGAGGCCAGACAACAGGGATAATGGTTTTAACTTTCAAGGAGAGGGAATTCAGGATAGCTCTTGGGGCTAAGGACAGCAGAGCTAGAAGTACCCACCTATACCCAAAGGTGTCAGAGTCTTTGCCCAGTCATAAATTGGAGGCCAAGTGGACAGATTTAAAGGAATACAGAGCACCCAAACAGAAACTGCAGGTCCAGAGGGTGTCCACATGTCTAAAGCAGACCAGGAGCAGAGGAGGAATCACTTCCATGTCTCTCAAACTTTGGTCTCATAGATCTTATTCATACTAACTCCATCATTCATGCCATGGATTGAGGAGTGAAATGTGCAGTCAGACAGGAAAGGAAAATGTCATGGACAGAGGGATGCAGGGCTCAGGGCTGGCCTGCTCTGCTAGCAAACAGAAGCTTTCTCTCCAACCAGGGGGCACAAACTGCCTAGGACTGGTTTTGTGGACTTGAGAGGTGGGAGAGCCCCAAGGGCTGAACTGAGGGTCAGGGAGAAAAGAGAGAAGCAGATAAGTTCAGGATCATGCTTGAACTGTGACACATCTGGGTGAGGATAAAGATGGTCAGGGATCTCTCACAGGAGGTTTGTGTGGTAAAGAACCTTACTGTATCAGTAGCTTCACTGCAATGCTAAAGATTAAATACTTGCCACTTAAGATTTAATTCGAGGTGAAGCCATAAATTAAATTTTTCTCATCTCTCATCATTCATCTTTTCTGGGAAGATATAAACAGATACAAGTCACAGCTGGAAAATGAGGAGTAATTGATGGAGCAGCCAGAGGGCTTTTTTGTAGCCACATTCATTTTGTGCTTGTGAATTATGCCAACAACAGCAAATAGATTTACACGCATTAGTAGCACATTCAGGATAATCTCTTGGTGTGTAAAGTATGTGTATGTACCCTGATACTACAGAGTCTGCAAAAATATGCTTTACCAACGACATGCAGCTTTGTTTCTGAATTAATGCTGAATATTCCAGGTGTTCTGTAAGACTGAAGGCCTTTGCACTGTAAATCACAGGAGAGCAATAATTTCAGCCTTTCACAATGAGAAAGCTTATTCTGGGAAATCTTTCCCTCTCAAAGGCCCCCTCCTGACTTTGAGTAGTTTGGGCTTGCAGGTCTCCCTAATTTTTTAGGCTAGAATTTACAGATAAAAACATAAAAACCAGGTCTCTGTCTTCAGTATTTGTCCCAAGTGTGAATATAATATAACACCAGGGCAATGATTCTCAGCCAGAGAATGGAGTGAGACCTTTCCTTTCGTGACTTAGGTCACAGGAAATTAAAAAGTTTAAGCTGAGAAGGGACAAAATGGGGTATGTGTAATGTTGTTTCTTGCATTGCTCCTCTCTGGCCTCAGGGGACCTGCTGATAGCCCGACTCTGTCACAAGGTTCCTGCTATTTCAAGTGTCCTTGGAGTCCTACCATCTGGACGTGCAAGAAATGCAAATGTCAGTTCACAAGACACAATTTTCTTCCTCTCAGCACAGCAGGAAAAAAAACCTACCTGGAAAATGTGAAATTAATATAATTAATGACTCTCAGAAACTGAGAATAAAAAGTATCAAAAGTCAGTAATTGTACAAAATATCATGATGTTTAAATTGAATTGGTTGTGTCTGATTGAACAGCCTGTATTCAGAGGTGTACCAGTCCTACAGCCAGAGAGGCCAGCCTTTCTTCAGCATAGTAAAACTATTAAAAATGGATGATACCCTGACTTTCCAACCTATTAATGCTGCTTGGCCAGCTTCAGTTGAATCAATCTGATAAGTAAACAGCTGCAAAGAGGTGCTGGTTGAGTTAGAGCTCACAATCTCTCTGCCATGCAAACCAGAGCTTCATCATAGAAGAAGGAGTGGGATCACAACTTGCTTGGGAAATGCAGGAGGGCTGGATGGACTCCGAGCAGCCTGGCATGGGAGGAAGCCTACTCTGCCAGTGTTGAACCTGCCACCCTCGGCTGCATTAGCAACAGCAATTGCTGGGGTCAGCTACACCGTGCAAAACATTCTGAGGAAAATTATTGCTGAAGCTCTGCAGAAAACTGCCTTGTTTCTGACTCACTGACTAACCAGAAAAAGAAGAATTAAAAGTAATCATCTATCTGGGTTAAATGAAGGAGGAGGATTACGATGCAGTGTCCAGGGCCCAGAGGTACCTGGACAAGCACTTCTGCAGAGGGGATTAGCACAGCTGAGTTCATGAGTTGAGTTTCCAGCTGTTTTGCTTCCCCCATCTCTGGCTCCCCCAGGCTGAGACACCTGCAGTAAGCTCCTGGAGCACTGTGGCCAAGCACCCTGGCTCCCAGGGGGGCTTCTGCCTCTGGGCAGAGGAGCCCTCCAGCCTGGGGCAAGCTACTATTCATTTTGACCCTAAAACTGATGGCAGGGAGAGAGACAAGCTTTTTAACTGGTCCTGTCCAGCCTTTTGTTCCCAGACATCAGAAGGTAAATTAAGGAGGATTAGGGTTGTGCTGTTATTCTTCTAGATAAATGCTACTGACATCTGGGCACCCTTGGCTGGCAATTCTTTTGGATTTCTATTATTTTTGCATATTTTAAGCTCAAGCAAAACAGCTGAGGTCACAGGCTGGGTACTTTCAGCAAATCCCAGGGAAGAAAACAAACCAAAACCAAACTAAAACCAACACACAACTGTCTAATAAAGGTGCCCTTAGAAGGCGGCTATCTCAGCATGCAAGGCCCTGGCCAAGGAGGGGCACACTGAGATGGACACTGGCACCAATCTGGCAGGGAAAGCTGGGCCACACCTGCGAAACCATGCGGCTCATGTGGGGCTGCAACCAGCGGGCACTTGCTGAGCCCCTCCGAGCTGTGTCTTAGATGAGCTCTCGGTCTGGCCTCTGCAGGCCCCGCACTTTGCAAAGGCATGCTATAAACTCAGCGAGCATGTCAGCACAGCCTGAAGGCAACCAGCAGGGGAACAACCCCAGGTCTGGCTTTTTCACTCTTTCTAAATATATGGGCAGTGACAGGTGTAAAATTACACCAACCAAGCAATAACTCAGACCTGTTTGAGTGCCAATTATGTGTCTTTTTACAACACTGGGCCTCTGCCTGAACACATCATTTAGGAGAAAAATATGTTGTAAAAGTGTATTCACTCTAAAGAATGCTATAAAAAATGATTCTTAATATTGGTCTCACTTGTTTAATCTTCAGTCTTTTCCTCTGCTCCTCCCCCGTCTTGGGATAAAGGAGCTCTGGATGCCCTGTGTTTCACGCACAATCTTGTAGGGTTAGCGAATAGGCCATCGAAAATAAATATACATAAATCTTAGCCATGTATGGTCTCCAGACGGGGAAAATGGCTCACAAAACCCAGAAAGATGACCACTCATAAAAAAAATGCTGGACATTATTATTTCGATGGCAGGGACTCAAGCTGCACAGCTCACGGCACTGTTTACAGAAAAGTCTGCTGATTGAATATGCGGGCTCAGCAGGCAGAGCAGTGCCCAGGGCACAGGGTCAGGCTGGGTTATGGACTGGTGCTGCTGATTGCCACAAGAACTAAGAGTTTAGCCTATGTTATTTGGTTAATATCAACTAAAAATTAGGTGTAGATGGTGGGATCCACTGCCTGCTCTGAGGCCTGGGGGACTTCTGTGGGCAATTAGCAAAACTCTTCCATGGAAGAAGGCTCAAAGAAGATGGGCAAGGATGATGTGCTCATGAAGCTCAGAAAACCACAGAGGAAGTGACCACAGCTGTAGTACAGGAAGCTGAACTTAACACAAAGAGGACCAGAGGGTGGCCTACATTTTAGATAAACAGCTGTATCTGTTGAGTGGGTCAACTGGTTGTGAAAACGGCCTTTCCTAAAATGATTAACAGGGAGTATTGTCTTCCTGAGCCAGCCACACCAGCATGGGTGAAACCTATTTGTGGTTCAGCTCCAGACAGAGTCTAAAAGCCAACAAAATGGACCCTGAAGAGAGCAATGGGTCTGGACTGCTTTCAGCCAGTAATGGGAATCATGTTTGTATTGCAATCCAACAGTATATCCAACTTGCTTTATTGTGTTTGCCTTGTGGTTTCAGGACGTTGCTGTATCACTCTGTTCTATCAGAATCCCATGCAACGTCAAATACCTACTAATAACTAAATTTGATACTAAACATCACACTCTTCTTGAGTGAAACACCTGAAAGAACTAGGCCAGAGGATATTTGAGTCGTGACGATTCCACACGTTACGCTCCCCAGGAGACAGGCTTAGGAATCGATTTCCCAAGCCCTTTGGAACAGGTTACTCCTGTCAGTAAAGCTGACTGCATATTCCTGTAGACCATATCACACTGCAGTTTCCCATATTTTCCTGTAATTTCCCAGCCTGCAGATGATTAAGGGAACTAACGTGAAACCACAGCTTCTTTGCAAACTTTCCAAAGCACTGCATAAGCCTCTAGAAACCTTCTCACCTTCATGCCCCCAACTTTCTATCCAGGCTCTTCTTCCCAATTTCTTTATTCCTTGGGTTGCTCACAATCACTGACGGGACTCAAGTGAGCAGAAAAATCACGTGCTTATTATTATTCATATTCTATACAGCTGAAGGGGGAAGGCTGAGCCCGTATTCTTGAACAGAAGCATGCAGAATTATTCAAAGCATGCCCGTGATTTTATTTACATTTTTATATTACACACAATAACAACATCTTACAGTGTGGTATTACAATGGTAAAATATTTGAATATTTTTTATTGTAACATATAGTGGTATATTTTTATATTTAAATGTGTAAGCTTACATTGTTTAGCCAACCAGTGTAAACACAAGACTAGAATCCAGAAGCCCTAAACTAGTTGAAATGTGTCAGATGCATGTGGTAGATCTTTGTCTTGTGGCACAGACATATTCATAAGGAATCATTTGACATATGCAGTTATTCTGCTGATAGACAGTTTTCTTTTGCTGGCACTGTATTCCTCAGTCTGCAGAAGCTGTTTCTTTCCTTACAAGTCCTGCTTTAATAACACTTCAAGCCATTTAAAATTCCACAATGCAAGCATGGTCAGGGGGTGTAGAGCAGCGTGGAAGTCAAGGTGAGGAGAAGGCAGCCAAGTCTGGGGCTTGCACAGATGTTCCTGTGCACAGCTACAGCGAGAGGCACCCGTTTTGGTAAGGGAGCCACAGAGCAAGGCTCGAGGGCTACACATTCCCATGTACGGCAGAAAATGCACATTTGTTAGCATGAAGAAACAGTCTGCACCGAGCCTCAGACACATATTCCCTGGGCTGCTAGCTTCTGCTAGCTCCTTTTAAACTGAGGTGTCTTGCTGTAGGGTTTTTGCATGTGAATTCATGACAAAGCCTGAGGTACCCGCTGCACTTTGACCTTCTCAATATCCACCTGGCCTGGGGCTGCTTTTACCCTTTTTAATTTACTCCCGAAGTCCCAATTCACAGCAACCTCATGTCAGCTGGGGATAAGAAGATGCTTCCGAACTCTTGAGCATTTCTGAGCATCATCACAACCCTTTCTTCCCTCCCATTGCCGTTGCCAAGACTAAACTAGAAGTTTATCTTTTTAGGCCCATTATAATTTCAGACTTGGATCAATGAAAACAACAAAGCTAAAACAGACTCTGGAGCAATCAGGCATTGAAAGATGTTACCTTTTTCCATGTGAGGAACCTGGCTGTGAGGCTTATTTCTCTCCCAGGCATTGCAGAGGGAAGTGGGGGAGAGTTGGGGACTTTTGGGTTTAGCATATTTGGGGTTCTCAGGACTCCACCAGGTTCAGATGTAGCAAATGGGTGGACAGTGGTATTGAGTATCTTTTAGAAACCTAAATAAATATGGTCAGCGTAATGGTCTAGTGGTTCTGAGGCAGTCAGCAATTAACAGCCCCCTGGGGGAAAGCCTGTGGTAATTGGTTTATAGAACTGATCAAACTGGGAGCAACATCAAAAACCAGATTATGAGAAGGAAGGAAAGCGCACTTGTGAAAGGAGATTTTAATTACTGTAAGAGGGCAACAGAAAGGCTGCAATAGCTGCTTGTCTTACCTGCCTGCCTTGGAAAGGCCAAATCCTGCAAATGCATCGCCACATATATGTTCTGTAGGATGTCCTTGCACCTGCTTGGATCTATTTGCAGAATACCCGATGAAATAATTATGTGATTCAGGTCTGTAGAGAATACTGGCATTAGAGGCAGTACGAACTAAAATTCCTTTTATTCGAAAGGGTTTGGCTTGTTACTGAGATTGGAACAGCAGATGGCAAATACCAGCTTGTAATACAGTATAATGCAGTTTGCTGCAGAAAAATGATAATTTAATGTGAGAGTAAGGAACCAATCAGTCAGAGCAATGAGCAGGGAAGGGATTGAGAGTATTACAGAAAAATCATTGAAACCATGAGGCCAGAACACAGCTGCAGTAATAAAGTCTGTCATAAACTGGAAGGGACTATAAGAGGGGACTCAGTGTAGATGGTATTAGTCAGAGCCCCATCTGCTCTAAGCCCCACACCGTGTAAGGGAGATATTAATGGCTCAAAGGGGCACAGGCAGCTCAGGGCGAGGGCACTTATTTTACTACCAGGTTTATGGGGAGGAGGTGGCCTACATGGAGGTTCCAGCGTTGCACAGGATGCTCTCCTACAACAAACAGAGAAGTAGGAATGGAGCCGAACCCAGGTTTGTAGCTCCCAGGTCCTCAAGTCGCTACATAGAGAAAATTTCTTGTATTCTTTGCATGCTTTCTGTTTAATCGCAAATAAGGCCCAAAAGGATGTTTTATTCTTTATGTGACCAGCCTGCAAACCCAGACCTGGTGCATGGATGTCAAGCAAGCATTTTATGAAGGCCCACCAGTTAGTGATCTTACCTTTCCTTAAACCCACCTGCCCCCAGCGAACCTTTCCAGACAAAAGTCAGCTCCCTCCAATCCCACAAACCCTGGGTTAGATTTCTCAAGTGAAATATTGGAAGATCACTGAATTATTTATTACCATTATTCTGATTTTTCTGGCAAAGTTCTGCCTCAGACGATCATGATTTTCTGATTTGTTAAGCAAAAAGATTCACTTTAGATGTGAAAGTCAAGCTGAGGTTCCCCTCTTTGTGTCTCATGCCCAGCCCCAAACAGCCTGAGACCAGGCTATGCTGCATTACCCCTGTGTGGTGCATGTCATTGTACCCCATCCCTCCACACCAGGCACCCTCTTTGTCTTCCGTGGGATTGCTGAGTGATAAATGAGTGCAGAATCTGACTGAGCAGGAATTAATGAAGTTTAATGCTGTCTTTGGCCAGACACAGTGACCACCACTTGATAGCTGAAGAAACTATTACATTCCACAAGAAACCATATAATTAAACCTACAGGAACCTCCACATCAAACACAAGTATGTGCCACTACCCCAGATGAAAGTACACAGAGGCATAGAAGGGGGAAGAGTTTTTACTGCTTCTTTTTTACAAAGGCTTATGTGTTTGAGAAAGAGGCTGTGCAGCCAAGGGGAGCTAGCAGAGAAGATGTAAAAGAAGCCCTCAAAAAACGCCATCCCAATAGTGCAGTATAAAAAGCTCTGAAAGAAAGAAAGGATGTCTGACTGGGTTAGAAGTGTAAAACAAGAGATTATCCCCTTTTGTCTGATTTTTCCTGTGATTTGTGGCCAGTGCATACCCTTAGTGCATTAACAGATGTGTACCAAAAGGACTTTCTTCATTTCCACTTTTCCTTTTAAAGGAAATAGTCCACTATTCCTTGTTTGGCTAACAGCTTAGGGTTAAAAGGGAAGAGCAGTACTGCTGTTGCCTGAGATTCAAGAGTGCAACTCAGCCTCTCCACCACTAACACAAAAAAGAACCATGTGAAAAAAATTCTTGCCATTGAAGTCACTAGACCGGTATTCTGATTTCACACATGGAATATATCTGTTAAGGAAGCAGATGCCAATTTTATACAGGCAGTCTTTAGAGAAAAACCACACTTTAAATAATGAGGGAGTGGGGAAGTGCATCAAAGGTTGGAATGAAACTTCATGTTACCGTGAATAAAGGCTAGCAGGGTTCTGGATGCATTCAGAACTGAGTCTTTGTGATATTCTCACAAATAAGTTAAGTGAGCGTGATGGAATTTTGCACACATTAATTCACTTCCCACAAACACAGAAACACGAGGTGTCCCTAACCCTTTCCCTCTCCTGGACCTGGGCCCAGTTACCCAAGCTCACGTCCTGGTTGTGTCCAACAGCACAACCTCACAGCCACTCTTGGCCCAACTCCCCACCTTTGCCTGCGTGCTCAGCACCCCTGGTGACACAGAGCCTGCTGCAGCTCCTGTGGCATCAGGGCCATCACAACAAGCCAACCCCCACAAGGGCCTGAAAGGGCCAAGCCAACCCCCACAGGCAGGAGGAGGGCTGGATATCTGTGCTGAGTAAAGCTGGGGGCAGGACTGGAAGTAGTGCCACAGCTATAAAAACGTCTTCTGGGCCTTCTGACCATGGAATATGCAGTCTGCCTTTTGTACATCTAGAAGTGAGGAGGGGTTCGGGCATGGTGGAAGGATCTAGTTATGATATCTGCATGCTGGAAGGATGCCTCCCTTCCCACCTCATGCTGCCTAAGTATATAGTGGGTTCATTCTCTCTCTTCATTAATCAGAAGAAATCCATGGGTGTCACCACTGAAGCTCATTACAGCTGTCAGAGGCAACAAAGGTGGTCTTTCTGTGAGCAGTTAGATCAGTTTAGCTCTGTTCTACCCTCAGAACATCATCATGTCCTCATCAGATATCCAACAACAACGTGGCTTAAAAGGGATCCCTACAGAACTGGCAGCCTTTAAGGGACTTTCATTTTTATCAGTGTACTTTGGGATAATTACTCCAAACAATTTTAAATGAAGTTAAGAAAAATACCTCCACTCTTTATTTTAACCTCAGCTGCTAATTTGTAGCAGTTCCTGGATCAATTGATCCTTGTAAGCTATAACAATCTTTGATCTGCCAAAGGTGCTTTCCTAAGGAGGCTCCAAGAAGAAGCCCAACTCATTCCAGGACCAAACAAAAAGCTATGTTCTGAAACACTCACCATTACATTCAAACTCATTTTGAAACATCTGCATAATCCAAGCACAGATCAAAGCCTGGATGCCTGAAAATGTTCCCCTGACGATGAATGTAGGATTACAGTGGCTCTATACATCACACGACAGGCAGTAGGATACTGAAGGATCATATTTCTGGAATCACTTAGGTTATATGCCAGGAAGAATTTCACACATGAAACAGATCAATCAAAAGCAGTCTTGAGCTCCCCTCTGAGCAATGTAGAAACCTCTTGGTCCTCACCTGGCTGCTGCTGCTGCTGCAGGTCAGTGCTGGAAGGGCCTCTGGAGCCAGGACCGGGGCCTCGGTCCTTGGCTCTTGGGCTGTGCTGCTGGCAGGGAAGGGACATGGCTCTGGATCAAAGCATCCCAAGCTCATCTGGGCAAAGCACTTGGGTCAAGGAGCTCTCAGGCACAGCCTGACCTTGTAGTCAGACCTTATCTTTTATCATCCCGAGATATGGACCTTATCTTAGAATGCTCTGCTGACTGATCTGCCAGTTACAACAGTTAAGGTAATTAAATTCTTTCTTGTCAGTAGATTTCAGACCCCTTTATGCTGTTGCTTTCAATGATGACACAGATAGTAGTTACTGTTCATGAAGCCAAGGCTGGTAACAAGCTACACTGTAAGGAATGTTCCACTTTGGGGACAAATTTTCAGGGAATGTTCAAAAAAGAATGGTTTTCTTTATGTTGGACAGAAATTCCAGTGCCGTCTCAGTACATAAAACTATAGATCCATATATACGTATGTTAATGCACATGCATAAAAATAAATTTCATATCTATATATATAGTACTTAGTTATATATTTGCAGTTATTTATAAAATGCTTTTCCCACTAGACTAGTTCAGTCCTAAAGATAATGCTTTTTGCATTGCATTTGCTTTAACTTTCACAAGAGAAGGATGAAAAAATAATTTTCTTTAGAATTTGATCATGTTTTGGAGGTTTGTTTAACCTGCCTTTCGTGGCCTACCCAGTTGCTGGAAATGGGGTTCTGTCAGACACAGGATGTCAGAGGGCACTGTCCTCATCAACGACAATCCCAGCACAACACCCTAGAGAACAATGTAAAAGCGTTGTACTACGTAAGCATAAACCCACTATAAGTAGATTTAGTGGGATCTTCCCCTGGCCTGAATACATACTCTTTCATCATGTGCTGTAAACAAAATGCAATCTGGTTACTTTACCTAAATCTTATCAAGGAGTTTGCAGTGAAGCTGTGGCCACTTCATGTAGGAATCACGGATGAAAAAATTCTCTTCTCCCAGAAAACAGGCAAAGAAAAGTCTATATCCTTCCTTACTTTGATGGGATGGCTCTGTCCTCCAGCTGACCTCCTACACTCATCTGTTGTCAGGAAGCAACACTGATGTGTACCTGCATCTCTTTGGGAAGCAATTGTGAATGTTACTCACTATTGCTAGGTGAATAAACGCAGGTTTGGGAACCCAGGCTTAAAAACTGGCCTTGGGACTGCATGTTACTCCAGTTAAAAACAAGAACTTGGTGTCATTAAAAAGAAATAAAAAAGAGTGATGTTCACAAAGTAACACCTTCCAGTAGTTGAGAAAATGTGTGGGCTCCCAGCCAGTGTCACTCACTCTGAAGCAATTTCAAGATAAAGGGTCATTCATTAAAAAGTATTGCTCAAGAGCAAAGCAGTGAAGAGTCAGAATCCCCTTTGTGCCAGGGCAGTGGTCTGGGAACACCCTGCCTCCCCTCCTCCGTGCTACCAGCTGCAGTCCCTTGGTCAGAGGGGACAGTACAACACCACAGTGTTCCAAGGAGCAATGCCCTGCAAGTCAGGCCTAGAAACCTGCAGCCTAAACAGCCCTGCTTTTTTCAGTGTGATGTAAACCAAAGTGAATTCCAGAGGGAACTGCGAAGGACCAATTTTGACTGAATGTTACACTGCCTGTGATTTTCTGCTTTTTGTTTTTGGACAGAAATTATTCATACTAGGGAAATATCCAACAGACTGATTTATTTGTAAAATTTCATACAAATGATTAAACATTAGATAAACACAACTATCTCTCAACTAGCTTATAAATAGATATCTCGGTTACTGCACTGCATTCCAGGCCCCAGGGACAGCCTTAACTAGCCGATACGGACAACCCTATTAGGAAAAGGTTTTGTCATGGTCCTGATTGTGATTTCACTTCAGTTGAAGAACTTTTTGACAGCTTATTCTTGAGAAATAAATGCAAAAAAAATTTGTACTTGAAACAGAAAAAGAACAAGGCGGGGGAGGTGGGTGAAGAGGGAGGAAGGTGGGGGGGAGTGAGAGAGAAAGGAAGGGAGGGAGGGAGGAAACAGGATTATTAGATATTCACCCTTTATTTCCGTAAGTAATTCATGAGCAACAAATTTAACCATAAAAATGTCATTGGAACAGATTTTGGGAAACAGACCCCTACCTAACAGCAGTCCCACTGGGGCCTCCCTCTTCTGATCCTATCACAACTAGCAAATAGCAATACATGGCTATTCAGCAGAAACAGAGTTGTCCTGGTAGAGGGCACAGACTTCCCCACTTCAGAGGGCTTCAGAGGTGAGGACACTTGTCTCTCTCTGTAGATTGGTTCAGCAAGGTATGAACTGTGTCTGTTGGTTTAAAATTTTTCTCCTGTTTTTGCACCCAAAGGCCACAGCCAGGCCTGAAGCTCCTTTTTTTCTTTTTTCGAGAAGAATTACAGAAACAAAGATAAGAACAGGCCTAATTTTGTGCCAAAATGATCTGCAGCAACAAACTGAGGCATGGTTACAGCCATATTTATTGGCATTCCAGAGCTGTGACTCACATGGAATTAGCTCTTGAAGCAGAACAATGTGAGCTGAAGAGGTTTACACTTGAGGCATAAACAAAGGAGATGGATTGAGGATCCAACCTGCAAGAGATCAAATTTAGGAGAGGATTGGTGCCGTACAATTTTGTTAGCTGTTGGACTTTCTCTTTTTCTTTTTTTCTTCCCCAACATCAAGGGTGAGGGGTTTGGGCAGTGATGCCAACCTTTAATAGTTCATCTTTCGGAGTTAAATGGCTAACAGCAGTTACCTTGCCTTTGGTGCACGCTACTTGAGTGCACTTTTTTCAACTTTCCACTAAGACAAAATATGAATATTCAGTGACTTTAGTCACTTCATTTTAATGAAGAAAAGGATTAGGCCACAAATTACAGTTTATCTTCAAGGAATTTATCAGGTTTTTATTCAGATCTCACCACTATATTCACAAAATCCTCTAAAGACCAGGCTTATATGATGAATTCTGCACATGGGACCACTCACCTTACTGGAGCAGTTGATTAAAGATTCTGGCCCACCTCTTTTACTGTTAGAGTTCATTCAGAGCCTGGGGAGCAGATGCTGCCTTTTGAAAGTTCCACAATGACTTTCCATATTTCCTTGAGTCTGCACTCCCAGGGTTGTATCCTCCATCCCCATTCACCACCTACCAACTGGAGGCTACTGACAAGTTTTATATAAATGTGGGCACTGTTGTACATGCAGCCTGCCTAATTTCCTCAGGATTCAGCTCATTTCAGTTACACATTGCTAAAAGCTGGTGGCTGCTAATGGGGCAGAGCTCCAGTGAGCTGCTGATGCAAGTGCAGAACAAACCAGTGTCTTGCGAAAGGCACAGCTGAGTGGCAGTGACACCCAGAATGTGCTGGAGATAGAGCAGATGTCAGTAGCAGGAGGCACAGTAGGGCCAGAAATCTGGATCAGGCCTTGGAACAGATGGCTCCGGGGGCCACAGCCTGAGCGTCTGTCTGGATAGGGTGGATAAAAAAACAGCTCAGAGAAGAGCCAGAGCTGGGACCACAGCAGGGTGAGCGATGGCCTCTCTGTTTTGTTGTTACAGGGTGAAGTACTGCATTAATACAGTTGCTCTGGAGGGCAGTGCATGAAATGAGATCGTTTTGCTTCATTTAAGGGTGGGAGGCATTTCACTTCTTGGAGGTCCCTTTTTCTCCTCCCCCCCACATCATCCCTGTGCGTGATCCAGACTGGATTCCAAGTGGGAGAAAGAAAGGAAACTCGCAATTATTGACTTGCTCTGCCAAAGTTTGAATAGATTCCTTCTAAAACAAATGAAAGCCTGTTTAACTGGCCTGGAAAACACGAATGTGAACGACATTATGTACTGCCCTCTTTGTAACTCTATCACACTGGGAGATCATTATAGCAAAAGACAGAACAACATTATCCCAAGCTGCCTGAATTACAAATCGCAAAGGCTCTACTACATTAAAAATGCCTGGGTAATGGCAAGAGTTGGTCTCTTTCCCTCACCTAGGCAGGGGACATCAACTTCTTAGCTCAGCATCTCATTAACTTTCTTGCGTCTGCTTTCTTCCTCTGCCCAACTCCCAGCTGGTGTCTGAAGCTTCAAAATATTTAATGCAGGAGAAACTCGAGACAGTTGACCAGAATTTGGAGTAGAAACAGAACTCCTGCCACCTTGCTTGTAATTTGCCAGTCCTTTTGAGTCCCAGTCTGGCTGGTGAATCAGCAGATGTGGAAAAATCTCCTTCACACAAAGAAATGATCTAGCAGTGGAAGATCTCCCATGAGTAAAGATGCAGCTTTTCAAGATGCGTGCTTCCACCACAAATGAATTTAAATTCATTTTTAGAACCAGTTATTGATCTGACTGTTAAATATCCTGGTGCTCTCAAAATTTATTCATTTTTACAAAGGCACTGAACCTTAAATGCCTGTGATATTGTGCCTCTGGGCTAACAGCAGCTTCTGCACAGGTTAATGGACAGGAGCAGAAAGGTGGCTACGAATCACTTTTGCTAAACCTTTTAGCTCAGTTCTCAACCTATCCGGTCTATGCCTGTCTCTGCACTAACTTGCGAGAACCAAATAACGTGACAATCAGGTCTCCAAGTGTAGTACATGAAATAACTTTCATAAAGGTCACTGCAGTGAGGTTACAGTGAACTCACACAAGACAAATGGGGCATTGCCACTGCGTCATAGAAAATGCCTTGAAAAGAGGAGAAGAAGCAGGCTTTAGAAGGCTCCACTGGAGACAAGTCGTGCTCGCCAGAGCACACACACAGGCAAAGGTGACCAGTTACACTCTTGCTACCGACCAGTAGGTATTTCTAGCTTCGTGATGTCCCCAGACATGGTCCTTTCAAGGCTACACTAACATCAGAAGGTTGGACATTATTGTTGTGGAATTTATGAGAAGGATTGAGAAGATGAGAATGGGCTTTTTTTTCTTCTTCTTCTTCTTCAAGTCTTCAGAAATATATTGGTTGAAAGAGGTAAGTGGGAAGAGCACACAATTATGGCTAATATCTGTTTTAAGATAGATGCAAACTATTAATGAGAAAAAAACCTCTAATAGTTACAGTGAAAATTTTTAAAATTGAATGTTTCTCTTTCATCAGAGAGACACTCCAGTCAGCCACAAGCAGTGGAAGCAACTACTGCAGAGAACTACCCCATCCCATGAGCTGTCAGTGTCATCAGCTCGTTTCTAGATGTTTCTAGAGAAGGACCCTGCTTTGGAGGCAGACTGTAACTACCTGAAATGCTCCCAAGAGTAAGTTTTTAGATGTTTATTATGCTTCTTATTTCCTTCTGGGATGAGGACCAAAAAAGCAGACATATCGTAAGTAAAAGCTCACTTTGCAGGGTTTCTGGCCACTGCCACAAATCAGAGAGTTGAAAATAGTTATGTGAGAGAGTGTTTTACTGGTTCCTCATCTGCCAAAATATGGGGTATATGTAAATGTCCAATAAACATTAGCTTTCAGGTACGTGACTGAGCCCAGACTCTGAAAACTACAAAAACTACCCAAACCTGCTTCTGACTATTCTTAATTTTCTGAGGGGAGAACACATAGAGAATAGAGGCATGGCCCCCAAAATGGATGCAACTGAAACTACTTTCAAGAATCACACTTTTTACTACTTGCTTTGAAGAACACTTAAAATAATTCTCCAGTGCTTTGGTTCATCTGAGTAGGTTAGAAACCAAGACAGTTCAAAACATTCCTTCCTGCTCTGTTTCTAATAACTTGTGCTTTGGAATAACAAATAATTCAGTGGGTGATTAGGTAATCTATGGAATCAGTGTATCATTGCACCTTTTTTGAAGCATTACTGTGGGGAAACAAACTTTCATGGGCCAGGCCATCTGTCAGTTACCTGGCTTTAAGAAGAAACTTGTCTTGGGCAGTCTAACCTTAGACTATCTACTTATAAAGTTACTAGCACATTTTTCTGAAATATCTGGCATTAACCATTGTCAAAGAAGAAACTAAACAAGATGAATCATTAACCAAATGTGGAAAATACAGTGTGATTAAGGTGCAAGTGTTTCCCATGCTAGCTTAGTTTTGTGACAACATTTTCAATATTGAGAAATCTCTCAAAAAGAGATTGAGAAATCTCTCAAAAGTTCTACAAAGCTTCTTCCCTTTACCCATCTGTCTTTTCCAAAAGAGAGACAGACAAGGTCAAAGCAGGTCCTACTCAAGCTGAGTGCTGACCCTGCTCACAGTGCCAGCGAGATCCTCTTTTCCCTCTGTCTTGGGGTGACTCTATCATGTGTATCCCCTATCATGCTCTATGCCCAAAAAGTAATATTGTGCCTTTTCTGGGCCTTTAAACTGAGCTTGAGGGAAAAAAAAAACAAAACAGACGAACTTTCCAAAGCAGCTTCTCAAGGACACAGAGATTACACTCCTCAGTGTTGTCTGACTGTGGAAGGCCACAAAGGGAGCACCCTGCTTGCTTTTTCTTCAGCCAGCTGGTTTTTTTTTCCCTCTTGGCATGAGACGGAGAGCTGAATTTTGTTTCCTGGGACTTTGTGGGGTTTTTTTTCCCTTCTTCTCTTCTGAACTGTTTCAACAACATCAGAACACATCAGGAGAATTTTCTCCCCGAGGCCCGGGGGTGGGCCCACGCCCTCACCGACCAGCTCCGAGGAGGAGAGAGACCACACCTACAGAAGGACTCTGAGATCTTCCCAGGTTTCTCTCTATAGCGGGGGTTTTAATTCATTATTTAGCATCATTATCCTTTTCCTGTGTGTTTGCTAAAATAAATAGTTTTTATCTCTTTCACTTTCCTTCGAGGAAAAATTTCCTTTTTTCCCGAACCCTGTTGGGGGGAAGGGTGGTTGCAACCTGGTTTTCTCTCAGGGGCTATATTACTAGCTTTTGGCCAAACCGGCACACCCTCCCACCTCTGGTTCTCAAGCTGTCCTCAGGCCAATGCCAGCTACAAAAGCTGAATGAGGAAAAGGATCTAATCTTCTGAGAACACATCCAGAAACTAAAATCTCCATCTTTCTATTCTCTGATTTGATTTGCCATGTAACTTTGTGAAACCATTCAGGGAATGGTTCTCCTCTGAGTTAGGCTGGTAAGAGTGTGAGGATGGCATTTCCATTCAAGCTTTACAGACCACTTTACGAGTTCTCTGTGAATGTGTTTTCAAATTTGATAAAGAAGTTAACCCAACAGGAATTCAGTGGGAGTTGAGTAACAAGGCCTGCTTATCTACAGAACAAACATAGTAGGGGGTAAAACAGAGAAGTGAAACCTCTTGTCCAGGTTCATGAACTGGGTTAGCAGCAGAGAGATGGGAATAAGCCAGGTCTCCTGAATTCAAGGTTAGTCCATAGCCCTATTTCCAGATTACCAGAAAGTAAGTTAATTAACCTGCTAACTGTTTGTGCATTCTCATCATCTTAGCTCTCTGCCGGGGTATATTCTGCTGTGTTAAAAGAGCTTGACAGCTCCAGTCTTGAAACTGGAAACCAAAGGAAGCCAGTGATTGTGAGCTTTAAACAAATCTTAAGGTGCTTCCCTGTCATTACACTGAAAAGGAGCTGTCACCTGCTGCTCGGGCAGTTCTGCCTGATACATGGACACAAGTGACTGATGCCCTTGTACAGAGGTAAGTGGCACCTAATAAATCTCAGGCCACAAGGTGCAGGCTTGAGATAACTGCCTAGCAGAGCGATTTTGTCAGCACCACTGCTGACAAAATACATGCACATGTATGGACAAAAGAATTTCTTTTTCTAAAACGTGGTAGCAGACTGTCTAATTGCCTTGGAGGCAAGGCCCTTAATTCCAGTCATACCTGGACGTGTAGTGACAATACAAAGAGATCACTAGACCCCCATTTGGAGTTAAAAGCTCTCTGCAGAAGCTAACTGGGTGCAAAGTGGACTTGACAAGGTACTGGCCTAGAGGGTGAAGCCCTGGACGGAACAAAATTCTGACTCCAGGTGAGTCAAGTAGGATGTGGTGTTAGGGAATTCTTAGCAGATGGCTTTCATCTAGGTATACCAGGAGGGATGGAAGGAGGTGTCCCTACAGCATTTCTCAGCTCTGTGCCCAACTCGCTAAGGAAAGCCTTGGGATAGAACCCCGAGGGTTTCCTACACAGAATCTGCTGTACTGTTTCAGGAAAGAAGTATAAATTGCTACTCCAAGTTTGGCAAAAGCGAGGAACTCCATTGTCAGGGCTGAGTAAGCTTCTGCCCTTCTTATAGTCCAGAGACTTACTTTTTCTTATGGTTCAACTCCAGCCAAAGCACACCTGAGACTCTCAGTTACTGTAATTAATATGATAGCAGTGCCCCAAGCAGAAATTAGGTCCCCACTGAATGGTATGCTGTCCAAACGCATGCAGAGGTAGAGTTCCTGGCCCTAATAACTTGCAAGTTGAAAGAGCAAACAATGGTCAAGTTTGTGGGATATAATACCAGAGACAAATCAAGGGAGGGGGTGATGATAGATGCATGGCTTGTTAGCTCCATTTCTTTCTGACTCATTTGCTGTACTTGTATTACATAAACCTGGTTTCAGGGGATGTCATGGGGAAAATATTATTGAAATAGGAGACAAGAGGTACTGTTGGAATAAGAGGAAAGGTGGGGGCAATCTGAGCCTATTAGTGCACTCAGGACTGAGATGTAGGAAGTGGGAAAACAAAGGAGCAAAAGATGAGCAAGAGGAAAAGCTGAGCTCACTCATCCAACAGCAACAGAGTAGGAAACTCATGGCTTCCATTTCTTCTAAGAGTTCATTACTTAAAACAATGCTGAGTACCAGCCTTTCCAGCTTTTTCCTTTGCACAGTTGTTAGAAGGGGTCTGTGCTGGCTCCTCTCCTGGCCTGGGAAAATAATCAGCCAGGGAACTGTGCAGCTTGCCTCTGCGGAGCCTTGAACAGACTAGCCTTGAAAGTGCTATGGCAGCTGGCACAGGTTCTTTTGGTGAAAATTCTCATGGAAAATCAGGCAATCTCATGACCTTTGGGCAGAGAAACCAGGCCTTTCTCTAACCCAAAAGACAAGACAGCCTGAGTATGCCCGAAGCTTTTTAACGAGGAAAAAACCAGAGAGAACTAGAGGGTCAAAATCTTCTACTCTCTCAGCCCATTAACCGCTCAAGACTTGCTGTCACCTTTTCAGGCCTCAGATGAAGCTCCTCCTGTCTCAAAGCCCTAGCTTTGAGCTCAAGTGCTGTTGGTGCTCTTCTTCCCATGACCAACTGTCTAATGTTTTAAACATATCAGGAATTGCATACATGATGGTGACATTGCAACTGTTGTTTACGTGCAGGATCACTGCCTGGGTAAGATGTATCTATCGTTCTCCAGGGACAACAGTCCACTGCAAGCCATCCTCAGAGAAAGTATACTTTACATCTGATTCCTTTTCTCACCCTCCTTTAATTTCAAGGTATCCTTTCATGCTGAACAGGTGGCAAGCATCATTGGTTACTTTGCTCTGTACATCACTTTTGTGTAGTAAAGTTCATTTACATGAGTCCATATGCTGCCCTTCACTGAGTGGTAATGAGATATTTCTAGTGTCTTCCCAGAACATGGTTCAGCTGAGTGTTTGATGTTCCAACTCAACATCGCAGTGTCAAAACTGTTTAGTAGTGTCCCTTTATAATTGTAGGATTTATTTGGTGGCTGTCACCATGATAAATAGTGCTTTATAAGACTCAATGTAAATACAAACCACATGAATAGTTTCCTAATTTTATCAGGGTTTTATTGACAAATGGTTTCCAGAGCTTGTTTCTGACCCTTGTCTAATAGAAATAATGGCGTCTCCTTAAGCCAAAGTTTGTCCTACATTAAGGTTTATCTGTAGCTACAAATCTAAAATAGGCAGATGAAAATTAGAAATGAGCTAATTTGCCAGTGTTTCTGTATTTAAACTTTACTCTCCTTTGAAGTAAATCCACAGGTATTTAATGATACTGGCTTCCAGAAACATAAGTATTTTCCCAGATAATTATCATTTGGAAACTTCTGCATAAATTCTTTTTTAAAAGAAAACAGGCAGGGTGACAAGGCCAACAGGAGAGAGAAGGAAAGAAGGAAAGAAGGAAAGAAAAGAAAAGAAGGAAAGAAGGAAAGAAAAAGAAAGAAGGAAAGAAAGAGAAAGAAAGAGAGGAAGAAAGAGAGAAAGAGAAAGAAAGAGAAAAAGAAAGAGAGAAGGAGAAGAAGAAAGAGAGAAAGAAAGAGAGAAAGAGAAGAAGGAAGAGAGAAAGAAAGAGAGAAAGAGAGAAAGAAAGAAAGAAAGAGAGAGAGAGAGAGAGAAAGAAAGAAAGAAAGAAAGAAAGAAAGAAAGAAAGAAAGAAAGAAAGAAAGAAAGAAAGAAAGAAAGAAAGAAAGAAAGAAAGAAAGAAAGAAAGAAAGAAAGAAAGAAAGATCAAAATGTTACCATCTCAACAGCAAGGAACTAACAGAATCATGCAGGAGGAGCCTTGAGGGTCTTTTTCCAAATAAACTAAGCAGCTGGAGCCACATTGCTTTGTCTTTTTCTTGGGCATGGGTCATGCATATCTGAAATATTTGGGACATAATGGACATCTTGCATATATGCACTTCAATACCATAATACATATGTAGCAGGCAGATATTAACCATAACTACACTTGCTGCACACTCACCAGAGCAGGAGAGAAGTCCTGCCTTTGTACAGGGCACTTGGGAAGAGTTTTGGGGCATTAGCAGCCCAGCTAGCTACATATATTGGTTCTAAAATACAAACCCAATTTATATTATTATAGTTTCTATAATATATTCTATTATTTGATAATAATATTTCTCTTAGTAATTTATATTATATATTTGGTTTGCTCTCTGGGCATAAATGCAGAAAACCTAGAAATGTAGTCAGATTAAGCCACTACTAAGCCAGCTCGGTGCTGGCTTCCTCCTTTTGCCCATTGCCCCAGTAGTTACATCTGGTCTAAATGGATGGGAAAGGACTCTTTCCCACTGGTCCCTAAATGGCCAGGAGTCTTGTGACACAACTAATCAACACCACTTCCTTAAACAAACAATCCAAATCCTGCTACATGTGAAAAACAACCCCATACCTGGCAGACCTTCTCTTCTCCCCTGCAGCTGATGTTGCAGTTGGTGGTGTCACTGATTACGAGGATAAAATAAAAACATATCAGCTACAGGAAGAGTGTTGGCACAGGGTCAGCCTCAGTACATGGCTGAAATTTTTGGGGCCAGGAAAGTTGCTCAGCCCTCCCTCCCAGGAGCACAACAGAGACCAGCAGGGAGCTGAGACTGTCAGTTCCCAGTTGTCCTTCAAAATTGAGCACCCATCCCGGAACTCTCTGGAAAGCACAGTTAAATTTCTCCATGCTGCAGGGAGGGGGTGAAGCATTTGGAGAAGGAAGCCAGCACTCAGCACTGACCGAAAGCTTGTCAGGGCTCAGCTGACTCACTCCCTGCTGGCAGCCTGTGCTCACAGCCAGGCAGGGAGCACAAATTGGCTGCTGACCTATTTGCAGAAGGATTGGTGGGACAGCAGGCTCTCACCCCAGCCCTCAGGACAGTGCTTACTCCTCGCTTCAGTTCATAACTGGCTTGGTTTTTGATTGACACCAAATCTGTGGTTTTCCCGTGCAAGAGCAGGGATGGATAAAGCCAGGTACTAGATTCTGCTATGGCATTTTAAATAGTTCCCATGATCATGGAAGAAGGACTGGGCTCAGATGATATCCTCTGATTTGAATGTTCAGTTAAGAATTCTTTGTGGAGAAAAATCTGCCAGCCTGCCTTGGTGCCATTCTACTGAAATCTAAGAGGAACCAGTATTTTAATTGCAGTCATGTCTTTTACACTCTGTGTTAACTCTTTGTGTTTTCCGGCAAAAAGAGGCTCCTTGCCCTAATTTTGATCATACTGTCATTGCCCTTCCCTCATCACATGGCTTCAGAAATGTATGTGCAATTTTTAACCTTATGTGCACACTCATTCCTATTTTTAGATTTTAAACAGCTTTAGAGTAGAAATACATTCTCCATCCAGCTTTAAACCAGGAGTGAGGAAGTTGCTTGTGCTATCCACCCGGGCTGGTATCTGGATCAAATAGGAGTCTTAAGGCTCTTGAAAGCATGTCTGCTTTTGATATGGTTGCTAAATCTGGTTCTTGTCCTTGTTAAATTCGGCTGCCTCAACGGAGTAAGTCACTCTTCACAGACCAGATGACTAGAAAAGTTGGTTACATTTTTCAAGCAGTTCTCTTTTGGGATGATCAGATTACTGCAAATGCACTGAAATTTACACAAATAAAAATGTATTTTAATTTCAGTGGCTTGGGATTTTTTAAAGTGGCAACACTAAGAGACTGCAGAAAATGTGAAAAATACAACATCTGTTAGTAGAGGTATACAATGGTTGGGAGACTGGAGCACATGACTTAAAAGCAGAGGCTGAGGCAATTGAGTTTGTTCAGCCTGGAGAAGAGAAGGCTGAAAGTGGGGATCTAATTTCTGTCCTAACTAGAGATTGGGTAGTTTTATACAGAATATAAGACATACTTATCTTAGGGGTCATCAGTCAAAGAGGCAACAGAGACAAACTGCAAGAAGGAAATTCTGATCGGGAAAAAATTCCTTGAGGGCAGCCAAACACCAGAACAAGTTGTCCAAAGCGCTTGCAGAGATTTCATCCTTGCAGATACTTAAATCTCAACTGGATGAGACCCTGAGCAACCCAATCTAATATTGAAGCTAGTCCTGTTTTAAGCAGGGGATCAGACCAGATGACTTCCAGGAGTTCCTTCCAAACCAAATTGTGCTTTGATTCTATGAGAAATATTTGAACTAGGTACCAAATCAGGCACAAGGGGACAGGTATACCACAACTTGTGCAAGGAAAAAATATTCTTTTAATTGTTTCAAGAAGTATTTAGTTTTGCCAAAATAGGAATATAAACTACAAAAAATACACTTATTATAAAGTTCTTTTCTCTTTACTGGTTGTATCTGGATTGTCATGTGTGACAGCCTATGCCTGAGGCTTGTGAGGCCCAGCAGCTTCAAGATCTTTGAAAAATTCTCATTACCATATATCAGAACCATTTCTCAGCTCCATATCACAGGAGTTAGAGAAGATGCTCTTGAAGGATATGTTTTTGTTTGTTTTCCATTCTGGAATGCATAGATCTGTATTTAATCAACCACAGAAACCACAAGGCTGGAAATTCATTGGGCTGTTTCTGTTCAGACTTCCAGTCTGGTGAGGTGGACGCTTTTCCTGCATCCACCCAGAAACAGTGACTGCCTCCATGAAAGAAATGTGGGGAATAATAGACACATTCTTCTTCGTTAGCAGAGCAAAGGGTAACTGTAACACACCCTGAGGCTATGATAAAGCAGACATAATTTGGGATGAAATAATAGAACTCAAATCTTTATGGACATGGAGAATTGAGTGCTATATGATCATTTCTCTCTCTAGGGCATGCTTCAGAAGTGGGGTTGGACCAAATACATGGAATAATTCAGGTTGAACTGACAAGTAATCACAAATTTAAGAGTTCAATATGTGAAGTAATTTCAAACTTACTCCAAAAAACAGGTTTGGGAGCATTGGGTGAGGGTTTTTTTGGGGAAAATACTTGCCTGTAGCCAAATCTGAGTTAAGCATTTTGTCTAACTCCATTCTTATAGAAAATTAGGAGAAAGAGACATATATGGATGTCAATTCACTTTATTCAAAGATATGTATGTGTTCAAGATGGTGATGCTTACAGCACGTCAAATAGATGCCACACAAAGGTTTCTGTTCAAGAACGCTGAAAATTAAATATTGAGTTTGGAAATAAGGAAATTATTTTGACATTTTTTTCTCTTTAAAAAAAGGTGCTATTTAAACAAGAAAGTGTTTTGATGATAATTACAAAATGAAACAGGCAAAGAACTTCAAAGAATCAGCTTTTATATTTATCTGCAAAACAGAAAAAAATGTACTGCACTGACTTTTGTTCTACAAGTCCAATACCACAACTACTGTGTGTAGGGTTGAGTCAGTATTTACAGAGCAAGACAAAAAACTTCTTAAGTAGCAAATAGGGTTGCTAATAAGCTGAAGAATGTGTTCTGTTAATTTGTGGTATATTAATCTGTTGCCTTATTTAGCATTTCCTCCAAATGCTTGTGGTTACAAACTTTTCATACATTTTAGAAAAGTAATTATCCTCTAGAAACAGAATATGTTACAGTTTAGTATTTTTATCCCCTGATTTATGATTCTATTTTAAATTTAAGAGTCATCCAGTCGAGGAAAAACAATACTTGAGAGTACAAACACACAACACAGATAACCGTGTGGAAATGCTCAAAGGAAGCTGTTTCAAAGAGCCAAAGGACTGAAAATTATTTGTGAAAGGTATTCCACAAAGAAAGTAGGTGAAAAAGCAACACTAAAACATTAAAAACTCAATTCACATTTTTTCCTTTCCAAAATTAATGGTAAATCCATAACAAACAGTTCAGCCAGCTCTAGACTCAACTGGGATCTGATCCAGTCATTATTTTGGTACTTGAAATCAAAAGGGATTTGATGGGAATGTATGACAGATTATTTTCTGCACATTTTTAATTGGGTGACTTCTTCCCTTAAAGGGTTCCTAATTTTTCACACATGTCTCCAAACATCCTCTGCCAATATTAAATTCTGCTCAGATGGATTTTCTGTTACAGAAAAATTTGGCAGTTACAATTGTTTGGCCAAAATCCAGTAAATTCGGATGGGAGGAGCCAGCAAATGGAAATGCTTTATGTAGATAGTATGTTAGTTCTTCATGCGTCCAGATTTACACATTCTTGGAAGAAACAAAGTCAAGAACTTTATTTTGGTTCCCTTTTGACTTAGAAAAAAAAAACTACAGTAGCACAGAACCTTCCTCCTAATCTTTGCAGTTCTCTCTCTGGTCTTTGGTGTAACAGAAGTTACTCAGCTGTATTTACTATTGCCTCCATATCTCTTCCCCTTTGTTCATCTTACAGCATAAAACCTGATCAAGGCACTTTTAGAAATGAGAAGTGATTTGGTCAGATGGCTTGAATTATCAACACTCTTCCTAGGCAGGATAAGTAAGGCGAATACCTTACGATGTTATATCCTCCTTAGATACTCTGTCTTATAATCTTCTGAAAAGTGATTTAAGAGAAAGAGACAGAAATCATTTGTTAAATTTACTTGAAAAATAGAAGTCTCAGGCTTTATGTGAATAAATTGTTAAGAGAGAGAACGGATTTCCAAGTTTGTAGATGAATATTTAAGTATGCCAGTAATGAGCAGTTGAAATAGCACAGCTGAGCAAAGCAAGGCAGCATTAAAAGGCCCCAAATGGTTACATTCAGATTCCATGATTTTATGAGTGATTATTTTTGCCACAGATTAAAACAAAACCCATCTTCTCATTCCAGTCTGAGGAAAAAGTGACCAGAAGAATGGCTTGTACTATACCACTGATGTCTTCTTCACACAACGGTGTCTGAGGGCAGACACAGGTTCATTGTTGGAAAGCTCTTGTTTAGAAGAACTACTTCTGTTACAGAGACTATTGAACGTATGCTTGAGTTACTGAGGACAAACTCACCATAAAAATCTGCATAAGTTATTTCTTCTCATAGCTTTTTTTTTCCTTTTATTTCTCTCCTGCAAGTTTGGGTTTGTTTGGGCTGAGGTAATTAACCGCCATTTCCCAGTCTAAAGGTTCCACAGACAAGACTATGGCAGAACTGGAACTTCTGTGTCACAGGAAATTCTGATATTTTGAAACATACCCAGGTTTGGGGTGGGAAAAAGATCAGAGGATTCATAAATTCATGTAAAAGAATATGTTCCAAAAAAGTCATGCCAATAGAAATACAATTTTGTTAAAATTCAAAAAAATATCAATTTAGTTGTTTGTTTGCTTGCTTTTTTAAAGAATAAAAGTTCTTCTGAAATAGGAATAAATAAGAAAAATATTATTCTAAGACCTTTGCAATAAGCGTTAACCAAATTTACTAAGCATGAATATTTCCAATATGAAATTTCCACTTTGACATATTCCCACAGATGAATCAGCATTTTCAAAATGGAGATAATTTAGAAATTGTTTGCCCAGAGCTAGGAATAGATTGGGAAACTGCTTCAAAGTATTCTTTTGTTTCTCTTTTCAAATAAATGTTACTAAAAAGTACCATAAATGTTACATAAGTGTTCTCCACATCTTGTACTTGGCATATTTTACATGTAAGGTAGTAGTGCACCCACCTGATGATCATCTGTCTCAATGGGACTGCAAAGAAGTCTGCCCTGGAATCACCTTCTTGGCAACAACCAGAACATCTCCTCAGATGCTGATGGCAGCAGGCTGCTCCTTTGCCACTTCGTGCTTTTTTTTGTGCAGCATCAAAGTCCTCACAAAAGTGGAAAACAGAACTTCAATTCTCCACCAGCTTTCACAACTGGTCATTTTCACTCAGGTTCCCATGGTCACAACGGAGCAGAAGATACGGCAGTGGATACCTGAACAACAAACTTACTGACTCATTGACCCCATCAACGAGATGTTTATCTATTATTATTGGCATTATTTCCACCGGGAAAAATAACTTGGTAGCCTTGCAAAAGTACTCTCATTATGGTAGTTCAGTCTCTCCTAAGTTATCTGAATTTTCTCCCCCTATGCTTCTGGATTCAGTTTGATTTGGTTTGTATGTGATCTGCACATACACAACAACATAAAATCCATCCGTTCATGGGTGCAAGCACTGTCAAGGAGAAGAGTATTATTGTTTTTCTCACTGCTTCTAGCATACAATATAACATTTTATGGCTTTTTCATGGCTCGCTTGTGTAGTAATGAAATATAATGATACTCACATTAGACTGGGGAGGGTTATCTGCTTTAGTGAGAACGACTAAGAAGAATATAAGAATTTGGACCTCGGCGTAAAGATAGCTGACACACAAACCCAGAGAAGCACAGGAAGAAGATCCCACCCTACTGTAGGAAGATGCAGTTTCCAAAACAGTGAGCTAAGTCTGCTCAAGCCAGGCCAAATCTGTGAATCTACAAGCAATCCCACCCAAATGTGTTCATTATATAGACCTGTGCAGCACATTAAAAGTTCCTTGAGTTGTGATGTCTTTGTGGCAGGTACTGGCTTTCTTTATTGGTTTTGGACAGGCTTCAAGATCATGGATTTACAGATTATTTGAACACACTGAGACATTTTAATTGGCTAAAATGTAAACATTTTGCAGTTAATGAGGGGTAGCTTTAGAACCTGATTTTCCACTGCCTTGTACCTTATGTAGCCATTAGTTCACAGCAGGAGAAAGGTCTCAGAGTGCAGTTTGGCAGCTCACTGCTTATGACCTTCCCATGACATTGAGCCCACCGAGCTTTTAAAATCCTCCTGTGTGGCTGGTTCTGTTCTGGCTCTTCCACACTGTCACAGCAACATGATGGGGTTCAGAGTCAATGCAACTGGTGTCCAGGGATCTTCCCAACCTTTTTGCAAGGTGCTCCCTTGCTCGTCTCCAACTTCAGCATCCGGACTTCGGAGTATATCAATGAAGAGAGATTTGTTGCCAGATCCTGTTGTACTCCAGCCTTTTTTTTTATTATTTTTACCCACTCCCAACTATTACAGCACTTGGTAGAACCTCAAATATCTGAAGAAAACGAGAAGCAAAACCAGATCTTGAAGTACCAATGTCTTTTAGCTTGTAAGGTCACTCAGCATAAATCTGGCAAATCACTTCATCTTAACTTTAAATCTTCCACTGTAACTATTTCATTCTAAGTATTACTACTGTATTCTTTGAGAGTTCTCAAATACTGCACTGATATGTTCAACAGGGGCATAAATAAATAAATAAATAATAAATAAATAAAATAGAAGGCAGAAAACAATTTGTCCTCGATATGAGGTATTTTAACAGTTGGTTTGGAGTATGTATTTCATGAGTAAATAATTTCTGATTTTTACAAAATTATGGAAATTATCATTATGGAAATTACTTCTTGACACAGTGTCAGTGCTGGGATTAATATGTTTTCACAATTTGCTTTTGCATGTTTCCAGACACAAATATTTGGCAACAGTACCTCCAGGGCTGGAGGAAAAGAGTGTGAAATTGTCAGCACTGCAAATGAACTTACAAGCAAGTCTTTTAAAACATTTTTTGTACCTTCTGCTTTACTGCCTACGACATAGTGGCAATATTCTGGATTGCTCTGGAAATGTGTGCAGTGGTTCTCACACAATCTGTGTACAACCAGAGACTGAGTTTTCAGCTGAAAGACACACTAACCTCCAATTCTCTGGTTGGGAGTTGTAGCTGATGGCCCATGTTGTTTTCCAGTTGATCTTGCTACCTGGGTCATGCTGTAGACAATCTGTGAATATAGAAGAGTATTAGCAAAATTAATTTATACTGAAGACAATATTTACATCCCACAACACAGTGACATTGATGATGTTTTTAATATGAAATATCCCAATATAATCATGGAACAACAAACACCTAGGTCACCAAAGTACTCTCTATATCAATTGGTAGTAAACAGGAATTTGCTTCATAAAATCTGTCTTGCTATGAAATTCCTGCCTTAAAGTTTTATTTAGACCTAGAAGAGGTTGGGGCATTTCATTATGAGACAAAACATCTCTGTTTAGTGTTTTGTTCCTTCATGAATTCAGTTTGCTGAGAAAGCCCTGAGTTGTACAGAGTGTTACTTGTTTAAATTAGGGCTTTCCTATTCAAACAACCTTATTCTATTTCTCTGAAAAGTTGCTTCAGGCAAGCCAAAAATGAGATCTTTATTTCACAGATGAGATGTGGCCTGGAGGAGGATGGGTCCCATGCAGCTTTTCTGAGACAAACACTGCAAGTGAGATTGCAAACATCTTCATTCTTGTAGACAGAAGTCACTCTAAGCTCCAGTTTCCCCTCCTACAGTCTTTTACCCTTTGATGTGAATTGCCTGGAAGAAGTGTCTCCATTGTTTTCTGGGGTTTTTTTGTGGGTTTTTTCCTAGCCCCTCTCGTATCTGTTGCTAACACATGACTTTAGGATGGAAAATAAATAATGAATATGCTATTAAACTGCAGGATTTGAGTGAAATATTGCAACAAACTCAGGCTTCCCCTGGGAGTGTAAACATTAATCATACTTTATGTTTATATGGCACTGGCAGCTATAAGAATTGGGAGGGATTAATTTTAAAAGACTGTGCTTTTCACATATTTCTAACTATTTGCAATTGCAGAACTTCACGAGAAGTCTGTGTTTAAGCACAAGAGTGCTCCAGAAAACTTATTATTGCTAGTGGATCATTCAGGACCGTACATTTCCATCTCCTTCAGCCCCAATTACTCTTGCTGTAGCTAATCAGACCAAGACACAGCTTCATGCAAAGAGTATTACTGGATGTCTGAGCAGTGGCTAGAGCTCTCCCATGAAGACAATGGGTCATGGATTTCTAATTCAGTAAGCCACAATATTAAAAAATAAAAAGGAAAATTTAAAATTTTTCAAAGTTGTGATTTTTCCAAGGTGTTTTGTTCCATGCTTAAATTTATTTATCAGTTTTGCAGCTCTTTTAAAAATTAAACCAAATATAAAATTGACCTGACACTTTCAAATCAAAAGTCAAAACATTTCATCTAAAAATATCACCATTAAACATTTAGTATTTCTTATTCTCCCCCTTCTATTTTTCCAGTTGAAGCAATTAAGAAAATTAAACTGACACTCCCAAATACTGCTGTCCCCTTGAATACAACTTCTTTAATGACTTGACTATGTAAAAGAAAATCCTTGTTACTCCAAAGGAGTGCAAAAAAATCCTTTCTCTAAACCCAAGCAATTCTGCAGCAAAAGGACTCCCAGTGGGAGCTCTGCTCTCATACTATCCCATACAAGCAATCAAAGTTTGTGCACACTGAGGCAGCTAAAGCTCGAATTGTAGACGTTTGCAAGTAAAGACCTTGCTTTCATACAAGGCTTTCAAGACAGGCTAATGTATGTTAAGACTTTGTGAGTGAGCTGCTTAAAGTACTGGTATTTTTATTTACATCATTGCTTATGAATTGAATATTCCCTTGAAGTGTTGGAAACAGAAGTGCAGCCTTTGCAGAACACCACCTCTGTGGAAACAGAACTTGGAAGGGCAATGGACAAAACAACGAACTGGTAAGCTCAGTTACACAAGTGCAAGGACTTAAAATAAGGACCCTGCAGGGTTTTTTCTGCGTGGAAAAGTCCTGCATGTGAATGGACCCACACGGATTTTGTTCCATCTCTTCATTGCCTGTGTCATCACAGAAAGCCACAACAGACTCCAAATTCAAGACACATAGCTTGCCAAGGCCTGGAAAGCTGAGGAATTCCTTTTACGTCCCTTGTGTGTTTCGAAGCCATTAACATTAGAGATTATCATCTCCATTGTGCCACAGGCACATGTCGGGTAAATGACTGCACCATGTCTGTGCAGAGGACACGCAGCTTTGTGCCGTCACTGGGGCACCCCTGAATGCTGTTCAGCTCCTTTTAAGCACTACGGACCATGAATATTTGATGCCATAACTCTCTAAATTCTTATGAACAGCAGAATGAGATTGCTAATGGTGATGTTCCTTGTCATTATGGAATTACTATTTTTGTTCCTCTTATATGTTGATTGTTTCACATTTTAATATCTGCTATAAGACTGCTGGATAGTACTGGACGTCAAAGCTGAGGAATGACAGTCAAAATCCCACATATTATTCTATAAGCACTAGAATTTTGTATTTCGATAACTGTGATCTCCATGTGAGGACTGTTACACCAAATAATGTGAAGAAAACTCTGTGACAGACAGGCCCACTGCCTTTGCTGAAATCTGTGTCAGTGCCAGCTACTTTCTGAAGGACATGTACAGAGGCTTTCAACTTTTTGATGTTTTTCAGATGCTGTCAGTAGCTGAAAGTTTCATTCAGCATCCAACAGCATCCTGTGCTCCAACACTCTACGGAGTTCAGTGGTTTGAGTGCAACCTCAGCTGACCAGCTTGCCGATTCTTGCTGAATTTTACGACGAATTCCAACAAAAAATCAGTTTTTTCCAGGTAACAGTGTCTCATCGTGGGGAGACATGCAAATAAGTAAATAAAAAGTCAATTTATTTGTATCAAAGAAATACTCTGTAGAATTCTATGAGCACGTGAAGAACAGAAAATCACCGTAAGCCTGGCATGTCCAAATATCAGAGGTACAGTGCATAAATTATACAGTTAATCTGACTTTGCACAGTAAGTGGGTTTAGTATGGGTTGTGCAGCTCATCTGGGCAACATATGCTCAGAAGGTTTAACATTGTGGAAGTACTGCAAACTTTGTAGAGTTGATCTGCAATGCACATTAATATATCTAGGATTTCCAGATATCCAGAAGCCCAGGCAGAGTCGCTATTCTGGTGAGACTGTTCCAGACAATTGTCAGCATTCTCCAATTTGTCCCCAACAAAACTGCCAGGAACATAAAAGGACATGTCTGGTAAAAGTCAGATACATGGTAGGTAAGAAAAACAAATTCCAGTCATATATATCAAACTTTCATTGACGTTATACCAGTGCCTCAGACTAAGTCACCTCCTCAGGATCTATGAGAAATAACACAATAATCTAATGCATTAAATAGATGCCAAATAAAGAAATTAAATAAAAAGCCAAATTAAAAACCAACCAACCAACCCCAGTTCTACATATAGTTCCTAAGCAGAAATACATGGCACCATTGTCAGATCAGGAAGAATAGCATAAACCACTTCAGGGTGTGTGGCTCCCATGTCAACCTGAAGAAGTGTACATGCACTAGGTATCTGAAAACTGCATTTGTTCTGCATACAGCTGCGACCCTTTCTCAATATTCTTTCCCCTTCAGAACTGAAGCCACTCACTTCATCTGTGAGCAGGAAGTTCCTGAGAAGTCAGGTGAGCACAGCAAAGCAGGTCACTTGAAGGCAACATGTTCTGGGCCAGTAACCCCATTCATTCACCCAGGATTCCTTTTCCGTCAGACACTGTCTAGTGTTACTGGACTTGGTATTGATTGCCAGGGAACTTTGACATTTGGTTGCTGTTGTTTGATGAAAGCAGCTAATTGGAGTGCTTCCTCTAGGAAAACATTTTACATTCGTGGAGTCCTTTGTACCTGTGAATATGTAGGTGATCCATTCCGAGACCGACATAAAGGAAAGCTGTTTAGATGTAGCAGAAATGTAACTAACTGCTCTTGGTTTGCTAAACATACACTCATAACTTGCAATTCAATTCCATCACCTGAAACAAAATACTCAAGACAACTGTAAACTAAATGTCAGACCTCTTTCTTCTCAGAGAAGATGCCTTTTTCATTCATCATAATTAACCAACTTACCTTACTTTAAAAATACTTTTTTTTTTTGAAAATACCCAGAGGGTTGGGTTTTTAAAGCAGTCTTACAGAACTTCAATTGAAAATAATATGAAGTGATTCAAATGGAAAGGACTGAAAAGTGGAATATAAATCCTGATATAAGACTTCAGATGTTTTTACATACAAAGATTTTTTTAACCCTGGTACTCATCCATGCTATCCAGAGAAATGAACAAGCAGAATCAGAGACCAACAGTAAAGCACAAAAAATGTATTTCTATACTGTGCATGAAATTGAAAACAAATCATATGCTACAGCATAGTTTCTTCCAACATCTTTTTCTGAAGTCAACAGCTTCTTGGTAATACAATTTAAGTGATGAGCATGCTTGTATAAATGCCATGTGGGCCACAAACTATGTACTCCACCTATAGAAACTGCTGTCCCAACTTATCCCAACTTCCTCTGCATTTCCCATTTTCATTTTTTACCAGTGCAATAACTGCAATAGGACTTACTCCAAAATTCTCCACAGCTCCTTTCAGAAAATACTTGGGAGTTCGTACTGAAAGTATCTCCTGACAAACAGGAGATCTTTTGGGGATTATGTTGCCACCCCCTCTTCCCACCTGCCCTTTCTCTTCTCTTTATTTTTTGTTGCTTATGAGATGGATGGTTATTATCAGTTTATTATTACTGCTTTTCCACAGACTTTCTCAAATGTCAAGTGAATCCGATCTGGAGTTCAGGCCCATAATTACACTGGACCAACTCCAGGAACTCGTAAATAAATCGGTGGTGGCTGCTATGGTTGCCAGAGCTCTGTCATTCTGCTCTTCTGAGGGTGGACAGAGGTTTTGGCTCTTTTCTAAAATTCTACACTTGCTACAGAGTTTTTCACACCTTATTTTAAAAGACCCTAGGCTTTCTCACTCTAGTTTGGCATAGTTTTACCACAGGAACAGAAAGCTACTAGCCTGCCACATTGTTGAATATGTTCATTTAGAAATGCAGCTGAAATGCGGATTGTTACTTTTTAAAGTTTTTTCTGCTTTCTGTATATGTGGGAACCTCACAGGAACAGACATTATTTCTGTCTCTCTGCTCTGGCCTCTTTGTTGACATTAATAGTTTACACTGGGCTCTACAGTGAGGCACATCTTTGTCACAGTGTATCGACTGTGCTCAGCCACAGAGGTCAGCTCCAAAGCTTGGCAAGACAGTCCCTCAAGTGCAGACATGCCTGGATACAAGATCATGGGTTTAAAAGGAGCGGGCACAGCATTTCACAGACCTGGCTTACTGATGTCTGAGAAGTTTACTAGTGATTTTGAATGTTACTTTCAGGGCTGTTTCTAATCATATCAATGCACTTACAGCACAGCATCTGGTTACAGAACTGAATCTCCAACCAGTGCAGGCTTGAGCTGAAAACTCTACAGATATTTTTCGTCTGATATCTTTGACAATTTTTTCCTGAAAAACTTCAAATAAACTACTGAAGCACATCATGAGAGTTGATTCAGGATACGCAACTATTCAGAACATGGTTCCTCTCCTTCAACGTCACCTGCAATTAGAACTAGTCCCCACGTCAGCCATTCAGTGATGCAGATGGCAGCACAGATCACAATTTGCACAATTTGATCTACAGTCAGTTTTTACCAGAAGCTAAAATAATTCCTGAAATCAGAACTAATCCTGAGTGCAGACAAGGCCTCAGACTGCCAACTAGTTCCAAATGTTTTTAAGCTGTGAATACTTGCATGCTGCCAATGAGACCGAGATGACCAATTCTTTTCACGTGGGTCACTACAAGGCCAGCAAATGGTAACAGCATTTCCCCAGTGCTCCCCTGGCTCACAGACACACCAGTCACATAAAGGTGAAAGCTGTCGGACTCCTTTACAATGGGTTGAGTCACTGGGTCTTCTGCAGAGAACTTTTCAAAACAAAGCAAAATCCTTTATGGAGTGAAAAACACTGAATTATTTGCAAAAAAATGACATTTCTTTTCTATATCCCTCCCCAGGGAGCCCATTGTTCAAATCAGTATTTGCTTGTGCCCCAAAGTACAGATGTTTTTGACTCTCATCATAAATCAAACATGCTTATGTCTAACACATTAAAAAAGAGTAGAAAATAGCAGACATGGATTAAGATGGTTGGTCTGACCCAAATTACAGTTCAGTACTCTTAATTTTTTGCCGATTTTTCTGGGAACAAAAGATTCGACAACATCATTGTGCCTCCCTTTCCTCCCTTGGAATTAAAATCAATCTTTTACTCCTTTTGAAATGTAAATTTGAAATAATCATGTATCTGGATCATGGATTAAGTTTGCAGGAGAAAAGTCTCTGGCAGAGGATGGCAGGGACCGTGCCTAAAGCTAAATCCAGACACACAAATCAGCTCTGAGCTAGGGTGAAAACAGAGTTCTGGTTAAATGGGTTGCAGGTTTTCAGTTGCAAAAGTTCCATCAAGAAACCATTCTGATATTTGAAAACAAGTAACAACAGCCTCATGTCACTTACAAGAAAAGCAAATTTAGCATTCCAATTACCTTTTTCTCCCCTCAGACAATTCTCTCAGGCCTGTGTCAAAAGGCATTTTTTTCCAGAATCAGAATTTCATCTCTAAACCTTGACAATTCCGGTGAGATGGTGCTGCTTCTTTTTTTTCATAAGGAAAGACGAAGCCTTTGATAGTTTCAAATGGGGTGTTGATCAACAGGGCAAATTGTCTTGAAAGGCAGCAGGATAAACCATATTTTCAAGGTCAGTTTTTTAATCTATGGCTTTTAACCTTGGTATGATTTATGTTTGACCTCCTTTCCACAGTAGCTTTCTTCCTTCTCTCCTTCAGACTGGAAGGACACGTCTATGCTTTCTATTTGATGTGGGTTTCATGTATCTGCACAAAGTAATTCATAACCACTTGGCACAAGGCATGTGCCCACACCACATCGTTATCCTGCAATTAAGAAAATTCTCCCTGCCACAAAGCTATAAGGCCCAGTGATGTTTCAAGCTAAGCCCTCAATATTCACTCCGAATTCATCTAGGGCACAAAGCTGCTGCAGTGCTGCAGACAGGGAGATTTTGTAGTGTGCCTTTTGAAATACTTGTTGAGTGTCGATTGGAAATTTTTTAGGGTTCCCTCGTCTCAGCATGTTTCTACACCTTGAGATTTTCTCGTGCTTCTCTGCACAGACTTCATGCAGATATAGAGAAGACAGCTCTTCTCTGCAACTGAATGGAACAGAAGCATGTATTGTGTTTGGTTCCGTGTGTTCTCTACCTAAGCTGTCAGGTTTAACACATTTTTCAAATGATTCCCCCTTTGATTATTTTCTCTGTGTTGCTGGTCAGGTTGCAGGTTGCTTTGTAAGACTTGATCAAGCAGGGCTTGAAATATCCATGTAATTCACTTACAAAATCTTTGATTAAAGTAAAAGATTGAAGTGAAAGGAAGATAAAAAGATTATACCTTCCGGGATGTTTAATATCAGACAGTTTCAATGCTGTGTTTCCCTTTTACTGTGTGGACAAACACGTTTGCTGCAACAAAGGTGAGGTCTACAACAGAGGTGAGGTCTATTTGTATTTCCTCCACCTTCCTAACGGTGTCTTGATTTTGAATAAGTACATCCGAGGGGAAAAAAAAAGTTTCACCCTTTAAATAAAATGTGGTGATGACTTTCCAGCTTCTACCTCGTGGCCCCAGTAGTAGGGAAAGAGCAGGACATTCATCGAATCGCTCATTAAGACAGCCTTCTCCCCAAGGTCTTCCAGGATCTGCTGCAGCCCAGCAGGAGCAAACTCTTCCATCAGGTTGAGATAGCCTGGAAAGGTCGTGCAAGTTAATAAAGAGAATAGTCGTGTGTATCTAAATGTATACTACAGAGAAACACTGTCCCGAAACGCTGCTACTGCAGGAGCTACCCATAAACGTACGCACGAGTGACGCTGCCGAGCCCTCCCAGCCCTTTGCTGCACTGGAGCTCCCTCGTTGGGCCTGGTCTCCTTCAAATAATTAAAGATTCTATTGGCCAGGCTCGGTGAAAGGGACCCAAAAATCTCGCTCCCCGCCGCGCCGGGCGCGGCTCCTTTAACGCGCGGAGCGGCCCCCGCTGGAGCGGGAGCGCGTCTGGCCCCGTCCCGCCCGGTCCGGTCCGGTCCGGTCCCGTCCGTGCCGCGGGGGCCGCAAGCGCCGCACGGCCCCG
>VZTD01002210.1:1972104-2086522 GCA_013397725.1 Rhagologus leucostigma | reverse complement strand
GGCTCGGCGCCCACGGGAGCAGCAAGCGGGGGGTGCCGCGCAGGGTCCGCTCCCGGTGCCGCCCGCGGCGCAGGAGCCGCATCGCAACGGGGCTGAGAAAGGTTTGAAGGAGTTTTGTCTCTCCTTTCAACTGGAAAGGGAAAGGCATCGGCGGCAGCGCGCACGTGTGATGTAAAGAAAGAGGGACTTTATGATGCTGGCTGGTTGCAGCTCAGTGGGATACCGGGAAAGGCTGACAGAATCAACAGGGCGCTTGTTGAGTGGTGCACGGAATCGCTTCGGCCCAGAGCCCCCTAGCTGGTGAGGAGAGACTGAGTACTCACCTTGGCTTAAATGGGTCAACAGTGGGGTTCCAGCTTGCCCCGACTTGTCCAAACTCCAGAAAACAATATGACGTTTAGAAAGGGGGGAAACAATGAGGTATTGTCATTAATAGGAGAAAGTCGAGTAGGGTATGCTGATAGTTATCAGTGCAGTGCTTGTAGGGTTTTACACAGAGCGTGGATACCCAGTGCTGCAGAGCTGACTACTTAATTACCTTTGCATCCATTTTTATGGTAATTTTTAAAAATTACCATATTGCATCCATTCTACTAATAACACTCCTAGAAGTCTGATGGATCATGATCATGGATTATGACTCTTTTAAGAGAGACTTAAGTGGTCTTTCAAAGACTGAGTGTACTCGAGTTTATTACTTGGCAGGGGGCAGCAGCATGAAGCCTGGGAATGAAAATAGGAAGTGAATTTTACTCATTTAGTTTTGATATTGTGTCTTCGACAGTTATAAGTGTCATCACAGACTGATCCTAGCTCAGATAGCATCTCGTGTGCTGAAAGACATTACTCTTGTCCTGGTTGATACCTAGTTCTTCTAGCTGTGCAAGCAATCCCTCTGGTATGGAATATGTTCTGATCGAGTCTGGTTGTTTTTGTAATGGGCAAATGTGTTTCTGGAAGAGTAAATCAAACTGTATCATCCTGAAGAATATTCTCAGCCTGTAATATCTTAATCTTCTGTGTTCAGAATGAAAACAACAGCCGCTGGAAAACTGAAACCACTCCTGACTGATTCACGTGGCTAATGAGGTTTATGACAACAGGATTGTGTGCAGTGTTACTACACTGAGGTGTTGTTACCTCAGACCCGAAAGTGCAGTTCAAGATGAGGATGTGCTGTCCACTGGCTCTGTGGGCTGCCCTCTGCAACCAGCAGTGGCAGAGGTCCAGCCTGAGTTTTCAGAGAAGCAGTCCTGGTTTCTTTATGGTCCTTTTGGAGCCTTCATGAGATAGAAGTGCTTGTTCTGGAGACTGGGAAGGAATAGTGGTGATGTGCTCAGCTCCGGAAATACAGGCCTGACAGCTGTTCCTGCCAAGAGACATTCTTCCCTGGTGGGACATTGAGAGGCTTGAGATGTCATCCTGTTTTCCTCTGCCCTCTGAGGCTGCAATAAGAGGGTGTTGGTCCTTAAATGCATGTGGCCGTAGGTAACGGCATGGTGAGATGAACTAGAGTAGTTTGTTCTGTTTCAGTTCTGCTTTGTTTACCTGTCTGATGGCTTTGTTAGATGTTACTGTATTAAGTGAGATGCAGTTAAAATTCTTATTTGCTATCCTGATAGGAAATATGCTTCAGCTTTCACTTTAAAGTAGTTGAGCGTTAATTGTAATGCTTAAAGAGCTGTATCCTAGCGTGGATGTGGGTGCCTGTAAGTTTATCTGGCCGTGATATCATTACTTACCTCTCTGATACAGGCAGGACCAAAGTGTCTGTCCTGTATAAAACTTCTGCACTCACCAGAGGAAAGTCATGGGCTTTTTCACAATAAAGCTCTGAACAAAATTCCTGTCTTCAGGTGAGTGTTAGCTCCTGCTAGGTGGGGCCTGACTGTATTCCCCTGGGGGAATCATTTCACGCCCTTTGTTTCCCTAGAAAATCTATAGTTCCCAACTGCACTGCTCAGTTCTGACTGGATGCAAACCATGCTGACTCATATGCTGAACTGCAGCCTTGCTCCATGTAAACACCAGCACACTTCTCAAATATTTAATTTTTAATGTCCTCTGTGGAGAGCTATCCCACAGCTCCTGGCATAATTCCCAGAAGCAGCAGATTCTGGGGTTCTAGGAGTTTCAAAGGCCATTGGTGCCCAGCGGGATAATCATCTGAACCAGTTTAGTGTAGTTTATCCTGGCACTGGGACAGTTCAAACTGAACAGGTATTTAATCTTGCTTAAAGCAAGTCTGCTTTGAACAATACATGGTATGTGTATGAACGATCTGGAGCCTGTTGGGACATGGCTGTCAGGAGATCTACATGGAGGGAAATCTTTGTTATGGCAAGTATACTTTGGTGTAGATGTACCTCCTAACAATTTCTGAAACAACCTCTGTGGGCAGTTACAGTAAAATCAGGAATAAGCTATTAGAAGATTTGTTTTCTTAGTACTTCTGTGGAAAATAACAGTGGTAATTGTCTTGTGATATACCCAAGTTTATATCCACAGGTAAAATGCATGTTAAAAAAGACTTCACAGAAATACGGAAACTCACTCCCATCCATGCACACAAAAATCATCATTCTTTTAATTGAAAGTAAATTACAGTATATGATTTGGCTACAAAGGAGGAGAGTGGAACCAAAGAATGATTTCTAAGTACACTTGTTTTGTCTGTACCTGCTAAGTACAGTACTGGAGTTTTAAGATAAATATCTTCTCCTTTAAAGCAGTAATTAGTTCAGTGGAGACTAGTTGATAAGAAACTGGAGTTCTTTGGTTCTTTTGTGGGTTTTAAAATTTGGGATTGTTTTTTGGTTATTATTTTGAACTTGGTTGAAAGAGTGATCCATTACGATAAGTACAGAGAATAATTTGGGAGAGGATCAGTGCATCTCATGGATAGTCTAGATCAATCCCATATCACTTGCTCAGGTGGGTTGACTGTCAGTGCATTACCTATAATTGTGAAACATCATCTATTTGCTGAACTGTGCTAAGCTTCGCTGGTGTCATGACTCATCCCACCATCGTGCAACGTTTTAAGCTTCCATTCTTAATTTTTTATTTTGAGAACAAGATTTGGAGACCCTAGAGTAGCGGGATGTGCTCAAAACTGGGTAAGTCTGGGTAGCAGAAGTGGTTCCAAGCCCTGGAGAAAAACCCCCTGGTGCAAATGGGACTCTGGAGCTCACTGAGGTCCCTTGGAGATACAAACCATCGCTCCCACTGCCACAACACGGCAGCACTTGCGTCCGTGCAGTGTCAGTGCAGCAGGAATAGCAAATCTGTGCTCTTGCCTTTACAGATGGTAGGATTTGAAGGTAGTGTGCCTGTCACTTCTTTGACTGCAGGAAGGGTACTTGGCCTAGTACTGTCTTGGTACGAGAAGCATCTTTTCTGTCAGTATGATTCAAGGCTCAACTGATTTTCCTTCTTTATTAGTATGGGGAATTTCCTTAGAAAGGTGGATTAATTCACAAATTAATTTCACTAGAAATACTTCTTTATCTGAAGTCTGAAATTGCAGTGTACAGATGTGGCATTTTGTTGCTTAAGTGTGCTGAGAGATTTGCTTGCCATTAGCAGAGTCATGTTAGTTACAAGGTAGGCTTACAACCCGTATTTCAAAATCCTGCTTTCTATGATGGCTGCTAGTGGCATTTTTCTTTGAAAATCAAAGGAAGTTAAAAATTGTGTCTGCATCTGTTATTGTTGCTATGACAGCTGTCTTTGTCCAGTTTTAACCATCCTATTCTGAGTAGCTCCTGACTGGGATTGTAACATTAATGGCTACAGGCAGAGGAAGTAGAAGAGGAGGTCTTTCAATGCTGTCTCCTTCACTCAGTCAAAAAATATTTTTTCTGAGTTACACTAGTTTTAATCAAGATGCAATGAGTCAAAACATTCCATTAGTAACTCTGTTTTGGTGCCTGGCATAATTAGGACTGGTATGGTTACGATATAAATTAGTAGCCAGTTCCTTAGCACTATTTAATCATGGTTTGTCTTGGGCAAGACAGATACTGTGCTTCTGAGACTTGAAAACTGGGAAGATCTCTTGAAATAAGGTGATGCAATTTTTGTACAAGGTCACGTACAAATTATGTCGTCTTCAGATGGCAATTGTGAAACAAGCGAGTGCTCCTTGCAACATGCTATCAGTTATTGCATAAGCCGGCAGGAAATAAGGTCCACTCCTCTGTCTGGGTGAGCAGTGGGATGTGCTGTCTTCAGGTGCCAACTTACTTTTACACTGATGTGCAACACCAGCGTAAAAAAGATGTAAAATAGTCCATGTTTACTCAAACCCTCCTGTCTAGCATACCGAACATCTTCCTCTAGAAGTGGACAGCTAACTTCTGTGTAGTCAGAGTCTATATTAAGAGTTTGTAAATGGCTGTCTTCCTAACGCTAGCTGGAAAATACTGTCACGAGAGAAGGTTTTTGTAAGTTAGATGGCAACCTGTTAGTCCGAGTAACGCATAGTTGGAAACTGTTGGTGTTAAAGTAGCAGCAGCTTGGAAAGCTCTGTGACCCTAATCCAGACTTGTTTTAGAGGGTAACTTCTAATACAGAATCTTGAACAGTTAGTCCAGTTGGAGGGTCAGCTGTCTATTCTGGAGATCAGACTGCTGCCTTTTAAGATGAAAGATGTATTTTGTGGATATTAACTCCTTTTTATCTGCTTGCTGTGCCTTGTCTGAGGGAAGGAGCAGCTGTAGTCCATTCACCAGACCTGCACTTGGCTGTTGCTGCCATTGTGCTGTGTGTAAACATGTACCATTATTTTGGATCATATAGCAGCCTGTTCAAAAGGGTCTCACATTCCCCAGCTGTTCTGCAACTTTTCCATCTCTGAGCTTGCCAGCTGCTTAATACAGGCAACTGTAGCTGCATTTGTTTCTCTGGTGTTAAGTATTAGTGGAGATAAAATTGACTTGCTGTTGAATGTTAGGTGCTGCAAGCCCCTCTCCTGCTTCAAATGGACTTAAAACAAAAGTAGACTGTTCTTACTGTATCCAAGTTGTTAGAAGTTCATCACTAGTTGAAGAGATTGCATAAAAATCTTTGTTTTGTAGATTTGAAACAAATATGGAATACAATTGTGTTTACGTACATATATATCCACAGATTGTAGCAGTAACTAATCCAAAAGAACTGGGTTACAAAAAGGTGTGCCTTAAAGCCATGTCAACAGCTCATTTGTTTAATCGCTTCTCTGAACAATGTTCAGTTTAACAAGGCATCCTGTGCTCTCTTGTCAGCCAACCCTTTTGTTTACTGAATCTGGGAACTTTTGTTTCAGTGGCAGCACTGCTCAGACTGGATGTCAAGGAAAGAACAGGGGCTCAGCAGTGTCGTGTATCTGCAGTGAGTGCTCAGTCCAGGTGAGGAACCAGAGGCTGAGACCTGCCTTTTCCAGCCTGCTGTCCCTGCCATGAAAGTGATAGGAAGTGTCTGGAAAATGTTTTGTGTGACTGAACTCCTCTTTCCTGCAGCTTTGAATCCATAGCTATCTGCCTGGAGATACAGAAGTTAAAAGAGTAAATTCAAGCACCTTTGGAAGAAGGAGATAATTCTGTTAATGACTGAAGTTACTGTTCTAACCACTTAACCTGTTCTACAATGTCAGTTTGAAACTTTGGGTGAGGAGGAGTGTATCCTTGGTTGCTGCAAGAGATTGCTAAAGAGAATGATAAAGCGAAGTTTTCAGAGGCTTGACCTGGTGCCATTAATTAGTATTCCATACCCCTGTACAAGGGGATAAATCAGGTGTTTGCTTGAAATCATATTTAATGCAGTTTGTATTTGAAGAATGTAAATTTGATTTTTTTTATGATTTTGCTATTCATTTCATGGTGAAGGAGACTGGAAGGGAATGACTGCATTCTTGCTCCTGATAGCAGAAAAGGTTGCCTCTGCCCCAGGGTCCGAATTACCCATTGTAACTGGCCTGAATACCCTATTATTCGGAGAGGAAATTTCCAGGTGACTGTAAATACATTTCTGTTTTCCCCACCCTTTCACTAGGCCTGCTCTATCCTTGCTCGTTGTAGCTTTCATGTTCATGTTAAACATCAACACTACCTAAAGTATGCTGCGATGACTCTGGCTTCATAATAGAGCCTTGACCTGTAAAAACAAAAGGAAAACCGTTAAAAATGTCTCTTGATTTAAGGTAGCATGTTTCAGGATCTGTTTTTCGTATCTCCAAATAGCTGAGAGTTTGAACTTTTCCATTCTAGTGCTAGTGTCTTAAAAGAAGTTGGAACACTATCTTTGGCTAGATGCTTCCACTTGTCTTCTGGAAAGTTAATTTTTCAAAGTCGGTGTTGGAGCACTAAATCATTATTTGTCTGAAATCATAGCAGAAATACAGGCTTATAGTTTGAAGTGATCATACTAGATACATAGTTATGTTAGCTGAGCACAGTCATAGATATTAGATTAAGATGTTTAGTTAACACAGAAAATGTAGAAATTAGTGTGTGTTTTGGATTTAATAACTACATATATGAACAGTTCTTTAGAAAACAGGTAACAGGAGTTCTCTTTCAGAACAGCAGACAGACCATTCTTCAAAAATAGAGGAAGACAACTGAGTGTGATACTGAGGGCATGGAGAGAGAGGCAGGGAATGGAGGAAGAACTTCTGTCACAGAAAAAGAAGGTTAGGGAGAGCATCTTAACTTTTTTTTTTTAAGTGCTGCTGATTGATTCATAAACCCCTTTGGAATGAGTTTAGGGAATGGACATAGAGGAGATTGGGAGAAGTGGATTTTGAGAAGTAGGAAAGTAAGGAAGTGTTGGTTTGTCCTCAGTTGAACAGAGGAGGAATACAGTATCTGATTAATAAGCAGTGTTCAATTATTGAAGGCTTTAGGAAAAGTAAATATTTCTTTCACACAGAAGGTGGTGGGAAGTGAAGTGAAAAGACTTTAAATGGCCTTAAATTGCTTAAACATGTTTAAAATAATAGAGGGGGGGGAAAGAAGGGATTACCCTCTCACCCACTTCCAAAGACTGTTTTTAATGAAGTTGGTGGGAGTTTTGGGAAGGCGTAAAAATAGAGCATTTGAGAAAGCTTTTTGTTAGGTGTTTTTCTTTCTTTCTTTCAAATGAAAGGTTCTGCCAGTGTTTTTAACTTGGCTTAAATTTGCTCCATCCTCTACAGGGGAAAATATTTATTTTAAAGTTTCCTCTAAACTTCAATTGGCTTCCCAGCCAATTTAAAGACATGTCTGTCTATGTAATACCTTCCAACTCCAGGAAAGCTGAAAACTGTAAGGCTTAGTGGAGGAGGAGACCTTGTTGATCGCACAGGAGAGCAACATTTCCAGCTGCAGAAAAATTGCTGTTCTGAAAATGTAGCTTGAATTAATCCCTTCCACCTTTGTTTCCTTTTGCTGTTGTTAATGATTTCCTTTGCTCAGCTAGTGATAAGTGCTGTTGTGCCTGCCTCACTCCACTGCTTCTTCCACTGCTCTCTGGGACTAAAAATTACAGTATGTGTCAATTTAAAGACAGAAATAGAGCAGTGGCAGATAGAGCTTCTTCACTAAGCTGCAAGTTTATGAGACTTATGATCTTTAACTTTGACACTTAAAGTTATTTCTCTCCAGAGTGGTCATTGCAGCTCTTAGTGTGGGTTGTCCTGCACACTGATGAGTTTGGGTGCCTGTTATCTCACAGGCTGTGTGGCTCAGGTCTCTGCCCTATGTGTAATCTTATCAGCCATGTGCACAGCTCCCAAGAGACCACTTACACAAAATTGTCTCTACAACTGGAAGGATTCAAGGCTTTGAAAGAAGGTTGCTTAAGCACAAGTTGCAATAATAAACAAAATTACAAAAAGAAAACAATATATTTATTGAGGTAATTTGTGTCAGTAAGGATCTAGCTTAGGCTCTGATGTTAGGGTTGCCTGTTTACAGCTGCTTGTGTTCTGGATGCTTGCCTTGCTTGTGTGCTGCACGTGAGGCGGTGCTCTCATCTGTAATCAGCATTTAGGTGTTAACTGCTGAAAAGTACCAGTACTGCTGCTTCTGCTCCCACCTCATTCCACAAAACTACTTAGCTGAGGTATTCCTGTTTAGATCACACTGTTGGCTTTAGGCTTAAACTACTTTAGTCAGAGGATTCTGTCATTTGTGGTTTAAAGTATATGCTGTGACAAATATTACTTCAAAGGAGTTTGTACAAAACTTGACTCTTGCAAAACTCAGAGAATAAAGACTCTCCAGAACTCTATAAACACCCCAATCGTGGGATTGCACCAAACCTCTTCTGGATGCTCTCCCTTGTGCCTGCCCTCTTCCTTCCTGTCGTATTGCAGAGTGCCAATAGTTGACAGATAAAGGATTTGTTTTTCTTGAAATACACTTGTTTGTCTTGTCTCCATAATATTTGTTGCATGCCTGACTTGACAACTTGCATGCAAATACCTATTTTTATACTGTTTTTGTGGGTTGGCAACAAAGTAATTGTGGCTTCCTACTGCAAGCAAAAGCCTGGTGCATGGAACAGGGTTGTTTATATGGATTCCTGGTATGGAATGGAAGTTTAATTCTTTTAGCTTGAAATTAAATTGCATTGAATAAAATGAACTTTGAATTTAAGTGGCACTGAACCCAGCTAAACAATTTTCTAGGGCTTACATTAATAAAAGCAAACTATAGCATAGCTAACTACTGCTAGAGATGCATTTCAGGTTCTTAAAACTTGTGGTTTAAGAGGGGAATGCTCAGCTTGTGCTTCTGTAATAAACTTCATATCTGAAATGTACTGTGTGGTGTACCCTGCTGGGATAGTACAGCCACAGATAACTTGAAGGGATTTGTGTGGGCAGGGAGAAGGCAGATGAAACATTCCAGGTGAGATATAAATTTCCATGGCCTGGTTTGGGAACCTAACCTGCCTTACACTAAGAGATAGAGAGCTGCGAAAAAGAAGTTACCAGTGATTTTGTTTCATCTGACTTACTGTTAGAGGATCTAATAGCCTTTTAAATCTTTAAAGCAGTATTTGGTTGAACATGCTTTTTCTGGACTCCCAGGAGGTGCTTGCCAGCAAGGAGCTGCTGACATCAAAAGCAAAACCCCAAAAGGCCCATATGTGTGTGTGAAGTAAGGAAGCCAGGAATGAGAGTAGTTTTGTGCTGAACTTCAGCTGAAAGATCTTTCCAAATGCAATAAAGAAAGGGAGCACCTTCATTACTGCCTTCAAAAATTATGATGACTAGTGAGATTCCTAGAGTAACATACAGATGAAGACAGTGCCCTTCCAATAAAACAAATGTTACTTCATTAAATGTTTCTTATGCAAAGACCAATATGACAGCTTATAATCATGCCAATCATCTCTGAAACAAAGCAAGTAATCTTGGTGTTACAGAGGTTTGTTTCTTAAGGAAGCCCTGAAAAAACTTTTTCCATGAACATGTTGGTATGAATTGGCATTCTTCCTTGCACAGGAAACCACAAATTCCTATTGCGGAAAACTTCTAACTCTTGTAAAACAGTCATTAGTTTTGTGTATTAAATGTGCAGAATGTTCTAGTTTTTTTCGTGTGGCCTCTGGAGAGCTGCTCTAAGAACTGCTTTTCTTTTGATAAACAGAAGACCGCTTGCTCAAATGTTTCCAGTCACTTGTAGTCACTGTGCATGTTGCTGGGGCTTGGATACTTCTCAAATGCCTACAAGCCTGAGACCATCTTTATTGCTCAATTATTTTTACCCCCTCGAGTCTGACAGTTGCAGCAACTGAACATGATCCCTGTATTAAATAGAGCAATGTGTTTGATGAGTTGCTTTGTTAAGGTTTCTGCAACTGGTGCACTTGAAATTGCCTTTGGTGGTGGGGCAGCTCCCAGAGCAGTGTCACTCAGTGCACACACAGACACACACAGACACGCTGTGCTTGTGTGCACTCCTTGCAACACCTGTGTGCAATGTCAGTGTGACTTGTACACCTCTAGTATGTGATGTGTACTACAGGCTGGGAGCTTCAGGTCGCTGGAAAAATTGCTTCTATGACTTCACTGAGCATCCCTCTTTTTCTTTATGCTAGTCTTTTTCAGTCTTTACCTTTATGATCTGGTCTTATCAACCTCTTTTTTTTTATTTTCTTTTTTTTTTTTAAATTCCTATTCTGGATTTGGTATGGAAGCTATGATCAAGCTGCACATGAAGTAAAACCCCTTCCTAGCTAAGAACTGCATCCTTAGTTTTTGTTCCTTTCAAATACACTATCAAGAGTAGAACGCAAATTACACAGCACATTCTTTTTATTTTTTTTAATGACAGAAGAAAGGACAGTGGGTGGGGATGTAGCAAATCACATAAGCTAGCAGTGATAAAAATGTTTGGTTTTGTTTTGTTTTTTGTAGTGCAGGCTACTTGTTTGAAACAGATTTGTCATATCTTCATCAATGTTTTATAGTTTCTACTAGTTTGGAGTGTTAGCTGAGTTCTCAAGTACTGGAATGTTACTGCTGCTATTTAAAGCAGGACATCTGTCATGATGTGTCTAGAGTCTGATTTCCCCAAGCCTGAACAATTCTTGCCTTTATGCTCTACCTATGTAGCCATTGCTCTTTCTACGAGCTAAAAATAACAGAGAAGTTAAACAACTTGTTGAAAGTCTGTAATTTCTGAGAGCAGCAACTTGCCAGTAGCTATGTCTTGTGTCATCTGGACAATGCTTTGGCAGAGTTTTAAGAATTTTCTAAACTAGGCCAAGTTAACTTTCTTTTCTGGTCAGGCATAACTTTCTGTGCTGGAAGGATGTGCACAAAATGAATGCATGCTTCTCACAAACGGTGTTAACACTGTCTCATGCTGCACACACCAAGGCTTCTGGGACCCAGCCCTAGCAGCATCCTCCTGGTGTCCCGCCCTCGGCTTCCTCCCTTGCTTCTGGAAGTCATGGCTTGCATATCTGCTTCCTTGGGATTTGGGACTTTTCCTTGCAGTAGCCTCAGTATTAGCTGTCCTCTCAACTGTGGTTTATGTTCCAATAGCTATTTAGTTTGCAGACTTTTACTGTAAATACTATTTACAATATTACTACAGTATTATCAAGTATTCTGTGCACAGGATAATAAAGCTGCTCTGTGGAGCCTCAGAACCCTTCTGCAGAAAGGGCAGACTCTCAATCTAAAGAAATTATTCCTCTTCTCCCACTGAAACCCTACTCTGAAAACTTTGTTCTAGAGACAGTTTTAATGAGCTTTGAAGCCCGTATCACAGTTTTCAGAATAACCCCTTTATGTCTGTGGCCTTGCAATAATGCCATTTTTGGGGATGAAATTTTGTGACTCTAACAGCTCTCTACTCCTCCCATTTCCCTCTTTCCTTCCTGCTCCCAGCTGTATGCATGTGCTGATTATTCTGGGGTGGCTCTAGTCCACTCCTTCAACTTTGTAAGTTGCTTTATCTCAGGTTTGGGTTGCTGGGTCAGCACATCAGTGTCTGCTGTTCGTGAACCAAGGAAGGTCTCAGACCTCCAATGCATGTGGGAGCTGGCACAGAGAGACAGTGTCAGACTGGACAAAAAATATTTTCCCTGCACAGTTCACTTTGCCTAACATGGATCTGTGCATGAACATGAGTTTTCTGATGGCACCTCTCAGTTCTGATTTGACAAATTAAAAGCTTTCAAATGGAACACTGAAGTAGCATTTATTGGAAGCTTAAAATGCTGGAGTTGGATTTCTTTTTCCCTTTGTGTTAGTAGCTCCTATGCCACACTATGTTTTTACACGTTGTTTGTTTAAAGGAAGCTTTACACTTCCCAGGGAGAGTTGCAGCTGGGAAAGCCCTGAAATGATTGCAGTGGCTTGGCTCTGTTGGATTGTAACTGTGTATGACTCTTACTAATCTAAAATTGCAGATGCTTTACTGTTCATCAGATTGTAAAAATGCTAAGAGAACATCCAGCATCTTTTACAGATAGCCTGAGTTACAGAATTTTGGAGTTAGAATAGTCATGGTGACAGCATGTCTCTTTGTACTCGAGGAGAAAATTAAAGAGAATGGGGAAGAAATGCTAAGGAGGAAGGAGATTGGAAATAACTATACATGGGTCAATGCAAACAACACAGGAAGTTTTGGGAAGCTTTGTTAAACTTCGGCTGAGTACTTAAAGGTTTACTAGAGAGTAATACATGCTATTGAACTTGATGGCTTTGGCTTGTGATCACCAGTGAAGGCCTGCTTTTTCACCTAGTTTTGCAACTGGGGATTTACTTCGGCACAAGGAAGGTAAGTTTCTTATTTGAGTTAGCAGAATACAATTGTCTGGTTGGAAACATTCCCAGCAATGGTCTGATTCCTAGCCTTTTCTGTAACTGCTCAGTAGTGCCACCAATGCATATTTGGCCACAAAATAGTTATGACAACTTGCATAAACTCCAGGATTTTTTTATCGTCTCAAAACCACTTTAATATAGGGTACAAGCTGGTCATTTATAAACACTGGCTTGAAACAAAGTAATTGGATTTAACAGAACAGCTTGGTGGATGGTCAGTTCCAAGTGCCCTGGCTTCCTAGGAAGTACCAGCTGAGTTTATCAAAACTATTGCTTCTGCTTGCTGACTTCATGGCATCCCAGGTGCAGCGTGGTAAACTGACTGCCGGCCACTGGCGCTGCACACCTTCCTCACAGTACAGGAGTCTTGTGTCCGAAGACATCATCTCCCAGACCGAGATCTCCAGATTATTGCTGGGCTTCATTTAGAAAGGACACCTGAGCTGGCTTCATTGCTTGCTGCTGGTGTTGAATTGCTCCAGTGTTTTAGAGGAGGCTGTGCTGTAGTATCAGTATATTCTCCAAGCTACTTCATATATACCTTTTTGACCAAAACAAAATAAGGCCTTATCTTCTTTTACATCTTAACAAAACTTTTGCTCATTATAAATTATTGAAGTATTTGAGTTAAAGAAAAAAAAACCCAAACAAAAAACCACGAAAACAAAATGATTTGATTTCCCACTTCATTCTGGCAGTAGATGCACATCCAGTGTGTGAAGGAGAGACTCATGACTGTGTTAAGCTCCAGATATGAGAGAGTGTTCTGCATTACAGGTAGATGAAATAAATTTCAGAGCCATCTGGCCATGAGCAGAGTGCAACTGCTTGACTCTTGATTGCCTTGAACTTCACTTGTATAAGTGAACCTCTTCACAGGTTTTCGTTTGAGGAGTGTCCTGAAAAGATTTTCATTAGATTTTTTTTTAAAACATTATTATCTGGTGATCTTCTTATCCAAAATACCGCCTAATTCAGATCTGAGATTTAGATTCAAAGTTAATATATCTCCGTAGCAAAGTCCATGTTGTTCAGAGATTTTGCTATGTTAATTGTTAACAGAGGTGCTCTCACTGCTCAGCTGAGCTGCAGGGTTTGTTAGCTGAGCACTGCTTGCAGCACTCTGTTGTTTAAGTGCTATTTTTGATGTCTCACAGCACTGACATGTTTAACTTAATAGATGTGACATGGAGGAGCCTTATCCTGAAATGTGCTTCTGGAACTTAGTTGGGACTGTTCAGATTATGATCAAAAATACCACTTTATATTTTCTCCAGGGTTATTTGCACCATTGATTACATTCATTCTATTTAAATAATATACTTACTTTGATCTTTGAGCACAAGATCTGACTTTATTTGGTTGTTCGTGGCAACCTGAGTATTGTGTTTTATATTTGGTTTTTGTTTTGTTTTTTTTTAATCTTAATAGCTTCTCTATTGAGTGCTCTTGTTTAGAACAAGGATTTGTGTGTGCATCTGAGTGACAAGATTCACTGTTATGTTTCAGAATGTCTTCAGAGTCTTGCTTCATCTTGTCTGCTGCCTTTGCTTTGTTTCTTTCTTGTGTGGTACTATCCACAAAGGTTTCCAAGACCTTGGAACTACAGCTCTCACTCTCATGTATAGGCAAGTCTTCAGTCTTATTCCGTAACTGCTCAGTGAAGAGATCTCAGTTGTTGTCGAGGAAGCCTGAGATGCTTTGAGGTGTTGCAGATCAGAAGACCATTATAGTTCTGTAAGAGCTCCTGTTCTCCAGTGTGGTCACTAACAGAGCATTTTTGAAAATTCACGTAGGTGAACGGAAGTGCAATGGGCTACATGAATCCAAAATGTCCCTCATTATGTTATTTTGTTTGAAAATGTTATTTTTTAAACTTTTGGAATTCTTCTATTTATTGACTTTATTTTTAATGAAATTAATTCCATTAATAAGGGAGCTGTTTTCAGTCATGCTGTCAAAAGATGCTGGACTTCAGGAGAGAAATATAAGCATGGGGGATGTCTTGAATCCATTGTAAAGAGATGATCTGAATGGGCCAGTGCACAACCTGCTGGTTAAGGATCATGCATCATTAGTCATGTCTTTCTGCCTTGCCTGAGGAAACCAAATGTTTAATGTTCCTTCCGTTTCTGAATCTGGCCTTTCTAGAGACTGTAGCTAGCAGTGACTATTGTCTTTTGTAGGAAATTCAACTGTTTCTATTTTGGATTTTATGGTCTTGTTACTATCATTAGTTGATTCTTGGGTATTTGGGAAGTTTCTTTGGTGTGTATTCCTCCTTAACTTGCTCCAAAGACTTCACTGCTAGACACCGGCCACATCCAGTTGACCCAAATAGTCCCATCAGGTGAGGTAACTCGTTTTCTGTTGGAGTTGGATGAGGTGCTTGTGCATTTTAGGATGATGCATAATAACCTGACCAGGAGAGGTGCCTGCGGAAAAAAGACGAGGAAAGCAGGATTACTAATTATGTGACCTCTTATTATCTTCAGGGAAAGGGCTGATGGAAAGCAGGTATATTTTAAGGGACTACTTTTTTATTACAAGTCTGCACAACTTAAATTCTCATTTAGTACTTCAACCTTTTCCAGACCTCCACCAAATCTTCTCCTTTAGTCATATTTGTAGTATCTTTCTTTTCTGGCTCAAAAAAAAAGAGGCATGCACATTTTAATATGGCATTTTTTGGTTTGTGCAACACTCAAATATTTTGCCAGCGTGGGGAAGTAGTGGGAGTTTGGAAGGAGAGCATGAGTTATGTGAATGATATTGTCTCAATAGAGGGATTTTGTCTCTGTAGGTAAAGGCACAGTGAGGGTAAAAAAAACCCCCAACAAAACTCTTGCAGACTAATTTGAAATACTTGATTTTCAAAATTGTACAACTATTACATGTAGAACTGTCCTTTGAAAGATTTTATTTCCCCTCAGTTCTTGAACTGCAGAAATGGACACCTGTCTCTGTTTGGATAAGTGCCGGCAAATTCAGAACTGAAAGTGGTTTTTGTGATGAACTGGAATTTCGGAGGTGACACTGCTGTCGACTCTCTGTCCTTGAATGCAGCAAGTCTGTTCCTCTATGGTCCCATAGTAAACAGTTGTGATCCCTCCACTTCCTGGCATGTTAGAAGTTCAGCATCTGTAAAGCATTGAATACTTTATGCTGCTAATGGCTTTGGAGTAACTTAATTTAAATGGAAACTGAGCAGTCCTTACTTAAAATGTGCTCCAGATCATGTTTGTAAATGTTCGAGATTAATTGATGCATCTGATTTTCAGTATTTCTCATACATTTAAGAGCGACAGTAAAGTATCAAAATTGATGAAACCAAGTGAAAGCTGATTTGTATTGGAGAAGGAGAACAGACTGGCTTGAAGGAATGACTCTCTAGACCTTAGCGCTTGGTATTAACACTGAAACTTATGTACTGGGAATGCCATAGACTTAAATTACAACAGGGAGGTAACATGGCAGAAAAGTGAGTCAGAGAAGTGAGGTAATCGAAGAAAATCAAATAAAATTCACCTTGTAATAGTGAATTCTTGAATGTATGGAGTTTTTTGAAGAGGTTGTTCAGAACTGTAATCTGCATAATTGAATGTGTGTACTAAAGGAAAAAACTGCTATTGTTATGAAGTCAGAACATGCAAATGTCTCTGAGTCTGAAGAAATGTTTCAAAAATTCATTCTGAGAACTTGGAAGACAATCTAATAAGCCTGTGTGGAAATCTGCTCCATAGTACTGTTAGGTTGGCAGGAGACATTAGTTTACATGCTAATAAAATATCTCTTTCATGAGTGTTGCTACTCTACAAGACCAAGAACATTATAATTTGGTTTTGTAGCCCTTTCAGAAGATATCCTACATAACTGATGCCCCTGCCAAAGGAGCTAAGAGAGACATTGTAATGGAACCATCTCTGATGTCACATTTTAGTCGTTAAGGAGCTATTAAATAATGAAACCTTTAAATCTAAGATCATATTTCATTTTGACTAAAATTGGCATTTATTTAATTAGTGTGCTCCATTTCTAGGGGGTTTATGGGAAAATTTTGGAAGTTGTAATTGTTCTTGCTCAGATAAACAGCTGAGCAGGCAATTGACTGCAAGTCTCATTAGACATCAGTGTTTGCCTGTGTTAGGGTGTGATTTCAGGATGGATGACTGTGACTTGAATTAATGGCAGCTGGTTTACAGATATAAAAGGAATCTTCTCCTAGCCAGGTGTATCTTAGACAACTTCGCTGAAGTTATTTGAATGTACAGTCAAGTGTATACAGGGATCTGGGTAGAACTTGGACTGTTTGTCACTGGGATACCCACACTCATACTGTCTAGAACATGTGGCAATTGTAACACTTTTTTAAAATCTGATTTGTGGGATGAGCTAGTTCCTGCAGCGAGTGCTTGGCTTTTATTCTGGTATAGCTAATTGATATGTGGAAGGAATTCAAGCTGCAGATTAAGGAGTGAGTGTGCCTGTGAGAGCTCAAGCAATGTGATTTGCCCTCTGAACTCATGACTGAAGCTCTAACTATAGTCCGTGTTTCTGGCCGCTGTTTCTGTCCCGGGGTGCTCTGTCAGAAGAGGTTCCCACTGCTGTTACTTGCACACTGGCCCATGAGGTGACTGTCTCAGCAGGAGTGCACACTGCAAATAGCACAGCCCCAATTTCTAACCAAGGCCTGGCTAAGCAGAGCTGTGCAAGTGCAGGTTAGAAGTCACTGAGATAACCTAAACTCAGCACACTTGGGTCTGCCAGTTGGCTGATACATGAAGTGGGTGTTTTACAGCACATAGTCTCTAAACTGCAAGGAAGATACTGAAGACAAGAGTTGATTCCTAGATGTGCTGTAAACCCTGAAGTTTTAATCTGTTTGATTCCACTGCGAGGGTTGGTTTGGGATTTTTTTTCCTGCTCTTTTTTCACCTGTAAGTAGGGAAATTCATTTGAATTTAGATGAATTTCAACAATGATGCAAATAGTTACTTTTCGCATTAGCGCAGCAACTTACCTGGCTGAGAGGGAATTGCCTTTCTACGCTGTGTTTAGCTTTTCACTGTCTTATTACCAGCCTTAAAAACACCTCACTCTGTCATTTAAAGTGAAACATGGCTGTCTAAAAGTCAATTAAAAAAAAAGAAAATGTACCCATTGTGTATGATTCAGAGAAAGCACTTGCCTGCTGCCGGCTAACTGGCAAACTGAACATCTGCACTAGACAAATAGGTTAGGAATTTCCATGGAGCCAGGGAAAAGTGAGAGGACACTCCCTGTGCAGGGCAGGATGTGCTGGTGTCTCTGCTCTGCAGTTTCTCAAGCCTGTGGAGCAGGGAGGGCTGTGCTTGTTGGGATGCCTTCCCAGCTGTGCGGTGGAGGAGAGCAGTGCTGGTTGAGCTTGCCAGCAGTGATAAGGCCTCCAGGTGGGGATCACAGTAAACATGCTGTGAGAATCACAGCCCTGCTTTTCCAGGAGTTACATGAGGCAAAGGTGTTCTTCCGTCACTTGTTCTGCTGGAAGCTTCTTGCTGCTAACAACTAGATGTGCAAAGCAGTCAAACTGTGGCTCTTCCAGCCTTCCTGGTGTTCTGACTTATGGTACTTGCTTCTGTTTTCAAAACTGAATTTGTCAGCACAGACAACTTCACTCTGAAAATGTAAAATCTTACCATAAGTGCTTCTTGTGTTGTAATAAACATGCATAACTTTCCTTTACAAGATCTGCATATCATGCTTGCTTTTTCTCCCCACTGCTTATTCACTACCCTGCCAACAGCATAGGTATCTTCTGAACAGGTTTATGCAAAACTGGCAAATTGAATGGTAATGTCATTGCTTGCAGTAAATTCGGACTATTGTATTCTACATACAGTATTCACAGCTGTATTACTGACTAACAAGACTGCTGTTGGCTACAATGAATTCACCACAAAATTGCTCTGATCTAAGGCTTAGGGTATAATTTGAGATGGTTACCTTAAACCAAAAGAACCTAAGTCCATAAGTAAACTATTAAGCAACATAAACTTTTTAATGGCAGAGACAGCAAGGAACTATGCAAACCCCACAGGCCAAGATGATCTCTACCACAATTATGTAGTCTATTAAGTGAGTAAAATTCCAGAGCTTTGCTCATGAATAAGACTGGATTATTTGTGATGTGATTTCATAAAACAAACTAGGAGACTAAAGGCTCCAGGGGCTACTTAAGGTTTTGCAGAGAGCTAAATGTTAATACTTAATTGCTTAAAGTATGTGTGAGGCGATACATGGATACGAAGTTGTACAAAGTAGGCCTTAAGAAATAAACTTATTGTTAGATATGTGCTGAATTTCTTTACCAATATAGCTGTGTTTCCAGCAGGTCACTTTAGTAATCTGTTCAAAATAGCAAAATAGTCAGGTTTTTGCTACTTATTCTGCTAGATAATATATATTGCTAAATACTTTCTCTCTGCTGTATTCTACTTGTGGTAATAACGTGAGCATTGCTGTGACCTTTTTGGTTCTGCTTTGATACTATTAACACATCTCTGTTCTGATCCCATATATCCCATCTAATTCTCCTACCTAAGACAGCTGTGCCAACAGAAGCACTAGGAAGAATACAGCAGTTGCACTAGAAGAAAAATGCTCCCCAGAACATGGGTATTGGAGGAGAGAGATAACTTAGGTGTTCAGCCACAGAGTTGATGGACTTCATCCTAATGGCTTGTCCTACTTGGTCTTTGAGACAGCCAGCCCCAAACAGCAGTAGAGATACAGCCAGCACTCCAGAGATCATAGGAAGCTGGGGGTTCCTTTTGGGGTGCCTTAAAAATGGATTGTGTCTCCTCCATTTTTTGAGAGAGGAGAAACGAGTTTCATCTTTTGGGGACACCTTATCTAGGGAACATGGGAACATCCTCGAGACTGTCTTGCCCTTTTTTTTTTTTTAATGTGCTAGGAGTTTGTCTAATTGAGATAAAGCACTATGCATACTTCTGATAGAGGAATTTGTACTTGTTCAGATAAATCTTTGTAATGCTCCACACCCAGATACAGAAGGAATCACAGAAAGAAACAGCAGCAAATGGTGATCATGTATGGGAAGGCCCCTTCTGTGCATGTTCCTTTTTACCTCCCTTGTACTGGAGCTTGCTGCAAAACAGACCTGTCCTGAAGTCTCTACATCAGCACAGATCCCTCTGTAAGCTTTATTTTACTTCACTAAGTCTGTGACTCAAAGTCCCTATAGAACTTAGAAATTTGAGTGATGGAAGCCAAAGACTTACACCAAAATGGGTGTTCTGTAGAAAAAAATTCCCTTCCTTAGACAAATAATCTAAAAAATTGCTCCAGTGAGTTAATATGAATCTCAGTGCTTTTTTAACCTTTTATTATTTATGCTCACCAGACCCCTGTGAAATTAAAGAGTTCCTTTTATCTTGAATGATGGACTGGGAGCTGGGTTATGGGGGCTGGCTACCATGTTCTCACCCACATGTACCAGCATCCCCCTTTGCCCCGCTCTGCTCTCCTGATCCCACACTGAGTCATCTGTGTTTAATATGTACGAGAGCAATTGAATTATTTTTAGGGTTGCTGGTCTGAAATGAGTCAGTGCAGGGTCAAACATTGTGGAGCAGGGAAGGGAGAGGAGTGGGAATCTGGCAGCCAGCAGCTGGCTGGGATTGCCATGGAGCCACAGACCAACCCTGGTGACTTTGCCAAGGTCACACAAGCGTCTGTTAGCAAGAAACTGAAACCTCTCTTGCGTTATACAGGGTGCTGACCACAGGTCTGTCAAATGCAGTAACTGGTAGGAAGTGGCTTTACATTTATTCTACTTGAATTTACTGTTTGTTTGCAAATATGATGTATGAGTTAATAGTTGCTTTCTAGTGTGCGCTTTCTATTAACAGATGCTTTCCAGTGTATGCCAAAATCCAAACATACCGAACTGGTCATAACTGTAGATCTTCAGGTGGAAGCTGGGTGCATTCCATGAGGAATTCATAATTAACTTGGGCTAACTTTCCCTTAGAAATGTGATTTTTGTTTAGATAGGGATCTGGCAACTACAGCACGTTTCTGTATAGGGACTACTGCCCTTTAATAAAGATAGCTCAGGAGTTAGTGCCTGAAACAAATCATTACATGGTATTATATTGCCAATTCGGTAAAAAAATCACTTGGTCACAATCTGCAGCTGATACTTCATCAATGGCCTAATACAGAATTTAGAGTGGAGCATTTCACCAATACTGGGCACACAAATTGCTGGATGCACACAAATTTCTGGATGCACAGCATTTTGAGCTATGTACATTATGAAAGCAGTGCTGAAAGGAAGGGTATGAGGGCTTAGGTCATGTATTCTGGCATCAATTTCTATGCTCTATTTTTCTGTTTGAATTCATTCGGGAGGAAAGAAACTAGGAAACTTTTTGAGTGAAGATTTTGGAGTTCTGTGCTGGTTATGAAGCTGTGTCACTTCTTTTTAAAGTTTCTTTAGAAAAAGGGCTAGCCAAAAAATATTCTGGATGTGATTGTATGTAACATATGTGCATTTTCTTTAAACAATACCCTACAGTTAATTCAATTTGAAGGGCTTTCTCCTAGCTCTGACAAATTTTGTCAAGATACCACTTGTCTTAATTGCTGTGTCTGGTTGGTTTCTTTGGTTGGTTGGTTGGTTTTTTTTACTTTTGCTTCTTGAAATCAAAGAAAGATTGTTGCAGGTGGGTTTTTTGTTTTGTTTTTTAAAGAAGGATAATATTGGACAAGCCTGTCTCCAGCAAGCTAATATACTGTCTGATGTTCTTCTAGGAACAAATATATCATGTGGATTTTTATGTAGGAGGCTTTTTAGACTTTTAAAGGTTGGGTGTTAGCCACAAGGTTCATGTGACATGACAAATGTGGAACATCTGTGTACTGATGCACATCACTGTTCTCAAAGTCATTCCCCTCACCACATGCATTGAATTAAATACAGGAATTTGGAGAAAAAATAGTTGGAAGGACACATTCTGTCAAATACAATGGGAAGGATCTGTTGTGCAAGCTGTTGGAGCTCGCTCACACACTTCTCCAGTCATTTACTCAGAGGTCTGGTGTGCTCTGTGCCTCAACTGTTCCTCCCTTGGAGCCAGGAGAGTGGTATTGTGCTTTCCTAGTTGGTGGCAAACTGTTTTCTGGAAAGAAATTAGAGTTTAGCATAAGGCCAAACTCTAAAGGGATTTCTAATAAACTAAAAGGATTTCTCAGTGTAGTTTCTTGTTTGACTGATGTTTGGCCTGCAGGTGAGGTATGTAGGTGGCTGAGCTGACTTCCCTGTACTGGAAACAAAGTGTGGCTAAGTGTCTTAAAGCAGGATTTCTCATATTAAAACATGAATCTTATTCATAACTCTGCCTGAAATGATCTTATGTGGTGACTGATACCCTTGTAAACCCTGAGTGCTACTGTTTGTCTCCATGCTACAGCTGCAGTAAGAGTTCTTGGCTGTAAAATAAGTGTGATAGAGAAAAGCAAACAAAAGCAATTCTTATGGGTAAGATTTGACCTGAAGCATTCTGGGCCAGAAGCTAGAAGTCCTCGTTCTTCTGGAGTGATTATCAAATTGCCTGAAGGGTGCTGTACTTCATTACAACCTGTACACTTGGTGCTATCACCTTGGTCTGACAGAGAGGCTGCCAGTTTTAGATTGCAGGATACAGTATGTTCAAAAATCGCAGTCAGGACGAAGGTCACAACTTATGTTGAGGTGGAACTCAAGTGTTGGTCTGGTAAAAAGCTCACTGCTGTGCAGAAGGCAAGGGGCAGATATTAGTAATTGTTGTCCTAGTGACTTGCATGTATTCAGAAGTGGTCTGAAACTGTGTAGTAGTGGGTGTTTAAAGTAATTTAAAGCTATCTTTCAGATATTGTCATTACAGATAAGGGTTTACTGAGTTCTAGTACTCACAGCTAGAAACCAGTATTAAAAATTTGGTCCTCATTTTCTAGTTTATCTTCACAGACTCAGATCTGGGACTGCAAATGTAAAGGACACCCTTTAGTTGGTCTGAACTAAGTCTCAAACATCTAACTCTGAGATGACTTCTGAATATGTCCTTCACACATTATGATGGCTGTTTTCATGCTGTGCTTAACTCTTTTTGGATTTGATATTTCTGAGGTTTTTAAAATCTTGTTCAAAAGGTAGTTTATAAAAGCTCCTACTCTAGAGTGTGTGTAAAAGCTCTTGTTCCAATATAGCCACATAAGGCAGACCTGGGAAAGCTTGCTCACGCTGAAAATATCACTTCACTTGGAAACAGCTTCTGAATGATTCCTTGGTTTTAAAGGAGGTGTGAGAAATGGTCTGAAGTAAAGGGAGCATCTCTGGGGTTTGTTGTCCAGAGGCAGGTGCCTAGGGAGTGGACAGAAGTGGCATACATGCCAAAGTGATTTGGGCATCCATTTCAATTGTTCTGTTCTCTTAGAATTTGCTGTGCTCTAATTAAGTAATTCTTGTCATAAAACTCTAGTTAGCTCATAACAAAATGCAGATTCTTTAATCTTAAAAGTTGTGGGGAAACCATTTTTGTTTGAAACAGTCTTTGAAACTAACTTAATTTTTTTGTTTGTGTTTTTTGTTTAGTGTTGGTTGGCTGTGTTTTTACCCTCTTCAAAAGCTGCTAATTCAAACCAAGCATCCACTCTCTCACCCCAGTCTGCCTGGGCTCAGAGGCCACCCCCACGTACCTCTGTGAGCCCTGTGTTTTCTGGGAGAGATTTCTATATTGCATTTCCAGTAAACTTTGTGTCTTCAATGCTGGCTACAGGAAGTACGTCTGAGTCAGCCACCCTGTCCACAGGCACTTTGAAAGTCTGATGTAGAATCTGGGGTGATCTAACTGTGATCTGTCTGATACAGGACTTGCCCAAGCCGAGTGTTTCTACTTTAAGTGTTTTTTAATTTAGCTTTGTAAAACTGTAGTTAGGAAACAAATCTGTACATTCAGAATGCGTAGGTGTTAAATTCAGCTGGTCTCAAAGAAGTTAAATGCTGCTTTGATGTAAATTACTTTATGTAAACACAGCAGTAACTTCACATCCGTAGAACAATTGAAGTTCTGTAGCTTCTTTAACCCATGCTCCAGTTTTGTTAAACAGCTCAAAGTAATCTTGGGAGGCTTTTCTGACTTCAGTCTGTTTTACTGCATGAAAACATTCTTCAGAGTGCTGGGAAAAAAAAAGATAATTTTTTTAAGTCTTGGAAGAGACTTCTGATGTTTTGAGTCTTTATTACACTAGAGGTCAGTGTATGATGGGAGCTTCTGTGCTGTGGTATAGAGTTTCTTGCAGAATCCTATTTCATCAACTTTGAAACCAGATTCTAAGAGAAACTGTAGCCTGTTACTATGGAAAAAACTTAACATTAAAGTGTCTTGTGACTTTCTTGGCTAAAGGACTTTTTTGAGCTTCCTACTTTTAATTCTCCTTGCCTAACGAATATTAGACAAGTATCAGTAAGAGTAGTTTGATGTGGTAAGCATGAATGTGCACAGTCAGTTGCTCCAGTGTGCAGCTCAAACATTCATCTTTCATTGTAATACCATGACTTTTTGGCTCAGATATATTTCTATACGCCAGTGTATTTACAGGAGTCATCCTTAGCTTGTGCACTGTACCTATTAAGGGCATGGTGGGAGAATTGAACATGCATCTATTATTTTTAGAGTAGGTGTCAGCTTCCTGAGCACTGAGCTGGTAACTTCCAGGTGGGTGGCTTCACTTTTGGGTGTTGAGGGAAGCACAGCTAAGTACGATTCTATCATGTTACTTGCAGAGATTCTTTCCTCAGCGGGTGTTCTTCAGTTCTCCAGATAAGTAATTTCTTTAAACATCAGGAATGTGTAAAAGCAGTTTGTTTCTGCAAACATCATTGGGCAGGGGCACTAAGAGCAGATGGTCAAACTTACAGCAGTGTTATGGGAGGTGAAATGGGAGGGAAATGCACTGAAGGAGAGTCCTGCTGACTGGGGCAGATTACATCGCAAATGACAATTTAAGTAAGATGGTGGAAATACCCCAGTAGGGTGAATCTGAGCTCTTGCATGTTTTCTATGAGAACTGACTACAAACAAAAGTGTCTGTATCCTGTTACTCACGATAACACCACTTTAACCTGTACAGTTTTCTGAAATGCCTCAGAAAAATGGAAGAACGTGGGATGTTAAGAGTTTACAGGCTTGCACCAATGTAGAGGGCAAGTGCAGGCATAGAGCAGAATTTTGCTGTTCTTAAGTGATATTCTGAGTATTCAAGAGACCTGGGCTGATGAACATCTTTGTGGCCTTTCTTTTTGGTGAGGTGGAAGTGGGAGGGGGCATAGTAAAAGGAAAACCAGCAGTCTGAAAATCTCCTTTGCACTTGGCTGCTGCCCAGTATGTTTTGTTACATGCCTCTGGAGCATCATGAAGGATAACACCTCAGATGAGATAGTGTGAAGGAGCTGCTAGACTCTGGCTTAATTCAACTCTCTGTGAGGATTCCTGGCTTCACAGGAAAGATATTGCACTCTTCCACCTCTTTCCCAGGTTCTTCCAGGCTGCATTTTTTTTTCCTGTAAGAAATGAAAATGTACCAAGGCTTTGCAGAATGGGGCTTTATCAAAACATCTCTATGGTGTTAGGCTTCATTTGGTTGGGCAAGAGCCTGAGAAAAGGTGATGGCTTTGCAAAACTGTTGTGATGTAAGTCATTAGGCAATAAATAAAATACCCTAAAAAATCTCTTTTCTTTCCTATCCTTTTCTGATTGGAGGGACACAACCTTAAGTTGAAACCTTCAGTCTCAGTGAAACTCTCCAAAATCTGTTCTGCATGTAATAGCTCAGGAACTAGGAGGCTTATCTTGAAGAAAAGAAGGTGGTATAGGTGTCCTGTAGCCAGCCTAGTGAACAACCTGATGGGTCACTGCAAATTCTTGCAGAGCAGAAGCGCACATAATGACAGTCTTTCTTGGTTCAGCTGTCAAGTGTTAAATCAGCCCAAATGTTGATGCTATCTGCACCTAGAAGAAATGTAAGTTTGATTATTCTCCTGGATCAAAAATGATGGATCTTCATGGCTAAGCAGAGATGATTACCCACTAGCCCCTCTTTCTAGTTCATAATATCAAGTATCCAAATGATATTTTCATGTCTGTCTTTCCTTCATGATGTACTGACTAATTCTGGAATCTGTCTGTTGTGTAATAAAACAGAGTCCATCAAAAAGGAAAAAATTAGTATTTGGAGTGTCTTTTCCTGCTTTTGTTCTAAACTCTCAAAATGCAGGGGTTATCAGACATACAGTTCAAGTGGCTTGCCAGGCATTTCTCAGATGAACTGCAGAGAGAGCGCAAAAAGTTGCAGCCAAGGTCAGTCTTGAAAAGATTAGAATTCAGTTGCCAGCCCTCACATTTTGATTTCAATCGCAAATGTTTCCTGGTCGGTGCTCTGTATTTGTTACGTCTTATGTTTGTCTTGTCATGTGTTCTTGCCAAAACTTCTCGTTAAGACTCCTGACACTATCAAAGATCTGTAGAATATAGTGACATAGGCAAATATATTTATATATATATAAAACTCTAAACCACTCTGTCAAGGTATTTCAACTCACACCAGTTATTCAAGGTTCTTTTAAAAGGGTAGGCTTTGACAGGCTTCAAAGCTGCAGGCCTTCAAAACTGCACCACCCCAGTCTTCTCTCTCGTATTCCAATACAAAAATGTAGCATTTGCCAAAAAAAAGGTAGGAATTTGCTAAAAAAAGGAGGAATTAATAAAATGTACTAGTGGGACAGTGGCAATGTGCACCAGGTTTAATGTGTTCTGTGCATTATAAATGTCCCCTCTTCCCAGCTCACAGGTGCTTCCAGGAAATCTGTGAAGTAGTTGACTAAAACTATAGCTGGATTTCAAATCCTCTCTTTTCTGTTTTTTTTAAACAATACTGATACATAAAGAGGAAGAAAGTAGGAACAGCAGAAGTAATCAGGCAACCATACGGTTAAGCAGCAATAAGGAATTTGGAACCAAGAATTATGTGATGGTGGAAAAACTAGTTTATCTTTCTTCCAGCTATCCATTGTTGACCATCATTTCTCTTCCTTTCCTACCAGACTGAAGTTCCCACTTATTTACCCTTCTGAAGTGCAGGAGTGCTCATTTTTGAGGGATGGAAGTTGGAAATGTGAAAAGAATAGCATGTGGTTTACCATATTCTTGGAACTTCAGGCCAGTTTCCTCCCTGAAATACAGAGATAAATGTGGGTAGATCTTAAAAACTGTCTTAGTTCCATTGTTGTGAACAGCTACATAACATTAGAGACAAGATTGATTTGCTGCCTTGCCTATCCCCATGCATTCTAAGGTATTCTGCGTTTGGGGAACTGCTTGTCTTCTAAAATCAGAATTTTTCCCAACTCAGGCAAAAGTTCTGTCTTATCTGTCTTTTCAATTAATTATTTTTGTTGTGACCTCTTCTCTAGATGCTGTTATTAGAGTCTGACATGTTCAGCAGCTGCAGGAAGCACAGCAGTGACCTGACTGCTCTTGAAAGTTATTGCTCTAGTCACATTTGATATAATGACTTCATTTTGTACCTCCTAATAGATTAAAAAAAAAAAGTTGAATAAAGCATTTGTGAAAGTGAAGGCAGTATATTTGGCACGTAAATATATGCAGGTGAGCTGAGCCTGAGCTGAGCAGGAGTAAAAATGTTATTTCACTTACCAGCTGTAAGAGGAGGGAGACAATAACCTGTGCAATAGCACAGACTGCTTCAGGTGGTTCAGGTCTGCATTGGAGAACTCTTCACTGCTCTGTGGAAAGAAAGAAATGCATATGGTACATAGAGTAAGAAGTCCAGAGCACTTGGTTATTTGAAGTTTTTGTAAGTTCAGGGGATTGGCAGCTTTAAGGACAATGTGGTGCTGGGATAATTCAGCTAGTTTGAAACAATCTAACTTGGATACTTATCAACATGAGTTTCCACACAGGCTGAATCACCCTGCAAATAATGTTACAGGCACAGCGAGAGGTGTTTTGCATTTGCCAAAGAAGAAAATAAAACCAGTTGTGGTTCAAGGTGTGGGGATCAGAAATCAGGCCATGTGGCACTGTTGTTTGCAGAACTGCTTGGTAGGTCAGGTGCTCTACCCTAGGAGAAGTCTTGGGTCTGTCTACTGATTGCTGTGGTTCTAGACAGAGAATTGGCTTTTTTGGTTGCATCCACTGATGTTTAAAATTAAGGATTTTGAGGGTAATAGTATTCTGGTAGATGCTGCTGGTTTTTATGCCAGATGCTGCTGGTTTTGTTATTATTTCCAGTGCTGCTTGACTTTTTTGAAAGACTGAATATAATACAGACTTCCTGTGGGGTGGCTAAGGGAAAGCTCAGAGTTTCTAGAGAAACTTGTAGTTCAAGAATGTCTCCTTTTAAAGGGTCAGACTCTAGTAACTGTGGAGAGTCAAGTTCCTCAGGGTTCCTAGGAAACCTGCAAGACCTCTCTTTCTCTGTGAATATGGCTGCAGTGCATCCATAGCTGGGCTTTGAAGAGTTGCTTGTGGTGATGATCTTGTCTATATGAATGGGCAAGGTAGCAATATGCTCTATGCTGCTTCAGCCCTTGCAGTCAATCAGTTCATCCCCTTTGTGCATCTGCCTGCTAGTTCTGAAATGGTTGTCATAGCCTGGGATGCATTGTGGTTCTTACCCATATTTTGTTGTGTTTGTTTCTTGTAGGAGAAGGACTGCATTTGGATTGTGAGCCTGGACAAGGTGATGCAGTTGTACCTAGAGGGTCAGGCCTGGATGGCTGGGATTTAAGGTAAGCCTTTGCTGAAAAATAGATGCAGATCTGAACCAAGAACTGTGGTTTGTTGTTTTTCTTCTTTTTTTTTTTCTTGAGGTGTTTGTATCAAACATTTAAAAGAGAATCTGTATGTGCGTCCTAGTGCACATGTACATTAATACAATGCAGTGATATAATAGTTAAGATTCCAGAGTAGCTGTTAGGACCTTCAGAAAAGCTGGTTGATATTTAAATACCCAGGAGATGCTAATGCTGCCTTGGGAAGAAATGTTATTCAATAAGAAAGTGACAGTAAGTGTTCCTGAAACTTCATCTCCGTATTCACTGAGAGGCAGCAGGCAGCTAAGATGGACCTCCTGTTCCAGCCTTTCTATTATTCCCTCTTCCAAATATTGTATAACAGAGTAGCTTCAACCATTCTAGATTATGTACAAATCCTTCAAATGTAATATTTTAATTTATTACAGTTCTGTACTTTCTTTCATGTTGCCCACTCTTCATGTTGCAGGCTTTTGATTAAATATTTGCAGTTTAGATTTGATTCAGGGTTTTTTCAGTACTTAGCTATGGAAAAGCATTTCACTATGTGAACACAAACCAATAACAAAAGGGACCTTTTTGTGTGCGTAAGTGCATAGCAGGTTCTGTTGGTCCAGCAAAGGCAGAGCTTGCAAAATTTCTGTAATGCATGGGATTAATCTTGTTCTTGGAGAATTGTGTAATTTTTGTTACTGGAGAGATGTGATTTCTTGGATGTGATCAAGAATGTCTCAGTGGTTTTGAATCAGCAAAATTAGTATATAGATGACCTATCTTTTAACCTTCCTAAAAGAGAATTGATGTCTAATTCTGATCATACTGCCAGGCAAGAGCTGTCATCCTATTAGTTCTCTTGCCACATGTAGCCTATCTTTTCTCTCAGAGGTATGGAAGGCACCATTTCAGTTGTTGCTCCAGAATTATCTGAGAGCTGTTTTCCTTGCAACTTGTCATAGCTTCTGAAGTCTGGGAGAACACCATGTAAAGAGTGGAAGTTTGAATTAAATCCTCTACTGCTGGTTTTAACATCTTACTTAGAAAGAAGGAAAGTGAGGGACTGGGACCAATGCTTACTCTTACATGTGCTAGAAAGCCTGAAAAGTTGGAAGGACTTGCAGTAGAAAAGCAAAATCTAACCTTGATTCCTGAAGTTTTGAGCTTGGAGCATGATCATGGAAAACATGAACTGAATCTTGACAATTCAGTATTAAAGCATATGAATAAAGTCTCCTCCAAAAATGTTAGAGCAAGCACGTCACATCACAGTTATTAGCTGCATACTTTCTATGCAGTGAATAATCTAATGAAGGTGAGCTGAAGTGGCGTGTTCTTGCAAGACTAATGCAGGTACTGAAAATGACGTGAACAGTCATGGGAATTTAGTTTTTTAAGGGTAATATGGACTTAACTTCTTTCAACAAAGACTGAAGTCAAGCCTTCAGAGAATTTCTTGCTGAACTTGTTTCTTAGTATATACCATCATAAAATGGTTGTAACCTTCAGAAGGTGATGCTATTAGACCATGTGAATGAGTATTCTGCTGTATTTTTTAAAAAATTAACAACAAAAAAGAGGTTTATTTTAGTAGAGAATTTACAGAACTGGAGTTTGTTAACAGTATGCAATTTACACACTTGATGTGACATAGCAGGACATTGTCAGATAACTAAGCCAAGTGCTATTTGGATATAGCCTTCAGATGAACGTGTTCATGTTTTTCCACAGCATCTCGCAATACTGTGCATTATTTATTGTACCTATTGCTGCCTTTATAATATATATTCACTGAGCAATTACATGGACTTCAGATTATCACTCTGAAAAATGATGGAAAAAAACTGGGGATCTCTGGAGGTCATGACCTAGCTTTCTACTTCATTGCCAGAGTAGCATCTGAGTAAGACTGGCCAGTTGACTTTAGAAGCTGGGAAATGTGCAGTCAGATGAGTCACTTACACCCTCTTTTCATATCATTACAGTAGAAGCAGTTTATGGACAGGTTTTTGTTTTTTTTAATTTATAGTGTGTTAACTTTGCTAGCAGCATACCATTTATAATGTGCTACCTGTATTGCATAGCTTCCACAAAGTCAACAAAGCCAAGGCTTCATGTGCAAATTCATGTGCTGTCTTGCTGGACACTTTAGCACCCTTGCTTATATGTGAAGAAACATACAGTGTTCCTTCTAATACTCATATATTTTTAATTACATAAATTTCAGCCAACTCTAGCTGGCTAACGTAGCTTGAAAAACAGTGAACTGTTTAATTTCTGCCATCTACAATAGAATTGGAACACTGGGGATGCCCAGCTTTTGTAAATCCTATGTCTGTGCAGCAGTCCCCTTCAGGTTAATGTTCTTGCTAGCCTAACTGAAAGCTTCATCCTCTCCCTCCTGAGGATAAAGGCAAATAGATGTATTTCCTATTTATGTTCTCAGATAGCAGTAAGATTGTTCCTCTCTACTATGGTTTCAATTCAGCTGATTTTCCAAATACTTCGTAAGCTGAATTATTAATGCTTGCACCATTTGCTGACCCAGCAGTTGGGTTTATTTATTTTTTTTGCTGTTTTGAGAACAGTTTGCTTGAACTTCTGCATTTTACTGTTCCAGCACAGTGGTACTGGATTTCTTGCAAAAGCCAAGCTTACAGGAAATGTCATCCTGTTGAAAGTGGTTTGCTCTTACACAGCACATGATAATGCTTTTCTTAAAATGTGTTTGTTTGGCACAGGACCTGTTGTGCTTGGTATTCTCTGGCAGCATTACTCACACTCAGTTTACCTGAGGATGGGAGTGTTAATGTTGGATTAGCCTGGTGTCTTGTGCAGAGAGTCAAGGTCTTCAGTTGTACTTAAAGGTCTTCCAGCTCTTCCCCTTCTACCTTGTTGGTAAGGACTAGTGTTATGCTATTTTCTCCATACAGTTCCCCCCAGTCTTTGGGATTGCAGTACTTGAAGGCATCCTCAAAACTGATTTTTGTTGTCATGAATTTTATTTAGACCATGGAAATTTTTAATGAAGATGTCAGGTGAAAAAGGGTGGAATAGGAAGAGTCTAAAAGCATCTTCCTTACTGCTGCATTTTTCTTCAGATTAATAATTATTGTTAAGAAAGAAGCTATGCCTGATACCAATCCCCAAAGTTAACATGTATTCTCTGCACATGGCCTGGGCTGTTGCTAAATGTCCTTAGCTATTTTTGACACTGTCAAAACTGTGTCCTGACTATTTGAGAACTGTAAACTTTGGATGAAGCCAGTAATCCGTTCTGACATTGTACTTCTTTCTGGAGTATGGCTTTTGAGGAGCAGCCTGTCCACTTGGGTCATTTCTCCCTAATTTCCATTCACTGAAAGATTTCAGTTTTATTTCTAGGATCTGAATTACTCATGCCTCTTCCCAAAGCTTTTATTGCAGTGCTCTACTGAAAACATCAGAAATTTTCAACCTTAGAAATGTGTTTGCCCCCAAACTGTAGTGACTCATGTGTTGCTGTAAAGCCACATTGCAAAGCAAGAGAGGGTCAAGAAATCTGAGAAGCAGTGATTCAGTTGTAGTGCTTTTGCTAATTTCTTTGAATTGTGGATTCTGACTTCATTAGTGGCTTCTACAAACCTTGGTGTTTGTGACTTGCAACTGATACCTTTTCTAAAAACAGAAGGAGGGAGGAGAGAGAGTACTCTGTTTATTTCAACAGCCACAAGCAACACTTCCAAAATACACTTGTGGTTGTATCACACTTATGAATCTTAGGTTATCTGGTGGTGAGTAATGTGGTGAGACAGTAGCCTAATATGTCCACGCTTTATTTAGAAAAGGTAGTTCTTATCAGAGGCAAGGAACACCGGTGTTTCATTCTCTGTGCTTGCTGAATCCCTAAGTACAGATACCAACTCTGTTGATGGTTCATGGTGCCAAGATACAGCAGCTCCCTTTCCCGGTCTGACTGCAAGTTCTTAAGGATTTTGCAATATAGAAAGAAACAAATTCCTTTCCCCCTCCAGCTGCTCACTCAAATGCACTTTTTAGGCTGTCCTGTCATTTGATCCAAGTTAACAATGAGTTGTGATATCTTTTAACCAGATGGATTTTTTTTTTCAAACACTATTATCTCACTGGAGAGGAGGCTCACAAATAGATTGTAACAGCTTTCCATATTCTTCAAGCAGAGCCTAGATTATACCAATTATTACACCTAGGGAATCCTGGAGGTTAAGAAAATATTACTTATTTTTCCTCACTGCAGAGTTAAACCTGTAGAGTCTGGGTGTGTGTCTTCAGTAAGACAATAATATCTTACTGTTCTGCCTACTTAAAAATAAAATGGAAGAGCAAATCCTCCCTGGCAAACCAGGAGATGCTCAGTTTTTGGATTATATACAGTTTGCATTGAAGATAAGCTGGGATAGGCTTTGACACAAAACATGTGGCTTTATTCCCATGGACAGACAATGAGACTGAACTGGAGATTACTGAAGACTGTGGGACTGTCCTCCCTGACTTGCCACCTTCTCCTCAATTCAGAGCACAGGAATTGTTCATCCCTGTGGCAATAACATCACTGTAATTTGTGTCTGATAGTGAAAGAATGAATGATTTCTTCTCCCAGAAAGACAGAAAGTGTTTGTGTTGGGTTTGGGGTTTTTTTAATGTTGTTGGTGTTTGGGGGCTTTTTAAAGATAAATAAAAAATCCTCTGTGAGTCATTTTAGGCTCTCACAGAAACTTGAATGTGCTAAATGAGTAGGTTCCCCTAGCTGAGCCAATAGGGATGGCCAGGCACAGGCAACACTTTTATCCCACAAAAGGGAGGAGGGGTGAATGAGCCAGAAGATATAAGCTGAAACAAAGCCATGCTGTCCTTCTGAGTCATTCGCAATCACTGGATGGGTAAGGCTTCCTGCTTCCTGGGACACAGAAGTGGGGTCATGATTCTAACAATGGATGCTGGTAAGTCGCTTTTTATTAAATTTGTCTGGGGTTTTTTTTTCTGGGAAGGCTCTCCTTCCCCTCCTCCCTGGCTGAAAAGAACATATCTGTAAACTGGGAAGCTGAATTGTTAAATAAGAGAATGCTTAATCCAGACTTTGCATGCTGCGTGCACTTCACTGTGTGTTACCCTGGTGTTATTTCTTGGCTGTTACTCATTGAAGCACATATCCTCTCCTGCAAAGCAAGACCTTGGTATCAAAAGTGTGTCTGTTAATTTCTGCTTCTGCTTCATTGTGGCCTGAGAAGTACACGATGTCTCACTCTCTTTGATGATAGAGCTGATAGTGTCTGGAAGATACCTTCTTGATCTTAGGCTTGTTGTAAAGGGATAGTGGTTAACTTATGTGTTGTCTGTGGCTTCCTCCACTCTGTGTTTACAGAAATTTTGTGTTGGGGAGGAAGAGGAAGAAACTGCTGTATTTCTGTGGTAGGCAGCTCTGCTTTATGTGCTTATAGTCAAGGAAGCCTGTGTTCTATGAAAAAACACATGCAGAATTTTTTTTTTTAATTAGGTACAAACATGAAATTTTCAACACAGTTTCTCGTGTGATATGGAGAATGAATGTAGAGTGGTTTCTATAAAAGAAACAAGCAATCCCTGTCTTGCTTCTAGAGAGGGGGTGTGTTTCCATGTCATAACTTGCATCCTTCAAATTCCACAGTAATAAAAGACCTTGGATTTTAATGGTTATGGATAGGGCATAAAGCACCAGTGGTTGTGCTGTGGCAGAATGCTCTCGGCTGCTCTTTCCCTGTACCAGCTGCAAGCACGCCTGCTGCATTTTTAAGAGCTCTGCTGAACTTCTGTCAGCAGTTGGTTCAGCTACTTTTTTTTCACCACAATGCAGAAGCATAATGTGACATGTTCTACAAGCTCTATTCAAAGTGATAAACTTTCTCAGGCAGATCTTGCTGGTCTGTTTTATCTACTTGTCACATGCTGAGTTTACTGCATGCTAATGAAAAGCTCACTGTCCCCCATGTATCTGAATTGATTCAGTTGGGCATTTGCTAGGTCCTAAAGAGAAAACTGTCTGTGCCTTCTTACAGCTCTTTGACTTTACTGAGACTTCCAGAAGGTGATCCAGCTGAGTTCTTCCTGCACAATTTAGAGGAGATAGCAAACCAATTCATTTCGCCCACCCACACTTAATTGAAGTTGTTTTGTTATTGTCTTTGTAGGCAACTAGTGACTCTTTTTGTGTTCAAGTATGTTATGTGCTTTGCAAATCAGTTAAAACCCAGGCCCTTTAACTGAGATGATAAAATTTAACACAAGCACGAAGACGAATAAGATGGTGTATGGCTGACAATTTTCCATTAAGTGGAAGATGATGATTTTTACATTTTGGCCCTTCCATTAGAGTAGCTTCTAGAGGCCCTTAAAGCAGTTTGCATACCGGGAATTGGCAATCCTCTTCTACCCTTGCTTGAATAAGAAGGATTGATGCCTAGATGTAGTAGATGTCCTGCCCAGTATTTTAGGAGGATGCCCTGGCAATGTTCAGAATTTACATGCTTGTGGGAGATAGAGATACAGACTTTGCCCACAAGACACTTCTTCCCCTTTGAAGTTCCAGAGTTCCTGTACTGCACTGGAGTAATTGATGTTTTGGGATGTGATGTTTTGGAAAGACTGGTGGAATGTTAATAATATATGGTTGAAAAAATACCTTTTATTTGCATGTACTTATGTACTTGCATTGTGCACTATTTCTTTGCACTGTGAGGTGAACCATGCTCACCTATCTTTCATTGGATCCAAACCTGATTTTTTTTTTTCAGAACAATGTGACTGCACGGGTTTCTCAGTAATTACTATACTCTTGTAGTCCTAGTGGTAATTTTCAGTTATACCAACTTATATGGTTAGGAAACATATATTTTGGAAGCTTTTAATTCTGCAAAAATTCTTAAATTATAGTTCTCAACTTCTTTGTGGGAAAATGGTTCTAACTACCTGAAAGGAAACATTGTAATTCAAAGATTTATAACAGGGTATTTTAGTACTTCTCAAGTGTATTTAGGTTACAGAAAAAATATGCAAGCAATTCAGTGCCTTATGCCTTAATCTGGGACATGGATAGTGCTCCATGAAGTTTATCTGCTTTGTTTCACCCACCTTTTAAAGCTGCGCTGGCTGCTCTTGGAATTGTTTGCTTATTTCAAATTATGTGTTTGCATTATAAGTCAGGGCTGATAACTTCTTTTTTATGGGCATCAAATGCTTACACTGTTTTTTAAGAGAATAAAACTTGTCTTCCTTAAGGTAATTGCAAGAATACTTGTGCATTTGTTTCAAAATTTATTTAATGGGTTTGATTCTGCTGTGTTTGCCTTAGCAGCTTCTCATTGCTGGCAGGAGGAGGACTAAAAGTGTTTTGGATGGGGGGAATAAAAGGGAGAGCTGCAAGACAGAGTTGACAGTATAATTGGATTTGAAGCAGCTACAGGCTGGGACTGTTGCAACAGCTGATTTGATCCTTCTGAGTTTCAAGAGCTATTTATGGTAGATTAGCTGTATCAAAGCTCTACTGTTCCAACCATAAAAGGCTGGTCCTATGTGAAGTTGCCACACTGCATTTGGCTTAGTCCTCTGAGGTTGGAGAGCCTATAGCTTTTTATGTGGATAAATCCAGTGATGGATGGAAATACTAAAGGCAGATCACGGAATAACACTGTTGAGGACTTCAGATGGCAGCGAACTCTTAAAAGGAGATTTTCACTAATAAATTTTTTGCTCTGATGTTTGGAATCAGCACTTGGATATAGCTCCTGCATATTTACTGCATTTGGTGAACGCATGCTTTTAGGAAAGCGCTGTTCTAAATTTATCTGACTTATCTGAATCATCTTGACTGCACATGTACTTGCCAGCCATGCATGTTGATATTTGGTAACTTTTGTGAAGTCACTTTTCTGTTTTCTGAGCGGGTGAGTGTTAGGTCCTTGGGAAAAGAATCTTAGCTGACGCGAGAAACTTCTTTAAAACAAGAATTATGAAGCACTTGGCCAAAGAGAGCTTCAGGCATTATCAGTAACTATTTTGAGAAGACTTTGACCCCTTTTGCAGCATCTGTACCTTCTTTCTGTCCTCTTTGTGTAAAGGCAGACAAGTGGATTTTTTACAGGATTCTGAAGTAAGTAGCACCTCACTCGAGGAGCTTGCACGCAGTTGCTCGAGCCAGTTGTTTGAGAATATTCACAGCATTGTCTGGTTGAAATGCGAGTGGGTTTATTCCAGCCTTTGCATGCCAGTCCTTCAGCCTTCCTTAAGGCATTTTGTGTTTTTATTCTTGTGGTTTGGCTTAGAAGATGAGTTCATTCTGCTATGAATGGAAAGTCATGTTGCTGGTCGGTCTATGTGATTTGTTTCTCTTTTCTTTTTCAGTTTTATTATGTTAACCTTAGCCACAGTACTACAAACGGCTATAAGAACACTTCTATAATAACAAAATTTTTCAGTGGTAATTTTCTCTTGTGTTTAAAAAGTTCTATAAACACATGTGAGTACTGTTGCGTTAGATAACTGTGCTCTATTTTGAGACTTGGAGCATTCAGAAGAAAACTTCCTCCAACTTTCCATTCTCTTAGTTTTAAACATTACCAGGACACTGCAGGTAGAAGTTACTGGCACTGTTTCACCTTCCTCTCCTGCAGCTCCTTGAGCCATTTGTTTGATAAAATTTGCAGCGTTGTCAGGTTGAAATGCGAGTGGGTTTATTCCAGTCTGTTAAAAGGGTGGGAGCATAAGGGACAGGGGGATTGGAACGGGAGTTTCCTTGCTTCAAGGATATTCCAAGTGCTGTATTTTAATCACCAGAAACACAAGAATAGTGTCCTTGACAAAAAAATTTCTGCTTCTCAATTTCCCTTTCAGGAACCAGCAGTTTAAGGCCACCTTCCATTTTATTTGGATTATAAAACTGTATTTCTCTGTCAAATGGATCTAGAATTTTTATTCTGAATTATATAAACCTTTGTTTTAACCGTGGGAATACCAGAAGACAAAACATGTCTGGAGCATTACTATTTTAAAACCACTTTATGAGTTTAGGGATAGGAATATTGTATTGGAATAAAGTCCCCTATATAGTGAATCTTTCTCACACAGACTTTTGTTAGATATATATTTAAATGATCACCTCTATCTGCATATTTTATAGGAGATTGAATCCTTCTACCTGCAGAAGCAGTGAAGGTTAGGAAGAAACTGCCTGATTAATATACACATTCAGACAGCTTCTTAATTTTTGTATTGGATAACAGATGTGTGCTTCAGTCTGATACTGACTCTTAAATGTTTTTACATTGCTTACAATAAAATTAATATTTTTAATAAGCATCCTTTTTTATATGATCTGATTTTCTTTTCCTTTGCTAATTATATTTTAAAAAGCAAGTTGCTATAAATTGCTCCATAATTTTAACATGCCTGTTGTGTTCCTGTAAACCTGCTAGAAGGTGTCAATGCCTTAAAGCCTTAAAACAGACCACAGAGACATCAGATATGGAAGTTAGATACCCCAGAGTGTGCAGAAGCTCTTAACTTGAATTTCAGACTCAAGTGCACTAAGGAATGCAGGAAACATTTTGATTGATGAAAAGTAACAATATCAGCTCCTCTTTGTGCAGCAGAGGTTTAAACTTTTTAGAACAGGTAAATTTCCTTCCCCATCTCAATTTAAAAGTTGATTCTGCCTCTCCCATGTTGTTTTGTCTTGATTGTGTTGCTAAATGACATTTTTGGCAAAAATTTCCAGTGGGAAGGAGGATTTCAGATTTCTCTGAGCTTTATTCAGCAGAACTATAGCTTTGCACTTGACATTCCTTTGCTAAATTTTTTGTGTTTGCTAGTTTATATGGGATAAAGGTAGTGGGGACATAAAGCAGTTTTAATCTGTCTTTAAATTATGCCACGTTTACTTTTCATACAGAGAAGAAAGATCATATTATAAATGTACACAGAACTCCCCAAAACTATCTAGTTGAGGAAAAGTAAAAAGGTAGTGCACATTTCTCCTTCACTGTTAGTCCAGGTAGATTCAGAGATGGTGGCGTTGAGCCATTTGTGACCAAGACATTTAGAAAGGTCAGAGGAGTCTTTTGCCAGTTTTCTGTTTGGAAAGTGTCTGTCTTACACATCACAGCACGGTATGGGCTGAGGTTTCTCTTGTCTCTATGTTGATTAAGTGGTCTGAAAGCTGTATATAGTTTAGTACATTTGTTTATGCAAAAGGTGATTAAGAATGTGTGGAATTTGTGGTTTGTGGTTTTGGGGTTTTTTAAATGTACCATTGTCATTTTACTTTCTTAGAACATGTTCACAAGATCAGCTCTTGTCCAAGAAACCATTAGTATAATGAACAGAGGAGAAAATTGCACAAGCTTATTTAGTTTAAATTGCCATTGTCTGATGTGTTGGCTGTTGTGGATGGAAGTTCCACTGTAAATTTCAGGAGGCAAAAGCTGTGGAATAGTTTGCAGTAACAGAGTGGCTGAAATTATTCACTTTGCAGAGGCCTTGCAGTCTGCAGTGTTTTTCTTGCTGAATGCAAAAGCTTCTGTCTTCTGTTTCTCCGTGGAGAAGCCTCCATTTGGCTCCTGGAGGAGAACAGTGAGCCTGCAAAGGAATTAGTGTGCACAATGGTCTCACCTTGTTAATTCCCTGGTTTTGCTATATTCCCAAGTAGACACTTTAGCATTAATAGACACATTGGAAGGTCGTGATTTTTAATGAGCAAAACATGTCCTACTTGGAGTCTGCCTTAAGCAGATAAGAATGCATTGGGTAACTGGTGATAAAAATGCTTCTGATGTCACTGATTCACGTGGTGGTATGTTGAAGGGAGTCTTTCAGTAGAGAGGGTGCAGCAATTATGCATTAACTCTTTGCCAATTTATTTGGATTTAGTGGAGGGAATGGTCTGTCTTTGCTCTAATGATGCCAGTTTTCAGAGTTTAAAAAAAAAATCAGCAAAGTCAATTTTCAGAGACCCAGATTAAAATAATTTGGCTTTCCAGGCATGTCTCTCTTCATGTATACAAAAAAATCATCACAAGGAACTTGGACATCAAGCATATGTGTCATAATATTTAAGGCCAGATACATTTCTAAAGCAACTTGAGCCTCCATCAGACCATTATGAAGGAAGTGTGCAATTTCCTGACAGAACTGAGCTGTTTGACACCAAAACATGCCATGCTGTTACCAGTGTCTGTTACAAAGGGTCTGTATTCAGGTGTCAGTCCAGAGACTGTGTGCCAAAGTACTGTGAGAAGTAAATAATATTTCTGTGGAGTTAATGACTGCCAAATGTGCTCCTTGTGGCTTATACCTGTAAAACTCTTGGCAGTCAGCAAAGATGTGCAGGATTTCATTCTTGCTGTGTTGTATCACCCTTAGATTTAGACAAAATTACTGTCTATTCCCTAAAATATAACAAAGGTAGCACTGTCTCCTATCAGCTCTCTGTGGAAGGAGGAAGGAGTGTGGATTAACGTTTCAAAACAGTTGCACCAAATGATCTAGAGAATATGCAAGTCATATGTGCTTCACATGTGACTTTTTCAATCTTGCCCTTTTCTGACAAGAAGCCCAGTTAAGCCTCAGAGACAGCTAGAATAACTCTTTAACTCTTAGAAAATAATTGTCCCAACTGTTTGTATTAGAGTGAAAAATGGACAGTATTTCAATGTCATTTTCCATTAAGTGGCAACTGGCCCTGAAAGCAAGGTGAAATCCTACTGAAAGCAGCATTTCAGGCAGCTGTTGGAATTCCAGCAGTGTCTAGGGTTTGGTAAAGCTACCCCTGTAGCCACAAATTAGGTCCGAGAGTTGAGACCGGGGTTCACTTGGCTTTGGTGTCAGTCATTGGAACACCTGCCTGCCTTCAGTTCCAATAAAAAAAAATTGCCAGATGTTTTAACACAGGCAGCTGAAGCTGAACAACCAACACAGTTGTTGCTCCAGAAGCACTGGATTTCACTTTTTTACCTCTTCATTGTGTAGAGAAGTAGCTATTTTTTTGCAGTGAGTAAAGCTAACCTTGAATGATATATTTCTTATTGTAGTCAAACACCCAGAGCATATAATTAATTTGAAAAGCAGACTCAAGGCTTTAGTGTTGGTCTTTCTAAGCAACTTGAAGCTCAGACAAATAAAGCTTACTGCATGCCCTAGAGTTAGTTTTTACTAACCTGCTTCAAACAAAAAACATATGCTAACTCCCTGAGTTGCACTCAGCAAAAGCTGTGTGAATTGTACACTGTTGTACACTTTGAAAACACAGCTCAACCCCCATCCTTTCATACTGACTACATAGTATGGGTTGGTTGGGCAAGTAAGGAAACTTTGCATTTATAGATAGAGGTTGAGTTTTAGAATGGGGAACTTCATTTCATACCTGTAAAATTAACTCTGGTCTTTAAAGGCTGCGTTACAGATTTAAATACCAAATTCTTAGGTTGAAGTTTCGCATCTTTTTTTACTTCCATTCCTTAAACTATACTTTAAAAAATAGCACAGAATATGTTTTGGTTATAGAGCTCTATATACTAAAATACTCTGTTTATCAGTAAACAGATATGTTAAGGTATGCTACAAACGTAATTGTGACAGATGCAGTTTCAAGATTGTCAAAATGCATTGTCAGTTAATATGTGGAATTATTGGAAACTATAGCTCTGCAAAAAATCAACATTGCACTTTCAGTCAACCAACTACTGAGAACAAACAAAACCACTAGAAGTTTTCTTGTGGTCAATTCTGCTTACGTAGCAATTATCTAGAATTGTGTTTCAACTGACTAGAGTGGTTTCGTGACCAAAACATTAGTCAATCAGAACACTTGTGGAGGAGAAGTGTTTGCAAAAATTGTATTTGATGTGTGGACAACTTTGATTTTTTTTTTCCCCTTGTTGACATTTCTAGAAAGGGTAAGGGTCTTTTGGCTTAATCAGAGCAATAAGGACTAACTGAACTGACCACGTATGCCGACAAAGGTAAATTTTATGAAATACTGTGTAAATCTACCCTTGACATCTCCCAAGGATTTTGGAGGAGAGGGGACCAGGCAGGAAGATGCATGTGTATACACGTGTCTGTAAAGGGCAAACACGGTTACACAAACGTGTTGCTGCCTTGAGCAGCTGCGAGTCCTGCAGTGAAGGGCTAGGCAGGCTCAGGGCTGGTGCCAGCAGGATTCAGTGTAGGAATCTATACCAAGCCTTCATCAGGGCTCCTGATTGCTGTGTGTATCTGAGGAGTGACCTGTTCGGATGGAGATCTTGCAGGGGTGGGAATGGCATGGTTAAGCTGTAGAAAATCTGGCTAGGTTAAGTTCTTTGAAAAAGTAGCAAAGAATTGGTTGTCTTGAAGTACATCAGAGCTCAAAAAGACAGATTTGATGATTGCATGCTCGTTTACAGCATAGTGTGCCAGATAAGAGATAAGTGTTTGGATCAGAGGAACTCTGAAAGGAATTGAAGCAGTTGTGAAGTTAACAAAAAGCTCCTGTATACGCAAATGTTCGGCATTTCTCTTCCTATCAGAGGCTGGAAGCCTTTGCTGTTCAGTCATTAGATGAAGTCACAACCCTTTATGTGTAAGAGCTATGTTTAGGTGGGCAAAGAAAAATGATCCATCCTGGCACTTACTCAGAGTGAGTCATAGAGGCTTAGATTTTCTGGTGTTAATCGTGTTTCTGGCTATTTGGACTACATGTATTTGCTGGTTTTAAGGATTTGTAGGGGTTAAGTCAAAGGCGAAAACATAGTATCGACACTTCTGTCCAACATTTTGTTCTCTGCGTGAGTAATGTGTTCCAGACATATTAGCTAGGATTCACAGCAATTATTAATTGCAGAAAAAAAACATAAAATCATTGATGAGACTTTATGTTCTTCATAGCTGCCCTGCTTTAAACAAGAGAGGCCAAGAGCAGCCTTGTTATTCATTTGCTTGTAGACTGGTGCTTAGGGCTGTCTTGGCGTGGATTCAGACTTCAGGTGGGTAAGTTTCAAAATAAGATCTCACTTTTTTGTTAATGCATAGGGAATTGGATACTGTCTGGTGAGGCCAGTTCCATCCTTTCATACTCTTGTCAGGAATGATGGTTGTTGTCCTCCTATGTTAGACACTCCAGCACACCTACTGGCTCGTGTTCCTGCAAATGTTTAGGGCCAGGGTTACCAGGCTTGTTCTTCTGACTACTTTAGGCAGCTGATGGTTTGGATTGGCAGATAGGAATAGTGGAAATGGCAACCTTGCTTGTAAAATACCAGTTTAGGAATCCTTCCCACTTGCCTTTCCATTCCCAGTTTGCTCCAGAACCACTGTCTCCAATAGCATCAGTTGGCTACATGGCCACACAGATCAGGGGACTGCTCTGTCAGAAGTTTTTTCCACTTCGTGTCAAGCCCTGTGGGTTGCCCAGACCTGCTCACCATGGCTATGTCAGCATAGGTGCTGAATTAGCAGCAGAGGAAGAGTCAGGGTGTGAAAAGAGGTGTTCAGTGGTGGGAGTGAGCGTGTAGGGCAGGTGATTAGGGAACACTGTGTTTGCTCAGGTTAGACGGCAAGAGAAGACACAAAAACTGGCGGGCCTATGAGCTCTGTGAGGTTTCTCAGTGCTTTGCTTTCACCTCATCAGGTGGGATGCCAACATTTAAATGTTTGTGACTCAAGGTCTATCATACTGTGCTCGTGACAGCCTCAGTTTGCTTGATTTAGAGACTTAAGCAAACGATGGTAAGGTAGGTAAGAAAATGCGTTGTGCTAGTGTTGGGCTAATATTCTTATGCAAAAGAGAGTTTCTCTTTTTTTTTTTAAAGACACTGTATTGATTCTTGGACCAAGTCTACTGCTGTGTCTTCTAGTCCAGTGTTAAAACTGCCCATGATCTACTTGCCTCTGTGTCACGCTTCTGGAAGAGTGTTATGGGGTCTCAAGTCTGAACAGCCCTCTTGAAATTAGTTGGTTCTGCACCTTTCTTTTGATATATAAGTAAACTCTTGTCTTGAATGACCAGAGCTCATATACTGCCTGTACTGCGTTGTTTGGACTTAGGTAAAAACAGATAAAAGTAAAATTTGGGCATCATTTTGAAGTGCAGCTATGAAAGACTTATATTTGATATCACAGGAACTTTACAGCTTGAAGCCAGCACAGAAGAAGCACATTTCTAGTGAAATATTAAATGGACAAATATTTCTGCTTTAATCCTAGGGGCCAGTAATTGAGTAGAATTTTATGAGTGACTTCCAGTGCCTGTGATAGACTGAATGCAGACTATGAAATGTCATGACAGCACAACGCCATGGAAGTTAATTGTCAGGGAAAAAGTGACTCCACACATAATCCTCTCAGCAAACGCTTCACATAAATCAAGAACTACTAGCCTTGCTTTCTTGTACTTCTGGTGTCATGAGTAGCCTTCCACAGCAGCCACTTGCTCCTTGTGCTAGACTTTGGAGAGACAGAGAGGAGAGAAGCAGGAGTTGAGAGAGATCAAGGATTAGGGACCAGGCTTTGAGATGAAAAGAGAGGTATCTTCAAGGGAAGCACTTAACGAATCATAGAATAAACTGAGTTGGAAGGGACCTACTAGGATCATAGAGTCCAACTCCTGGCCCTGCACAGCACCATCCCCAAGAGTCACAAGAGGAGCTCTCTCATGTATTTGTTTCTACTGTCTTGATTGGATAAATGAGCTAGTTTAAACAGGATCTTCGGACACCTCTGCTGGAGCAGACAGGGTTGATATGCTGGGGTAATAGTCTAAGATTTACTCTAAGTATTGCATCATGGGATTACACCCTAGGAGGCGTAAACAACTCGTTCTCAACATGACTTCACTTACGTGACCCTGACAATGCCTCGTCTGGTGCCTGGGGGTATTTTATCCCTTATTCATATCTTTGACTCAGTCTGTGAAACAACAACCTTGCTGCTCAACTTCAGAACCTAATGAACGGTTTGTACTGAAATGAGCTTCAGGCTGATTAACACTTCTGAATTGCTCCTCTCTTGTGACATGGAACAATTAGTTGAATTGCCATGAAGTTTTCTGGTGTCTGTGTTGCTTCCACAAACACAGATTTTTGTGTTAAGCACTTTCACTGTTAGCAGGGGAGCAAAGCACAAGTGTGGCCCTTGCACATTCCTAAACTGGTGGGTGAAACCTAACCATGAAAGCTGATGGAGCTGAGATGTGCCCTTCTGCCTGCAAAAGGATGCCTTACTGCATCTCCTGCTGGGCAGACGTGTGAATCTTCTTCCACAGAGGAGTAGTTTTGTCAGTTCACTGGAGGTTAACTGCATTCAGTAGAGTTCAGTGGAAAACAATGTAGTTGGTGGTATTGTTCCCATGGCCATCAAGCTGTACTCCTTGTGGGTGGTCCAGCAAGGCAGACAAGCTGAAAATGTTTGGAAATACTTACATAATTCAGGACCCTGAAGCTGGCCAACATGGCTGTATATCCTACAAGAGTGCCAAAAAAAATTGGGCATTCAGCTTCATCCAGCCTATCATTTTTCTTTGTAGCTAAGTCTTTCTTAAAACCACCTGCCAAGTGTTGTAGCTGTTTAGCTTTAAGGGTTGACAGCTACCCAAACCTGGTTTTGTTGCAGGCTAGAGATTTAACTGGCAAGCCACTAAAAATAAATAAATAAAGGGGGTTGATGATGGTGGTAGAGTTTTGCAGGCCAGACTCAGTTTGGATTTTTTTCACCTACTTCTAGAGCTCTTACCAAAGCAACAATCAAGCTTTTGGCTCAGAGGTTCTTGAAGTAAATTATTTTAAACTTCTGTAGCTTTTTAAAATAATCATAATAATTTTAAAAAAACTAACATTCTGCTTCCAAAGGAGATCCCATGCAAGTGAAATGTTCCCCTTCCCCCTCTACCACAAAGGATCTCTCCTGGTTAGGGCAAACAGGCATCTTGTGACTTTGACAATAGGTCTTTGTGTTCTGAAGACACAGCATAAATTATTCCCTCCCCAAAGAAGGCTAGGAAGCTAAAAAACAAGTCCAAATAAGCTGATTTCTCTACAGAAGCAAAGCAGAAATAGTGTAATTCAGCCACAGTGATGTGTGCTTGCTATACCCTGACCAGTGTCCAGGACTGCCTGTAGTGCAGAGCTTTCCCCCAGGCTTTGGTAAGAATTTACAATAGTCTTCCCAAACACCAGTCTCTGGCCAAAGCTGTGACCTGGGAACCAGAGGAAGCATGAGGTGAAAAACTGCAGGTGATGATGTTCTATAAAGCCATTTTATTTCTGGTACTTTGGACTCTCTTGGATTGGCCCATAGGCCATTGTATCAGTCACCATTTTAGCCTTTCCCTTTTTAAAATAGGATCATGATTACATCCTTCAGGACTTCTGACCTACTTTCTTCACTGTTTCAGTTACTGATCTCTAATTTCTCCTCCCTTTCCCTTCAAGGATTATATCCTTTTTATTAGTTGTTATTCTTTATTTACATTTCTCTTCTCTTTTTTCCTGCAGAGTAGTCTACAGGTTCTCTTTGGAGATGCTTTTAAATACTGCATTTGCCAAATGGTACTGTTGGAAATTACTCTTCCAAATTGAGAGCTTTTCATTGTTCTGTAAATATTTGGAGCAGAAACAGAAACCAGAAGCTTGGAATGCTCATTTATGACAGATCAAACCTCTTACCTTGTTTGTTCTGAAGCAGTGGTGCTGAGAGGAAAATCACATAATTGCATAAATTGTTGTAAGGTAAGGCTTGACAGTAACTTCAGAAAGTTCTAACTAAATTTGTTTTGCCAGGAAGTGACAAGAGTAGTTCTGAGCTTTGCTGAGCTGCCTCTTTGCTGACAAAAGAGAAACATAGCTAAGGAACACACAGAAGAAATGACACTATTTGGCTTCCTAGTTTTGCTTTACAGTTTGCATGATTATTAGGAGGAAGCTTCTGGCTTAATACACACCTGGTTTAGTGCATTAAATGTAGCCTTGAATTTCACGTTCCTTACACGCTGTGCTCTAAATATTTGTTGCCATAGTCAGATTCATAAGAGCTTTTGATCCACCTGCACTATAAACTTTTATTGAGCTCTCCTTTTAAAACTGGAAATGCTTCACATCTGGGGATGGTTGGGTCAGGTGTCTGACATACAGTAATGTCCAAGCCAGTGGCCTAAAACTTCAGCACTGTCACAATCTGGAAAACACAAAAAGCTGTCAAACAAATTATCCATTTGGATACAGAAGAACTGTTTATGCCTCTTGGTAATGGACCAAAGTGTCACAAACTTTATTTAGCTGTTGCAGTGTGCCAGCTCCATCTGACTTGTAGCACTTGCTGAAACAAGCTGACTGTGAGGAATAATTGCCTGTACACATCTGATAAACTCTGTGGTTTGGGCAACTGCTCTCTCGCACAGCCTTTGAAGGGCTGGCTGTCGTGTGCTTGGCTTGTAATTGCAGTGGCACGTAGGGGGAGAGAAACAGGAGGAGATAAGGGAGAAACAGTTTTTATAGCCTAGAACCAGTGAAGCCTGTGGAGAAGCATCACGTCCACCAGAGGGATTGAGAGGCACCCTTAGCAGCAGCACTCGGTGTCTGCTGTGCCACTTCACCTCTGAAACGACCCAGATGGTTGGACCAACTGCAGGCTTGATGCACTTCCTGACTTGTAATAAATATGCTAAGGAAGAAGCAGAAATAATAGAACTTCTTTGAGCACTGACATGCCATTGGGTTTTCATAAATCCCTGGAAGTGTAATGCTGGCAAATGAATATTCATAAACCAGGCTATTAAAATTTTAAGAGAACCTCGAGGGGATGATGATGTAAGATTCCAGAGTTAATTACACAGGTGGTAATGTTCTTGGCTAACTAGGCTGAACATACTCTCACAACAGTTTTAACACAATACAACAATCAGAGGGAGCCACAGTGTTGGATGTAGGTTCTCAATCTCTTAATATATTCCTAGAACTGAAAGTCTAGCACTGCAGGGAAGAGGATGTATTTACATCCAGCTACTGTGGAAATAAATCAGTTTCTAGTAGTTGAGTTCTGTTCATGTCTTTTGAGCTTATTTTTGTCACTGAATTGATTACAGTTTCTGGCTCACATGTCATAAAGTGCCCTGCAGGGCTGCTCTGCTGTGGTGGCTCTCTTGAAAATTGCCAATTGTTATATGCAATCAGTAGTGTTCACCAGCCTTATTACAGGGAATACTGATGCTTCACTAACTTTACTTACTCAAGGTAGCAATCAGTTGCTATTGCATTTTTTGACAGCATTGATTAAAACTATAGGAGAAATGCCAATGACAATCCCTCATATTTATTAGCTCACCTGGTTAGAGCATGGTGCTAATAACCATGGTTGTGGGTGCATACCCCGTACGGGCCGTTCACTTTAGAGTTGGACTCGATCCTTGTGGGTCCCTTCCAACTCAGAATATTCTGTGATTCTTCCTATGGCATTGTAGTAGTGCAATGGACAAAACTACTGAACATGATTATAGCTGCCCTGGAATCAGGCGGTTAAAGTTCTAAATTGTAGAGTCTTACTGAAATTAATGCTACTGTTCCACTTCTAATAGTATTTCCTTTCTTAAATAGAAAGGGTGAAAAGGAAGAACACATTACTGTGTTTCTTGACTCAAAATTTGTACCACAGGACTCTTTTAAAGCACAATCCATAGAAGGAAGAAGAAGAAAATAATTCTTGGAATTTTTTTTTAGGTGTTGCATAAAATTAAAATCTAAACCAAAATAGTTAATTTGGTTTGCTAAAGAACATCTGAAAAAACCACTGTAAACATAGATGAGACAGTTCTTAAATCCCAGCAAAAGGCCTGAAAACAACTGTGAATCTCAAAACATGTTAAATAGATTCTGAAGGTTTAGGATGATTTAGAAAATCATTCCAACTTGCTTTGAGATTGAAATATTTCTTCTTAAGAGGCAACTCTTTAGCAGTTAGTAATAGAGATGCTTTCTGACCATGAATATGCAAGAAGTCTTAAATTTTGAAATACACTATCAGAAATAATACTTACAAGAGCTCTCATCAGTTCTGGGAGTGCAAAAGGAAACTGGTAATATTTAGTGAGATGTGATGCAATTTTGAGAGGAGGAAAATCCTTTATTAACCTCAGCTTTCATCAGCCCTTGTTGTAGGGTAACTAAAGAGGCAGGTCTGCTTTTGGGTGTAAAACACAGGCTGCCTTTTTGACAGAGGCCTTCAGAGTCCTCTGAGAGGAAAGCATTTTTATCACCTGCCTAATCCTGCAGTTTGCATGATTAAGTAAGCATGAGTTCTTCCACAATGCTCAGTCTTGAGCCATTTTCCTACAAGAGGGACTTGTGCCACAGAAACTTTCTCCTGCCCACCTTCTTCCTGCTCACTAAAGATGCTTTAACAATGTGGCCTCTATACATGAGGTCAGGTGGAAAAATAAAAATATACATCTGCAAGATGTATTTCATGATGGAAAACAAAGTTCAAGACTGTTGTGGACGAGAGGCTTTTGAATGTCACATGCAGGTAGCCAAAGCTGTGCTGATTGCATCCATGCAGGAGACAGCAGAGTTACTTGCCAGAGAGGAAGAACTGAAAGGAAGAACTGATCAGATGCCAAACCTTCATCACAAATCTGTCCACTGGAAAGAAAAACCTAGTTAGGCTTTTCCTTAGCAAAATAGTATTTACTAAGTATGTCCCCTTCTTTCTCATATCAGCAGTCCATCAGAGGATGGATACGAGTGGTTCCTATCACAGAAGCCAGCTGTTTCTGTGAACACCGTGGTCTTGTAAGGTTGGAAGTGAGAGCCTGGCTTAGTGGTGGTGGTCCATCCAGCACCAGTGCTAGGATCAGCAGTGAAGTGGATATTTTTTCCTCAGTTCAACAGCACCGAACCAATGCTTCAGGAGTGTAGGGAATACCGCAAGCTAAAGATTGTGCAGAATGTGAACTTTAACTTCTGGAACAAAAAGGTTTTTTCTGAAGAGGATGAAAGTACCTTTAAATAGATACTGCCTCTTTCTGTTTTGCTTTCATGCCTTTTTGTATGGTTCTTGTATCTGACCTTGGCAGTACGAGAGAGGAAGAAGGTAGGGAAAAAAACCTGAATGGAACTTGATAGAATCTCTCTTTCCAAAAAAAATAAAAATTTCTGAAGATATGTCAGCTTTTCTAGCTGAGAGTTTTTCTTGGTGTGAGAGAGAGCAGGGTGGAGAAAGAAAATGCAAGCAGATCCTGATCTTTGCTTGAGGTCAGGTTATTACTTCAGTTTCTTAGGGTCTGCTCTTCTCACTTGGTCTCCTCTGCCGCTAATGTTCCCGAGGCCCCTGGGAGATAGGAGTATCAGGAAGATGACTGGCCTCAAGTTTTACTTCCATTTATTTTTGTCAAAGTGGTCAGCGGCTGTGTAAAAATAGTCTCTTCTCCCTGTCTGTGGGAAGAAGGGGGATGTGATCTCAAGGAGCCATCTTGCAGGTACTGCCGGGAACAGCCGAGCACAAACGCTAGCGTGGGAGCTGCCCCAAATTCCTGCGTTTTGGTATATTGATGGTGTGCAGGTTGAGTTTTACATCGAGTCATTTGTCAGCTCTTCGGCGAGCTCCTGTCCCTCTCCTATTCATGGCCAGTGCTGGCTGTGCCTTGCACATGACTCTCCGATCTGGAGCTGGTTCTGGTGCTCCAGAGCAGGTACAAGGCAGTCCTGAAGATAGCACTGTGCTACAGGCAATAAGTGTCCCAAGGAGCGCAGATGTGTGAGCCTCAAGCTTTGTGGGATTTATATGGAGCTCTGGTCTTCGCCTCTTTCCGTTAATGATTAACAAGCAATTACAAAGGGGTTTTTTGTTTGTTTGCTTTCTCAAACCGTAAACTCCACGCTTGTTTTTTTTTGGTCGGCCAGCATATGGCTGTATTGATTGTGCAGAGCTGCCACTCATTTTGCCAAGTTGTTAGCTTGCATGTGGCCAGGCAGCATCTGTGAAAAAGCCCTGCCCTGCCCGCTCCCGCATTGTTTCCAAATAAAGGCATGTCTGAAACGGGAGTTAAGCCTCCAACTGCCGGACCCATAAGAAAGGACCTTTTACCCATGGATTGAAAAGAGGTGATTTATCTGCAACAAACTGCTGCTTCCCCACCCCCTTCTCTTTCTCAGATTACGTGAAAAAGTTGCTTTAAAATTTAAATCACGCAAACTGTGTATTTTACACTCATGCTCTCTGGCAGGCAGTTTGGGAACCTAACCATCAGGCCTTGAGTCACCTCAAACTTATTAAAATGTCCAGTCTATATATTTTATTATACATTTAGAGCAGGTTAAACAGAAAATGCTCATGTTCTTGGCAACCATTTAAAAGTGATCCTTTCCTTGCATATAAACCCTCATCTGTGTGATGAGTGGGGAAGGTGAATGACTACCTGTAATGCAAGGGAGTAGTTTGGGTGACTTTGGTTTTTTTATTATTTCTTAAGCCAGCAGTACTCTTTATCATGGTTTAATACAAGTTTGAAGTGGCATAATAGTGTTTAGCTGTGTATGATCTAAGGACATAGCTAACAGGAGGTTGTTAGGAAGAGGTAATTTATTAGACCAGCTGGTATGGGGGGAAAAAATGAGCCAAGCCTGCAGGCACACGAGCACTTCATCAGGTCTGAAATAGAAGCAGCAGATTTCAAGGTTAAACAGAAGTTATGAAAAACTGCTCTGTTTAATCAGACATGCGTTGAACTGCCAAAGAAGAGCTTGCTGGTATGATATTCCTTCAGTGGAGGGGGGAGAGTGAGAAGATGATTGTTACACTGTAGGAAGAGATAAGGACTTCACAGCCTGTTAAACAGGGGGAGGCTATAAAACCAGTACCTGATGAGCTCGTGACTGTTGTCAGTATCTTGGGGATAGGTAGTTTTAGTTCTTTGTCCTCTCTTTGTAAGGTTTTGGTTTTGGAGGATATTTGAGAATCATGATTGCCACATCAGTCATTTGTAGACAAATAGTTGGTTTTATCTAAAGGAACTTTATCAGACAAATTTAGTTTCAGGCATTCCTTGTCAGTTGCCATCCTTAGCCTACACTGCTATCTTAAGAAGTTACTTAACACCCAATTCATATTTGTAAAGATAATGGCAAAAAGAAAAAAAAATCTAACTAAACCTCTATTGTTTATTGGTTTTTTTAAGCACAAAGTATTTACTTATAAAATCTGATAAAATCTATTCTAACAAGAAGCCCTGAATGCTAGTGGGCTTTTTAAAAATCTGTTCTTTTCCTCAAGCAGAAGCCAAATTCAGAGTTGAAATGTTTAGGGAAAAAAAAAGGTTTCAAGGCTTTGTAGAATAACAGATGCTTTACTTGTGCTGCTATCAGAGTTGGCAATGTGCTGTTTCTAAGAGCTGAATTAGGTTGTGTTATCAATGTGGTTTCCGTACAGATCTGATGATGCACTCACTGCCAATATGTATTGGACTGTACACTGTGGAGAGCAGAGGAGAAGTATTTGGTACTCTTTAGAAAAAGCTTTTCAATGTTTTTCTGTAGTGCTGTATCCTAAATTGATAAATATTATAGTTAAAGCAATGTCAGATTAAATATGTTAAAGTAGAAGTCACAATCTTTTTGCTTGCTCATCTGACTTCTTAGTTATGTTTGATGGGCTGCCTGTACAAATGCCCTCTAAATTAACCTCTGTGTGTATTTTAAAGTTATAGCATCTGCCTTTATCATGCAAGACTGACTTTCAGTATCAGTTATAATGGTCACAACGATTGATGCTATTGGAGGGGTGCCAGGAGTCCCAGGAACCAGCCTGTTCATTTTTGAGTCCCACTGCTGTGTGCTAGGAGGGCAGAGCTGTTTACTCAGCTGTGTCCTGTTAGTATGGCAGGGGCTGGATAGGTAACCCTGGAATTTAACTCAAGCCCTGGGTAGGTGGAGGAGGTCAGAAAAGCTTAATCTAATTCAGATAAATTACTTGCCAGGAAGGGGTGTAGGTGTGCTAGCATTTGTCTTTCTCTGCCAGAAGACAGCTTCCTCCAACCTGCTGAACCAACAACTTGAAAAATGTTGTCAGGTACTGGGAGCAGTTACACAGCAAGTGGGATATACTGAGGGAGAGACTGCAGCATCTTCTATGATCTTTGATGTTGTAGGATATGGCATAAAGTATGTTAAAATATCCCTTTCATGGGGTGCTTGTGTCACCTAAGTCTTTGCTCACATGGAACTAAGGTTTTTGTGGTTTGCTCTCAAATTTGTCAAGAATTTACTTGTAATTAGATGTGAATGCCCTCCACCACTACCACTTTAGCAGTATTACCCCTGCTTTAGTAACCTGTCTAATGAGTCTCAGGAAATATCCTGAAAACCTAAGCTGGACACCAGATCACCCTAAGACCTATCTCGAGGGCGGTATTGAGTATGGCTTCTCTGTAGCAAGTTCATAGGGAAGGTAATATCAGAAGCTAAAACTAGTATACTGGTCTAATACTTGACCAAAAAGCAGTAGCAGTATTAGACTGATATGTGGTGTGGAACAAGTTACAGAAAAACTGTAATCTAACTGGAGCTTAATGGAGTGTGATGGCTTAGCTCCAACAGACACGGGCTTTGTGGACTGGCTGCACGTTGTGTAAGTAGCTTTTATTTATGGCAGAGGTAGCCAGTGTGCTCTATAAAGTTGAAATAAGAGTATTTATAGGACTCCATCCTGATTAATTAATAATACCAGTGCTTGGAAAGAGAGAGAATTAGCTGGTATAACACTTGATGGGATTAAAAATGGGAAGGGGAAAAAAGTTAACTGAAGCAATTTCAGTAGATGGAAATGGGTTAACTATGTATACTTCTAACACAATTGGACCCCAAATCTGTTCTGAGACCTTCTTTTCCAACCCCCATCTCTTCATAAGGGGAACTGAAAAGTAGCAAAAGGCCTGTTGCAGTCTCCAAATTTAAAAACTGAAAAATTCTGTATGAAGCCCACACTTGTTTATTTTTCTCACAATAGAGGATATTAAAAAGGAAAAAAGAGCAAATGAACAGAAGCATTTAAGCCCTGTAGATAAGGAAACAGAAATAAAATGTTAGTTTTATTTTTGTGTAGTGAGGGATAAATTTGTTACAGTATTTAACAATGTTTGCTATTGGATGTTTCTGTTAAGGTATTTTCCACAAAGTAGAGATCATGGAACATCCTCAGAAGTTTGCTTCACCCATTCGAAAAAGAAACACAACTAGCAGTATGACTTCCACAGAGAAACAACTTTCAAAACAAAACACGAGAGCAATCCACACTAAATGTAGATTTCTGGCATTCCTGGAGCTGATTCTCCTTGGCATCCCTCAGTTTAGTCCTCCCTGCCTTTCTGTTTTTGGAAGTAATTTTTCAGGATTACTTACCAACTTGCCTGACTTCTGCTTTTCTTTGCATCCTGACTGCAAGACAAAATGTTGGATAGGTGAAATGTGTGTTTATTCTGACATAAAATTTTCTTATAGTCAACAGATGAAAAAAAATCTAAAAAAACCCCATCCCAACCAACCAACTTTTTTTCCTGTAAAATCCAGTTCCTATGCAGGTGTGTTTTACACACCCACAGACCCTTGAAATGCTAGAAACTGGATGCTCTCATACTGATCCTCATAATGACTTGCAAGAAATAATGATAATATTTAGCCAAAAAAAGCTCTCAAAAAAGGAACTAGTTGAGAACTTATATATGCCAAATTGTTTAAGAGGATACTTTCACACCTATGCACACATACCCTTGAGGGAAGAAAGTGAGAATTTGACTATAAAAATAAAATTATGCTTTCCAAGTGAAATCCCTATATAGTGTCCTCACTAGAGCAGTCCTCTAGTTTTATTCAGCCTTCAAGAAATAGCATTCTAGTTCTCCGGATCTCCTCGGACAGGATTTTGTTCTTTTCCTGCATACTGTGAACTAATGCAACTCCTGGACTCACTCCAGTCTGTGCTGACTTTACATCTAGACTTTGGGTTTAAGCTGCTGAGTATGGTTTCAAACTTCTTAGGAAACAAAAATAAAAGAGCTCAAGAAAATGTTGCAGCTTTTCACAGTGATCTCATGCATGGCCACATGCTGTCAGGAATTTAAAGTTTCTTGTGCTGGGTTTTAATGCAGGCATACTTTCCATGGCAGTCTGAAATACTGCTACAGTTTGACTTACAGCCACTGGCAAACAGTGTATTTACAAGATAATCTGAATGTCCTAAAATGTAGCCTTCACTGAGCCTTTTTTTTCTTGTTTTTTTACTTGACTATTTATGAACTTGATTTCTTTAAGTCAAAGCAATCTATGTGTATGCTCAACTGCAATACAAATCATTAAATCATTTAGAGAAGCTGCTGAATTACTTAACTCTTCCACTGCTGTATTTTATTCAGCTTTTCCATTAGAACTTAAAAATCAGGCCAGGTATAGACAGCCAGCGAGGAAAACAAGCATCTTGCTTGGATTTCAAAATCCTTTGTGTTAAATGCAGATATAGAACTTCATAGTAAATATGCCAGTAGTGCTGGTGGGCCAAAACAAAGTTCTCAAATGGCTCCCAGAGGCTCCCTGCTGGAGGCAGAAGGACTGTCTTCATGCCATAAGAATACCTTTCTGTAGACTCCTTGGGCAGGACACCGTGCTGACAGTAAACCTGGTGCATGGATTTCATGTGTGTCTGCCCAGTACATGCTCTGTCAAGGTGCCGAAGCTCATGAACAGCTGCCTTTCATTGCTTGAATCACAAACTGTGGGTCCAGCCTTTATGGTTCCCGTGAGGATGATGGGGCACTTAGAAGTGAAGCTTCTTACGGTCCCCATACCAAAATTCCCCAAAGCTTGCAAAATCTCATTTCTCCTGAGAACTGCAAGGTCCTGGGTTTGGAGACAGTGCGGTGTGGATGGCAGAGAGAAGTCTTGCCGCAGAACTTACCCCTTTTCCCTGCTGGGTTTTACAGCCCCTCCTGAGCTCTATGCTGCTGTGGCAGCTGAACATCAGCTGAGCATCAGGCTGTCTTCACATGTGACAGTGCCCTAGGGACCGAGCATTCTGTAGCATCACCTGGCACAGGGCTGTGTCCCACTGTGCTGGGAAGCATTGTACTGTGTGTGTCTGTGATTTTGATGATTATACACTGTTCCTCAGCAGTGGTTTTGCCTCACTTCTAGACAAATACCTTGCAAGGCAAGGTATTTTTTCTTTGCCTTGCAAGGATCTAGTCCAGCACGCTTTCTGTAACTGGTTGTTGGTGTATTACTGTAATAACCAATGGCCGTCAAGACATTGAGGGAGTCCATTCTTTCCAACTCTTAATTTGTTCAAGCTGCCTGTCGTTTCTCTCTTTTAAGGGATGTCTCTTTCCATTACACATGCTTAGTGCCTCTCTTCAAACAGTGCAGCATTCCTTTGATGCTATTCATGGGACAAACAAGTTGACTGATGAAGGGAATTTACCTGCAAGAAAAAAACGTCCAAGAGTATCAGCATGCTTACATCTGGTTGTTGGCCTGCTCTGCAGTGTGCTGCTAAAGTTAAGCTTTGTGCACTGCGGTTGGCTCAGCTCTCACTAATACACCCCCTTAGTTTCCCATGATCAGTTCTCTCCTAATAAAGTGTGCTAGGTTGGACAGACCTTTACTGTAATCTCCTGCGAGAAGGAAAACAAAACCCTTCTCAAAAAAGTGGCCAGGTTTGTGGAGGGGATGAAATAAAATGGATTAAGAGAGCCAGTGAGGAGACTGGGTCTCTAACGGGAGACTCTGCAGTGGGAGCTGGAGAGAGCCGGGGAGAAGTGGAAGTACATTTGGAAACACTGAAGAATAGAAATGCAGTGGGATTACCCATAGGATGGGATACAGGAGGAAGGGGGAAGTACGCAAAAGGCAGCAGAAATAAAATCAGAAGTGAGGGATTGGCAAGGATGAGAGCTGGGAGACTAAAAGGAGTCCGGGAATGGTGGTTGTAGTCTTGGGAGGATGAACTTTGGGGCAAATGCTGCTGAACTCCTCCCATGTGTCAGTAAAAGCTGTGGTGTGGCTGAGCGCTTCTTTCCAGCCATCACATGGGCATCAATATTGCACCAGCCTTGGGGGCTGTTCCCTGTATGCTCATGAGATGGTTCTGGGGACCTGGACTATAACAAACTTCTTGGCTCCCCAAGCAACTGCCCCTGTTCTTTCATTTATAGGCTGTTTTCTCTGCTCTCTCCATTTCATTTCAACAAAGTCATGATGCTTTATTTTTGAGCTTGAACTGACCATCGGTATACCAGGGAAGAACACCTCACTGAAACCCCATCTGTCTTCTCAGTGAATGTGTGCCTGCAGCACATAACTGGTGATTACATGGTGGCTGTGTTTCCTCTCGTGTGACCAAGAGCTGAGGTGGGGTACGGTCACTGGAGGAGGTGGCCTCTTTGGGGGACCGAGTGTGGAAAATATTCTTCAGCCTTGATTTAAGCAGAGGTCTTACGTGAGCCATTATTCTGTTCTTTCAGCATCACCTTTGATATGCATAGATTTTGCTGAAATTGCTTTTTTAGCCTGTTCTTGAAGAATTCAGTGAGAACTTTACTCTCAAGCTCTGCACCAGTCACGTTTAACTGAGTACAGTAACTACTTTGTCCTGAGCAGTGAAAGAGCCAGGCTTCTTCATGAGGGTGACTTCCCTAGCACTTAGGTATCCTTTTGCATTTAAAATATTCAGAATACAGATTTTAAAAAATATTAATTCTACTTTCCCCCCCCCATCTTTGGCACAGGGGAGGAGATCATGCTGTATTTCCAAATTTCCTCCCTGAAGTCTGTCTTGGAATTCATAATGTCTGTGAGCAAAGATGGAAAATGGCGGTGTTAAAATGGAGAAAAGTCAGCTGTAACGTTATGTCCCATTTAAAATTAAAACTGTAAAAGTGTAGAAGCTTTTGAAAGCCTTTGCTCCTGTGCAGTTACACAAATGGTCCTAAATTAACTGGTGTCAAATAAGCCGTAACCTGTGAGGGTGTCAGTGTTCTCTTCTGGATGTGCCAAAGTTTATCGAGATTCTCCTTTTAACCAAGAGGAGAAGTAGTGTTCCCCTGGTACTTTGGGTTTGTCAGTGTGCATTCAGAGAGACTTGAAACGAATGGGTGAACCCATTTCCTCTAGCAAGTAGTGCATGTCCGATAGCTTTTCTCTTTTCCCAGCCTGGAAGTCTGTGAAATGTGACTAACTTTCATAGTTCAGGGCTATCTTGACTTCTTCCTAAAAGTCTTAACAGGTCTAATGCACACACAGCAGTTCTTCCCATTCTTGTGTATTGTTTAGTTTCCTCCAGCATTCATTATTGATATTCTTAAGAGCATATTGTGCTGCTGATCCAAGAAAATTGGACACAAAGTGAGTTGGCTTATTTTAGGACTTACCTTTGTGTAATCATGTCTGGCCCTTTTTTGCATGTGTGTGCCCCATTTCTTTGTGTAAGTGAAGCGTATTTTGGGTGAGAATAGACTTTGAGCAGAAAGTCAGCAACTCTGAGACAAGATCTGTGTGTGCACCTGGGCACAGCTTCAGCCCAAAATTATAATGGCTAAGCTTACAAACAGTCAGCTGTGTTTTTAAAATGCACTATTTTAAGAGTGAATGGGCCATATAGTTTATCTCTTTTAATTATAATAGTGTGAATCCCAGGTTCATAGCAGGAAGAGGACATAACTTAGTTACTTCAGTGGGGCGATAATCATAAGTTTAGTTTTACTCCCTGTGCTCAAGAGTTTTCTAGCTGAATCATGTGATAAATTCATCATTATATCTGGTGGTATTAGGTAGGTATTTAAACCTTTCCAGGTGGTTTTGATGAAGGATGGAAATGCACTGTCTGTACTGACCTGAAGGGAAAAGCCACTGTGAGTGGCCCCTCGCAGCGGTCTCGTGGCAGTGCTGGGGTAGGAGGTGACGTGTGCTGCTCTCTGTCTGCCAGCTCTAACCGCAGAGAGGTCTCGTGGCTTTCCTCACAGACTGTGCTGAGAGAGAGGATAGGACAGTATCCAAATCTAGCATCTTCAAGTTACTTTATGAGAGTTGTAAATGTGAAAAGAGACTGAAATCCCAAGGGAAGCAGCAGAAGGAGGATTTTTTTATTTGGCCAGATAGCTATTTTTGTGGAGAGTAAATCATTACTTTTGAAGCCATCTGTCTGAACTGCAGTGAATCTCACCGTAACTGATCAAGAGTAATAAATAATTAAATAGTAGTGCTCAAATGAGTATCTCTACCTTGCTTTCATCTAGCTCCCTTGGTTCTGGTGTTTGACAAGTACCTGTCTGCTGCCTTGGAGCTGTGAAGGTGGCTGTTCGTACCTACACCGCTGCCCTACTTTCGAGCAATTCATGCAGTGAGAAACCCGATTATTTTTTCAGTCTGGTGGTCCTACCATGTGCTGCTGTGGAAACTGTACCTGAACTCCCTGCAGTTTCGTGCTGCCTGTGGTGAAACTAAAGCGTGTCCCCCTCAGCTGTGAGTGGTGGCTGGGCTTACCCTCCCGAGCGGCGCTGATGCGCCGTGGCTCTGCGAGCGCAGGGATGGCACAGCGGTGGCCTGGAGCGGAGGAGGGCTGGAGGCTCCAGCTGCCGCCGGCCCGCAAGGTAAACACTGGGTGACCTATAAGCCAGCCAGTCAACTCGCGCGTGGCCTTATTAGGCAAGCTGCGGAGCCGCGGCTGGGGACGGAACAGGCTGCAGGAGACGCGCAGCCCAGAACGGATCCAGCGCAGACCCCGGGAGATACGACCCAGTACTGCGGCACTGACAGCGAGCTGCTGCCGCCCGAGCCCAGCTGTCAGAGACGCTGCACTCTGCCTGGCAAATATCAAGAATTAGACCAGAGGTGGCTTTAAAAAGTGCAGTCCTTTTGTGTAAATGTTAGTAGCTGTAGTTCTGTTCCTGGCGTGTTTTACATGTGCTCGGTTATAACCTTAGGACACCAGTTCACACTGTCAGTCCATATGCTGAAACACTTTGTGGGGGCCTTTGCTGGGAAGTGTGTTTTCATTCCTTGTGCTGCCAGCTTTCAGAGGAGTACCTGGGCTAAGAGGAACTAATTTATTTATTTATTATGACTTTGAGACTTGTTTCTCCTCTCTTATTGTGCAGGCTTATGCCCTTTATTGGAAAACTGATTTTTACTGGCTAAAGCAATTATCTTGCTCCCAGAAGAAGGGGAATATTGGCACCCACTGTCTGTGTACAGACCAGGACTAAGCTAGGTTGCTTCATACCCACCTCATTAAAACTGGCTTTCACATGGAAGAAGCCTTAAAAAAAGTATTTATGTTTTCCCTTTAGTATAATCTCCATAGATTTAGACAAGCAGATGCTGTGCAAACTTTCCCAGGCAGCTCTGGGAAGGCTCTTCAGATCTGACGTGTGATTAACTCCCTGGTACCCCCCTGCGCATCAAGAATGTTGGTGATTTTTGCCGGGGCCTTGGGAGTGAATGAGGGCAATAAAGAGAAAAATGCCATAGCTGCCGTGAATTTAAATCTGCTCTCTAGAGAACAGACTCCGGAACTGCAGCATCACTGGATTAGATTTTCTTTCCTCATTAATTTTTGCTTAACCATACTGGTTGCAAATTAAGCCTAGTACATGTGCTTTTTTCACAGTGCAGTGACAGTACTTGTAGTCGAGCCGGCCTACCTTGACCATCAGCTCTTGAGTTAATACATTTTTTCTTTATTTCTTTTAATAAATATTTAATTTTCTGAGAAAGCATTGCAACATGCCATAAACAGGATGGGAGCTGGGGTCGAGGATTTCTTGTCTGCAAGGTTGCTGTCTGCCTGAGGCTTGAAAAGTTTTATTTCAAGGTAAGTATGCAGGGATAGGATGTGGCCTGTGAAATGTCACATCGCAGTGGTAAACAAACTTGCTGTTTTCCTTAGACGACTATCACGAAGAGCCAAAGAACTTTGTTATAAATTCTTCCTTGGGGTATGCATGCCTCTCTCTGCTCCCTTACTGGGCTTTTACACGCATGCAGAGGTAGCAGTGCAGAGGTAGCAGTGCAGAGGTGTTCAAGAGCAGCCAGGAGAAAACTCCACAGTGTGGCAGGGCTTTTTGTGTCACCCAACTGCATGGGGCCACTTGCTGCTCCAGGCAAGGAGACAGCCTTGGGCTGGTTGCAGACACTAGAAGTGTCAGAAGATGGGGAACCCATCCTAGAAACCCTGACTGCTTGTTTGAAGGACAGGAGTTTTACAGACAGTCTCCCAGCAGCAGTTTCAGCCCGTGGTCACCCCAGCAGCAAAGCTCTCGTTCACTGCAGTGGCAAAGGAGAAGCTGATGCTTCGTGACTCCAGTGAAGGATGTCCACAGAGCTGTGACTAACCCTGTGCCTTCACAGTCTGAGCTGCAGCTGCTTCACAGAGAGCTGTGGTGTGAAACACTCTCCAGTGTTGTTTTCCTGGGTAAAACACCATGTCTCCCCAAAGTCCTTGAGCTGTTTAATGATTTAGATTGTCTGTATTGCTGGGAGGTGCGTTCCTTTCCAGCTATTTGCTGAGTCCAGAAATGGCTGTGTCCACACGTGACATCTTCTGTTACCGCTTCAGGCCCAGAGACAAATAGATGTGACTGAATTCAGATAATGTGCCCCACTGATATATCTGATTGCCACATGTGAAGAGGGCATGTGGCATTTGAAATTCCTTGAAGGAGCCCCTCTAGACTGATCCTAGAGAGGAAAACCTTGGACATTTTTAATTATGCTACAGTCTTGCCATGCAGTTTTGCGAACAGTGGTGTGAGAGGTAGGGATGTCAGGGGACATTAGATTCGTGTTCCTTATTCTGAAAATATGTTATAAAACTGAAAGGTACCAAAATTTCCTTTTAGGAGTAATTAATTGCTGAAATTAATGAGTTGAGTGAAATCTGAAATAGAAATCTGGAGATTTGAAGGGGAATTTTAGTGTGTGTACAAAAATACAAAAAAAAGTGTTGATCTCCCTTCTCCCAGAGCACATGACTAGATAACCAGTACAAAAAGACCATCCATACTCCTTCAACACATTTTGTACTATAAACCTCAGTCCCCTTTATAAATCTTGCTAATCAGCTTTTTTCATCTCTTTGCATATGACCTGGTTTAAAGGACACTAGACAGGCAACACAGTGCTGAAGTTTAACTGGAGACTTGTCCAAAACTGAATCACTGGCCAAACATAAATCTTGCCAGGATCATTATTTGGAAAGGAGTCCATTTGCTTTCTGCTGGAGTGATGACACCATGTCAGGAAACTATCTTATTTTTAAAGTTCGTACAAATGGCCTCCATTTAAGAAATGAGAAATTACCACTTGCCCACATACATGGGGTTTGGATGGAGAAGACAGACCCGACTGGCATTGCCAACCCAGAATACGTACTGTGATTGCAAGCTGGGCTGCCAGGACATGACTCGAGCTGTTAAGTGATTGTACTACTGAAGCAATCTTCTGGGAGATTTTCGACCTGTCCTTCAGCTTTGGGCTAACTTCTTGAACAACTTGGCAGAAATTGCTGGAGAGTGGGAGGAAGGGGAAATAAGAAAAGGGAGTGCCTTGCCACTTTCCTTTGGAAAGATATGCCTGCATGCCGAAAACTGACTGGGTGGCATGGGGTAGGCGAGAAGCCTGCAGCCGGGAAGGGAAGGTCAGATGGACTGATGGAAAAGAGTGGTCTGCTTTAGCCCAGTCTTCTGACCTTCATTCCTGCTATCATCCACAGCATCTCAGATCTTGGCATAGCTCATTTTGATTAGCTATTCCAAGGTGCTCACCTTGGCCAGAAGAGCAGTTGAGCAAAATTCATGAGCTCCTTTAGATCTCTCCATGAAGAGTGGATGAAAATATGATTTCATCATTACATTTCTACAGATACCTCAGTTTTCTGTGCTGTTCAGATTCCTGTTTACCTAACTAGCACATTTGCAGGAAGTTTCATGCAGTCACTGTAGGTTTTCTTTCCTCTGCATTGTTGATTTCTTTGAAATTTTATTTTATTTTTAGGTTTTCTTCAAACAGCTGTCATGGGCTTCTTTGATTTTCGCTTTTATGATAACTGCAAGTAACAACAAAGTACCTACTTCTCTTTATCACTTCTAAACACTTCTAAATATAAATTCATAAGTGATCAAAATTCAAGAGAAAAAAGGCCTGATCTTGGTGGGACCTGGTTCATAACTCCTCAGTGCTTTGGGTCTGGCAGCCCTGTAAGTTGGGAACTGTCTTGCAAGTCATTTAAACTCCAGCTTTGATTAGAGCTATTAGTTTTGCCAGACAAAAGGAAGATATTTTCCTTCTCTTCCTGTGGGAAGCTTCAGAACAACATTTAACTGCCAGCTGGTCTTTCATGAGCGGTCTTAGATTTGAAATGTATACATGCTTAACCTCGAGCTCTAAGCCCAGATGACTGCAAACTTAGCTTCCCACTGGGCTGCCCCGCTTTCTGATGACTGAACTGTTGTTCTCTGTTTGCTTATGTTGGAGGCTGCTAATGCTCAAGAATTAATGATGGCAGAGGGGGACAAGAACATTACTACTGATTTGTAACACAGCCTTGATAACGTAGTTTGGCTGAGCACACTTGTAGGTCCTGGAGACTGGATCATTTTTGAAGGACACACTGCTCTTCCTCCTTTCCTCATCAAGTATTTGGAGATGATATTCTTTTCCTCTGGGAAAGATTTTCTCTTAAACTTGCTGTTTTCAAACAAGCAGCAAAATGCTAAATCCAAGACTTCTTGATACCATTGCTTGACTCTGCTGACTTACTGTTTTTGAACCCTTAATGTTTTTCTCCTCTTCCAAGGTCGGTTAAGGGCCATCACAGAGACTTCTCTTGTGATAGGTGATCCCTTTTTGATGAAAAGGAGGGACAGAAGTGGTCAGTTACGTACAGTTAAATATTCCCAATGATCTGTGTCAAGTGCATAGCATTGCTGTAATACCCTAAGGCTCCAGCATCTCAGAGCTTGAAGAGATTTAATATTGGAAGCAGTGTTGGCACATACCCCTTATCTTGAATCAACGCTGAATGAGCTCTACGATCGCAGATTCTGCACAGCAGCACAGTTTCAGTATTAACAGCAGTGGCATTAATGTTAAATCACAGGTACTGTGCACAGAGCAATAGCTGGTGATCACCTTCCAACCTAACATGAAGAGATCTTTAAGCCAAACTCTAGGTATTTTTGTGAAGCACTTGATAGAGATGTTTTTATTGAATATTTTACTTTCCCCTGTAATAACTCTCATTGGTCCCATGAGGTAGCCGCTCGATTCTTGACCTGACAGCTGTATATAGAAGAAAAAGGAGTCTTATTTGCACCAAAGCCTATCACAGATATTTCTTCCCAAGTGGTAGCCAGACCAGTTGGAGAGACTGGCTTCTTGCTGTGGACTGTAGGTAGACTCTGAACAGCACAAGCAAAAACCCATTTAAAAATTACACAATTGTGAAAGGCACTTCAGAGTTTTCCTGTCTTTCTGCAGCTCACTGTGCTTTCCCTTCTGCACCTCATTCACCAGGAGGATGCTGAGGACAAAATGTTGGTATGATGTATTGCAGAGGAATGGGGGACCCTGACCCCTCCCTCCACAAATACAAACATACCCCTCCTCTCTGTTGTAGGGGACATTGCCAGACAGGGGGGTGGCATTTGAGCTGAGCTCACTTTGTTAGCCAGAAGGGTTGATCCCTTTCCTGATCGTAAGATCCTGTGCCTTTTTCTTTGTTCTGGCACCTCCTGAAAAGCATACCCAGCAAAAATAAAAGGGAATATTTACTGCTAGTTTAGTCATCAGGCTGGGTCACTAGGGGAGCAGGACCTAGCAGAGGTCCTGCAGCAGAAGGAACGATGGGTAGGGCTGTCTTTCTTGGCAGACTTGAGGTATTCCATCGGCTCAGCTGTCAAGTGTAACTTCTCCTTCAACCTTGCTAAAGATTGCAGACACAAAATTTATCATTTGATAAATAAATGGTGTTTAATGGTGTTTAAATAAATGGTGTTTACCTGCACTTTATGAGAAACTTCCCTTACTGTGTGCCAGATGAGTTAGAGGTGCTTGAAAACACTCCAAGTAATAATACCTCTATTCACGAGATCAGGTAAGCAGTCTTCACACAAGCAGGGTTGAGAAAGAAAGAGGGGTTTTTTCAGAACAGGGTGTCTCTTGTTGCTATACCAACACATATACTGGTCCAGAATTTCCCCATTGGCTGTTACCAGCAGCTGCTTTGTTAGTTCTGCCCCATCTTGTTTTTGTGTTTTAAACACACCTGCACTTACGCCTAGGCCACAAAGCACCAGATTTTCAGGTTAATTGCAGATTTGGACTAGTGTCAATAGATTACATTTTTTGTATCTATTGGGCTCGAGTACATGGAGGCCTTCACAGCTGGTCAAGAGTGCACAGCAGTGTTGGTTTGCGTTCTCTTGACAGTGCTGGGGGTGGTTAGAATTGAACATGAGAGGTAGCGAGGTTACAGGCAAAGAAAAAAACCATGGTATGTACCATCCAATATTTCTGAACAGAGGATGTTTCTTGGTGAGTTAGAGGCTTCAAGGCCATGTTCCTTGTGTTGGGTGACTCTTGTTCCATGGACCTCTGGACTGTTAAAAGATCAGGTAAGAAAAGGTGCTTTGGTTAGGGTGACCCCAACATTATTCTTGGTTTTTTTAAATAAATAGATTAAAACAAATAGCAGGTGCATTAGACAAGACAGAATGCATGTTCTTCTATCCATTGCAATAACTTGTTAGCGTGAAAAACAGTGTCTTGATGACCTAGATGGGCTAAATGCTTCATGATGAGCCAACAGCCATTAATAGGTTGTTGATAGAGTGTATTTTTCACTTGTGGTTATGCAGTCTTTTTCACAGCATCATTGCTCATATCTTGTCTGTACATTGAGGTTCCTAGCATAGATCAGGGTTCTGCTGTACTAGCTATCACAAAAACAGGTAAGAATAGTCAAGAACTTCAGCCTTGTATTTCTAATCTACCTTTTCATGGTTCTGACAATCGCAGTCCTGTGCTGAGTTTTCTACTCATAGAATCATAGAGTGGTTTGGAATGGAAGGAGCCTTAAAGATCATCTCATTCCAACCCCTCTGCCAGGGACATCTTTCACTAGACCAGGTTGCTCAGAGCCCCATCCAGCCTGTTCTTCAGCACTTCCAGGGATGGGGCATTCACAGCTTTGCTGGACAACCTGTTCCAGTGCCTCACCACCCTCACAGTAAAGAATTTCTTCCTAATATCTAAACCTACCCCTCTTCAGCTTGAAGCCATTATCCCTTGTCCTATCTACCGGTCCTTGTAAAGTGCCTTTCCTGCTCTCTTGTAGCCCCCTTTAGGTGCTGGAAGGTGCTTTAAGGTCTCCCTGTAGCCTCCTCCAGGCTGAACCACCCCAGCTCTCAGCCTGTAATACTGATAGTAGCTGAAATCTTTTGGAGGGGAAGAAGTCTGTTGGAGGGAGGCTGATAGACTTCCCTATTTGTTTGGATGGGGTTAAGTGCATGGACCTGTTTCAGTCACATAATTAATGCTTCTTTGTGTCTGTGTTCAACCATCAGGTAGTTCAGTGTGGGCAACTGAGCCAGGGTTATTGCACCATTGCAAACCAATATTTCCAGACTTTCACAATTAACTAAAAGGGTTCCAATTCTTCAATCCAAAATCCATCAAATCTGTTTAATGAAAAAAAAAGAGGTAGCTAGACAGTACTTTTGTGCAATTTTTCACCTTCTGTCTCGAATTAAAATATTTGGAGCTGTGGTGTCTGTTCTTAAATCCCTACCCCCACCAGTAATTTTGCTCATATGTTATCCATAAATCTTGTCTGTTTTAAATGTTCTAACTAATAGTTAGGCAAAACATTTAAGCATAATGCTATGATTATCAGAGTCCGTTTTTTGGCAGCCTGGGTGCTGTTTTTCTTAAGTAAGCACTGCAGTTTATCGTGATTAGAGATATGAAGGAATTATTCCTCTTCTCAGCATTTTTTCTTGTTGTTGTTGGGGTTTTTTTATTTGGTTGGTTTCTTAATATGAGGATTTAGCATTCTGCATTCATTTTGCAGGAATATAACGTGTGATTTGGCTGGATCTTTGAAGTGGTAATATTATAAATCTCCCAATCACCATTGCCCAATCTGTTTTAGCATTCATGTGCCTAATTTCTGTTTGTAATCTGATTACTGGCTTGAGCTGCTCCGGCTTGCAGCCTATTGCTATGCATTTACTGTACTCCCTGGGACGCGATAGCCTGACAGCTCCAGTCCTGTGCTATGAAAAATCTCTCCATGATATTGCTAAGACAGGCCTAAGGGCTGTGGCTGGTTGAGAATTAGCTGCTGTTGTAGTTTCTCTTTGCCGAATCCTTTGTTTGTGCAACCATGTTCAGAAATCCTTGGATCTCCAGCTATTTGGGAAATGTTAAGTACTCTGAGGAGCAAGGTAAGAGTTCCAAGTAGATAAAATGCAGTTTGTGTGTGTTTAATCTCTCGTATATATGTATGCATGTGTAAATATTGTTTGACTGGCTCTCCTGCAGCTGCATTAGGTACTTTAGCAATCAGTATGCAGTTAGTCATCTAGGCTATTTTGTTATTTCCTAAAGGACACTTTTGAAAGATCCGATTAGATGGATCTTTTAATTAGCTTAGCATGCAACCGACTTAGGGCCTTTAAATATACTAAGTAACACTGAAAGGTTGCATCTACTTTTTCTTTTTAGAGTCTGCATTTTAGATTTCCTATATATTAAATTACGGATAGTGGTTTTATCTGGTAGTTTGTACCTATGAGGGAGGGGAACTCGACTGAACAAATGGTTAAACTTGTGAACAAGTCTGATTTATACTTCAGTAAATATATCTTAATTTTAAATAAAAATATTTAAAATTGCTTTAGTATGATTACTAACATGTTTAGAATTCTTCAGTAAAAACCAGAGCAAAATGCTGTTGCAAATATATTCCTTCTGTCTGTCAAGTACTGAGAGGGTGTTTTTTTTATCTTTAAATTAACCATTGAATAAGACTCTGCTAAACTGGTGTTTCTTCTGTGATCATATTTATTGTCTTTTGATGCAGAGTTGTTTTAATTTTCCTCCTGTGTTTGTATTTAAGACTTCTATATTGTGGTAAGTAAGTTTTATTGGACTTTAATCCCCCCACATGGTGTTGAATTTGAACAGGAGGAAGTACATAAAATATCAAAACTGTGTAATAGAATTTAATTGTCTGGTAAGTTTTTCTGTGTTTGGGGTGTAGGGGAAGTTTGGAACTCACCACTGTGAAACATAGCAAAGTTTTAAGATGATTTTGAGGCATTTTAGATGTGGTATGTATGAATGTTACTGAATGTGTTTAAGGGGTAGCAGAAGCCAAACCGGCTGATGTGCCCCTCTCAGCAGCCCTTCTCCCTCCCTGCTCCCAGGGAAGCAGTGCAGGCTCCTTTCTTCCGTTCTCATATTCCCTCCCCACTTTTGGCTGGGTTAGGCAGAATTTCTCTGTGGTCTGCTTGTGGTTTTCATGGCGGACAGCTGTTCCAGTGCCAAAAATTCTAGGATGGGTTGTATCCTGTTAGAACAGCTATAAATTTAAGATATGCCTGGTTCTGATTAGCTAAGCTGATACTGAACTGGGCTTTGGAAGTTGGTGCATAGTCCTCTGAAAGTAATGTAAATCTGGCCTTTTTAGAGGATCCGTATGGCTTGAAGTATTCTTTTTAATGTTATAATGTAAAATATAATGATTTATATACCATTCACACTGTTTTTCTTATAGTATTATGTTTTGGTCTGACAAGATGTTTCTGTGTGATCTATGTGCTTTATTCTCCATTTAGTGGAAAGAGAAAATGAATGTTAACAAAAACAGGAAAAAGTTGACTATTAGAGTTGAAGAATGCTATTAGCAAAGCTGCTTGAAATCTGCACTGACTTGTAACAGATGCCTAAAAAAATGCCTTTTTGCACATTTTAAGCTTCTTTATCAAGTCATTAAAATAATCTTTCTGTTACTTTTTTTTAACCTTTTTTCAGTCTTTATACCTGTAGAGGTGGCAGAAGGAAATGGAAGAGGGTAAAAAGTTTTGAAAGGCACAGACAAAATGTACATTCTCTGAATTAAGACCCATACTGTCAACTATAGTAAGTTTCATTAAACCCTTTCTGCAAAAATAAGAGACATTCTACCCAGACTTAAAATATTGTGCATAAGCAAAATAAAATTATTTTGTAGTTAGATCTTCTTTGAAACAGTTAAATCTTAGCTCTGAGGTAGAGTAAAAGAAGTGTAGCTGCATTGGAATTGTTCTAAAGTCTGGGTCTGTCCTTGAAAAATAAAATGATTGCTGTATCAGTGGCGAACTGTTTATTAATTTAGGTTCTTGGGTAGCAGATTTAATACAGATGGGGACGAAAGGCAATTTTTCATTGGTAGTAAGTTGTCAGTAGCTCTATGTGTTTTGGCACAGCAGTCCTGGACCAGGACTTGCTCCCTGGCTGCTCTAAGGTCTCTAGATCACATCCTCAGTGAATGGAGGGAGAGAGTATTTGGAGCACTGGTCCTCCTTGCCACTGGTCATCATTTAGACCCTCTGGTGATGTACTTGATGCAGAAATGAAAAATTTTAATGTGGAAGAGGGTGGGGAGATTGCCCATTGCTTGTTATGGTTCACACAATTTTGGGCACCTAGAGGCTTTGTACAATACACGCTTTTTGAACATAAGGCTGTATCTGACATAATTTTGCTCTCAGTGTAAACGTATGTTCCTCTTTGAAATGTATGTTATAAGGCTATGCAAAAGAAAAAAGGGAGTTTCAAAACAATAGACAATCTTCAGAAATATTTCTGTCATGGACGGTGTAACACTGTTGCAGCAGATCCTCAGCTGGACATCTCTTGGCTTCTGCAGTGCATATGCAGTTTTTATAGTATTGCCAGGCTGCAGCCAAAAAGGCTCTTGCTGCTTGCAGCATTTCTCATTTGCAGAGTGCTTCATCAACATGTCCACTGCCCACTTTATAATCTAGGAAGCACTGAGTTTAAATGATCACCCCAGGCTGCAGTGCTACACCACAAATATTAGGAGTAGAACATGGCAGTTCCATAAAGTGTTGATTCTTTTGATATGTCTGCTGTCTGTACTCATTTTTGCAAGGCGTTGGTTTATCTTCATCTTGGACGTGCCAGCTGGTGCTCCTTTGATTAGAGAGAAGGCCTCTGCACAGTCTTTTGCAGGGCAAGAAGGCTATGATTGGAAACTATAACCTAGTTTACCAAAAGTTCCCCATTTATTACAGCATCTTCACAATGGTGTGGGTTTTTTTCTCTTTCACAGATTTTGCCAAAGGAAACTCAGTCAGATTTAAGCCTTCACGATTGCTCCTGAGGAAGAGAACATTAAGGTAAGGTCCAGTTTTTCTTGCCCAGTGAAGATGACTGGTTGCAGTAACTTTCCATCATTGCTTGAATCTACATTTATTCTTTTGTCAGGAAAAGTGATTATTGGCCTTCTCACAGGACCAAAGTTTTGCTTAGAGCAGATGCTCTGAACAAGCATTGAAAACTCAACGGCCTCCCAGATAATGTTAAAATTTATAGCTGACATTGCTGACGGGAAAGTCCTACTCTGCACTGAGCCTGCTGCCATTGCAATGCCCATTTTTCCCTGCGTGGCATGGACAGAGTACAGACATGCAGCATGAGCCAGCCTGGAACGTGTCTGTAAAAGCAGGTGGCTGAAGTGGGTGAATTAATTATACATCCTTTCAGGAAGCAATTTGGGGGAGAGAGAAGAAGGGGGACACTGCAGATGAATGGACAGGTGGTGTTGCATCCACTCAGGGCTGTGCTGCCTCCTTGTCTGCATTCTTAGGGCACAGTTCCACAAGGCTGAGTAAGGGGATACAGTTAAACAGTTGAGCAAGATGGCATGTCACATTCCCTCTCCCTTCCCATCCTTCCTCCAGCTACTTTGGGTGTCCACGTTTGTGCTTGCTGGACTCATTCACAATGGCACAGAAAGGAGGTCAGGAGTTAGGAACCTACTCTTACCCCAGCAACCAGCTGTTTCTTTGGCTCAGCTGCACAGGAATCCACCTGCCATAGGTGCCATAGGTGCACAGCCTCGTGTTTGCAAGCTTCTTTTCAGTCAGGGCACACACCTAGAGCACACCTGGTTCCCTCCCATGTTGTTTCTTAGGTCCTGCAGAGAGATGGAGGGAATAAATTAATTTAAGGTGTACAAGACACACTGTGCTATGAAAGCAGGTAGGGAAAAGTAGCAATGAGAGTAGTAGAGAAGGACACGACTGTAAAATGGACCTTTTACATAAGAGTCCAGGGAAGGAAGGTCTCCTGGAGGTAGAGAAAGAGAAGAAAAGTGGACACCGAGCACCTAGCTAGCAGGTGTACAAGTGGATTTTGTATTTCAATCATAAAATCTCAGTATATGCCATAGCTGTAATTGGGATGGCAGGTCAGTGTTCACAGTGGCATTTGGATCAAACTTCTGGTTGCTTTTGGGCATGTAACTAGGTTAGTGGGACAGCTATTTAGAAACCATATGCTGCTGCAGCAGCAGCAGATGAAGTTTTCAGCCTGGAATCCCTGATGTACAGCATGCAGCTCACACTTAATTTGGAAGTTGCCAGAACCATACAACTGCTGAGACTGTCAAGTACTCTACTAATGCTACATTATACATTGTTTTTAAACAAAAACTACTGAGATTGCGAAATATTGTTGACTACTGTTCCTGTTGTTATTGATGTTCCTGTTGTTAACGGGAATCATCTGAATTCCTGAACACTGGAGAGTGTAATGAGTTTGTTGGGAACCTGAGGGCAAGCCACACACAAATCCTGTGGGAAACAAACTGGTGGAACCTCATGCTGTTGACTGCATTTCATGAACCGTGATCACAGGCTATATTTCAGGCAAGGAAAGGACAAGAAGTTCCTCTTTCAGTATCCAGATTTAACAGGAACTTTAAGAAAGAATTCTTTTGAACTTCTAATTTATTTATTTATTTTTTGATTTAGAGAAACCCATGTATTCCCTAATTGTTTCAGTAATAAATGTGCATAGCCTAGCTGTTAAATGTAGTAATTCATAGTGCTGCTGCTCAGAATCTGCACCTAAATTTATAGCATGACTAGATGTAGTTGTGGGTTTTGGATGAGTTTCTCGAAGAGGGTTTTGGATGAGTTTGAAGGTATGATATATTTGGCAATCCAGGTCTGACTATCCGACTCTGCTTAAGCAACTGAACTGATGCTGTGACTGCTCCTCCAGCAGAGAAACTAATAAAGCAGGGGGACATCTGGAAAGATCCCTTTGAGGGAAAAGGGCAGTCTGGTTAAGGAATTACTTGTGAGTTTGTCTTTTAAAACACTTGTAAGTGGTGATGAATAGCCTCCTGTAAATTTTTACTCTTTTTTTTTTTTGCTATTTGGAATTGCCTTAACATCCTTCCAACTCAATTTAGATTCCTAATGAATGTTCTTATTGAACACTGTGATATGTCCTAAATATGCCTGCTTTCATTTTTAGAACTAATTTGATTTATGTGTCTATAAATACTCAATTGTTTGGCTTGACTCTGTCATCTTCAGAGCAATGCTGTCTCTGAATCCTCTGTGCACGGGAAAGCAATGTAATTATACATTGGATTAAAACATTTGTTTTTTCTCGTGCAAACATTTAAAACAAGCAATCCTACCTGCAGCTTAGCAAGAGAGAGCAAAAAAAAAAGTGTCTGAAGAGATAAAACTCCTAAAATGTGGATAAAATAGTATATGAAAATTGTTAATCTTTAAAAAATAAACAGTAAAGGTTAGCAGTCTGTCTGGAGGGAAATGGAAAATGAGGGCATAAGGGAAACTATGAAGGGACTTTCACAAAGCACATAACCTGTGATGCTGTGTAGTGCAGCGAGGGTTAAGCTTAGGAAGTTTGTGGTTATTTAAGGAATTTTAATGAAATCTGCCAGTGAGCAAAGGTTGCAAGCCACCCTCTGTACAAAGGAGGAGGGAGCTCACATACAGGAAGAACTGGATGACCTTGAGGAGTAATAGAAAAAGGATGTAATGTAATAATACTAAGTGCACAGTTGTGCATTGGGGGCTGATAAATTTTTCTGTCACTTGCAACTGATGAAAGCAAAGCCTTTGCATATTAGTTTCTCATGCAAGATTGAGCAACCAGTATAGTATATGTGTAAAAAGGCAAATGTGTTGTAGATCCCAGCATTCAGCTAGCTAGTCATATAATAATATTTCTCTGTTAAAAAAATCCTGTTTTCATAAGATACTGCTAAGACCAGAGTCTGCAATCAAGACTACCTGATTCTGGTTACCATATACAAGAAAAGATTACTTAAGACTGGAATAAGTAGAGAGCATTTTAACAGATAATCAGTGAGAGTGAGAGCCTGTCTTCAGGAAGCTGAGTACATGTAGATAACCTCTGTTAAGAAAAATAAGTAAAGTGACTGACAACACTGGCACGAGAACAAATGGATGGAAACCCAGTGACAGACATTTAAACAGGGTTTAAGGGATCTCTGCCTCCAAAGTCCCTAGAACTCCCTGGAGGGAGGAGCAGGAGTGAATATAACTAGTTTACAAGCAATCCAATAATATCATTGTTTTTAGAACCACCGGGTTAGTGCCACTCTTGATTCCATGATTTTACTCTTTGAAATTCATACAGGAATTAGGCATAGTGGTGGGTGTTCATGCACAGTTCATTTAAACAAGTATTTTGCTGTTTGAGTGAATGCTTTTCTGTACAAAGTCCCTTGTTTAGGGAAACTTAAGGTGCTGCACTATTGCAGGCATTATGAAAGCAAGCGGAGATACTGCTAAATAAAGCCCAGATATTCAAAAGTCATGGTCCTTCAGCTTTTGTCTTAAGTGATTAAGTTGATTAGGCAGAATAAATTTGGGGTTGGTTTATAGCCTTAGGCCAATATTATTTGCATTTTTCAAACTCATCCTTAGCTAAAATGAGTAGAAACTGCTTTCAAATGGGAACTGGGTATCTCTCCGTCCAGGGTTATCCAGAAGCCGTGTCTGTAAGGAAATAGCATATTGTGAGACTAGAAAGAATTACAAGTGTTGGCAGTGTGGGGTTAGGCATGGAAAAACATGCACTTAGCTGTCTGAGTCTCTGCCCAGTCTCAGATGACACATGGATCCGTTTGCTTGTGGCTGCTGTATGCTATTTTTTCATCATGTTTTGATTTTTGTTTAGTTCAATTACAGTGTGTTTGCCCTGTAAGGATACACAGTTCTCTCTAATGGACAGCTTATTGCAGCTCTTCATCTTCTATTTGCTATTTTCTGTAGTGGCTAACACTGCTTTTCTTGGCAGTACCTGGAGTAATTTCTCTAAGTGCAGTTGTTGGAGACAATTTGCAGCAGGTGGCAGCCGGGTTGTGACACAGCCCAGTTTCTTCATTGTCATTTCAAGGGTTTTAGTCTCCCCTCAATATGTTAAAAAGGGATGTTATTTATAAATGATGAACAAGGAAATACTTGTGAAAAATATTATTAGTCAATATATGTTAAAACTCTTTTCAGTGAGAGTTGTTCTTTGGAAATAGTGAGTGCAGAATTCATACCCTTGGAAAAAAAAAGCAGCCATTTAAAATCTGTCCTAAGGAAGGAATTTCCAACAGTAAGACTGTGGTTTTTCTTACCACAATGACATTAGATCACATGGCATATCACTACTGTGGCAAAATGAAAAACCTGAGATCACTGTAAGGATTTGTATCTGTTATACCTGTCTACACAGTTTACTAAAGGTTTTAAGACCATTAGAAGTCCTGTGCCCAGCTGGGATAGTCAAAATGGCAGAATACAGTAATTTGGTCTCTATTTTTAATGATTGAAGGAAAAAAATCTTGCTTACAAGGAGGAACACTTCCTCCAAAAAAGTCTCTGAAGACAGTTAGTGTCTACTTTAGACCATTATGCCACCTACATTTTACAGTTAAAATTTGTGTATGTAATGAAGACATTTAAAGAAATATTTTGTTTCATCTAAATGGGCAATTTTCCTGTTTTGAAAAGACATGGTATAAAATTAAATGATCTGATACTCCTATTAGCATATTTTAAACCATGTAAGATCCAGAGAACAGTGCAATAACAACAACTGGGTAGTCATGCAGAAGGCTTCTAGGTGGAGTGTACATGCAGTACTGCATTTGATGACATGTTTTAGTATTTATGAAGAACCATTCGATATACATTATTTTAAATGTAATTGCTTAGTAGAGCATTTTGAAGGCAAGTCTCCAGTCAGTAATTTAATGCAAAAATGTGTCACAGTCAGTTCCAAACAAGTTTCAAATTATGTTAGGTTTGGCTTTTTGAGTTTCTTTGGGTTTTTTCTTAGCTCATTCTTAATGGAAAATATTTTCTTTGGTATCTCTGTTAGACTATCTTGCAGTAAATTGGTTATGTCTTGGGTTTATTTGATTTGTAGCAGAGACACCCACAGTTCTGTAAACCAGATGTTGCTTTCAGTTTTCAGAAGGAGTTCTCATTTGAAGATAAAGAAGAACTTGCGAACAGCACAAAGGATATTGATGCTAATCTCTTAGCAGTACTTCCGAAAGGTAGGTAAGGGAGACATATTATGAACACAAGTGGTAATTTAACAGCATGTGAAGTTTAGTCTATGCAAGTACAGGGCACAGTTAAAATCACTTAGGCACAGATGTTTTGTAAATGAGTTTTCTTTTCCCTGTGAAGTATGCATGAAGGATGAAACAGGGGATGAACCACAATGCTCTTTTACAAGACCTTGCTACGTCCCTGCTTCATAAAGTTCAGCTTTGTTTACCTGGTTTCGATAGGTTGGTAGCTGAAATTCAAAACTTCAGGGAGTTTCTTTGTCCAGTTAGATTAATCCTGAGTTCGAAAATAGTAACTTGACTTGTTAAGAGTCATAGCTCTTTCCAGGCCCCTTTGGTGGTTGGTAGTCACTGTTTGCGTGACCAACTGACTCCACTTTTGTCTTGCATGCTAAAGGGCCTGCAGTACATACGGAGTTTAGTTTGTGGGGGTTTTTAGGGTTTTTTTTGTTCCAAACTTAGTCTGAATAACTTCTGAAGAAAACAGCAGTTCCATCTTTATTGTTTGACACAGTTGAGGCCTCTACAGTTGAGGCAGAGGCAAGAATTAGCTCTTTTAAATTATTTAGAGAAAATCACAGTGTGCTTGACCTGTAAAGGGTGCCATTTGACTGAAGAACTATGTGCAACTGGCACAAAAATGTTCCCTTTATTCAAGGATGTTGTGGACCTCAGAACTTTGATTAAAATTCTGTGTGTGTATGTTCTGGTGATATTTGCTCTTTGTCTTGTAGACAAGCTACAAGGCTAAATGCACTAATCTCAATGTAAAGGAACTGGCTTGCTCTTTTAATGTTGTTTGTTGTAGAGTTCCTCTAGAAAGGAGCACTTCTTCCAGCATAACATTTAAGTGCTATTTAAGTTACTTGCTTGCTTTTAAATATAATCATTACAGATGTTCAGAAAGAAACATTGTTGGCAAAATGATGATGGAATAGAGTGATACACATTTATACAATACAAACTTCTGAGAGCACCAGACAGTAATAACCTATAGTCTTTCATTATTCCTTAGACTTAGCCTTAAAGTCATGTGGCCAGCAAGTTGAGCCTTCACTTGAGAAACCTTATCTGTAAGTTGCTTCTCAGTGAACTAATTTCTATTCCAGGGTGTTTCTATTTTTCAAAAAAATATTCTCATAAAAAAGGCATCATATTTGGTGTGTACCAGACTTAAGAAACAGCAGTGGGAGCTTTTGGTTGCATTCTGAGGGGACTACTTGAAGTCCAGGGCTTTTTGAAAATCCAGGTTATTTGTCCTTTCTAGAGTTTAATTTTGATCCAGATTTGCACATGTTGAGAAATTAAAGGAATATGTTTACTTTTCAACTGATACAGAGCTGAGGCCTGCAGTTGGGCACTGAACATGTCAATACAAGTTGCTGGCATAAAAAGAAGATAAATGCTTCTCCAGCCTAGTTTTAAGACCGTCACCTATCCAGTTGTGGAGAGGAAGAAGTAGGAATGAGGCTGGTCGACTTTGCTATTGTGTTAATTTTCCTCAAAATGAAAATGTATGTACCTGTGTTGAAATGGTTATTTACCATCTCTGAGAAATTAATCATCTGGCAAGTAACCTTTTGATCCATGTCTATTCAGGCTTCACAAATGTACGTGCTTCTCCTCTATTACGAATTTTTGGAAGGCTTAATTAGGTTTTTACAGCTTCTGTATAATAAAAAGAAAACTGTTGTCACATGGATGCAACTTTATTCACATATCCCCTGTGCAGCTGTCCAAGAGGGCTTTCAGCATAAACATGTTTATATTCTGTAGCATGTTTCTGAAAGATTTCTGTAAATACATATTTCTATGAGAAATCTTTCACCTTAATTTAAGGAATTTTTAAAACATAAGGTGCACTTCAGATGTACTTTTTGGTTTTCATTCTGGGAGAAAACAGGGAACAATACTGTTTTTCCTAAATAATGGTATTTTCAAGTAAATTTTGTTTCAAAGGTCTACAGTAACCAAAATTAAGATGCCTCCTGACAGTTTACCTTAGAGGGTATCCTACCATAGCATCTTGCTCAACATCCTAAAATAAAGCTTCAAGTTCAGAGCTGTTTCTGAACTGTGGCTGTTCTTCCTCTTTCCCCTAACTGACCAACAGCGCTTACAAAGCGTGTTGCCATGAAGTAATCTAGATAAGGAGATTTTACTGTGAAATTAATTATTTTAAGCTTCTTAGCCTTTTCTTGTGTGCTGAATCAGATTTTTGTGCTACCTTTTAGGTAGAAGTGTTGCTATTCTTTAGTGCTCCCTTGATGGTTGTTTGTGATGGTCACATGGGAAAACATCCCGTGAACTGATGGGAATTGGCACCAATATATTCAAATTGCAAACCAAAAAGGAGAAACCTGGTCACCTAAGTTTGCAAGGGCCAACCAGTGTCTTTGGAAATGAAGCATCTCCAACTGATTTTCATGTTTTGAAGTAAAATACTTTATTTGTCAGAAAGAAACCACTAGACTAGAAGACTTGCTACATTTTATCTTCTTTTGTTTTGCTTTTTTTGTGCTTCTTTTCCCCACCTCACCAGAAGAAGAATATTGCTGGAACTGCTTTCACAAAAAAACTCTGCAGATGTTGGCCAACCTAGCTGAAATTACTTCTGTAATCTCAATCTTGGAAGAAGTGTAAGGCAGCATAGAGTAGTCCCATGCTATTTTTGTCCCATGTTGTTTGGGAAGGTGTTGGGAGACATTTTTCATGAGACCAGTGCTCTTTTTAGGACTGCAAAGTGGTAGTAGAATCTCTGGAATCCAGCTAGCATGTAGCAAGAGAGTGTTGAGCTAATGCTTTGGGAGTTCTTTGGATTTTCCACATTTCTTGTATGTGGACAACTTACAGTCAAGTTTCCTTTTCTGGAGGTGGGGGGAAAGAAGACTTTTGCTAATAAAGGAAGCTATGCTTTAGAGCTTTACTAAAGCTGTGTAAAAGAACTGTCCTCTGATGATGGTTTTGGTGACTGCATAAATTGGTGACTAGGGGGAAAAAAAGGATCAAGATTTGGACGGAATGTGGTTTTACTAACTCTGAGCTCTGGAGGCCTTTGACTCGTCTGAAGACAGACAATTATGGGTTTTGTTTTGACAATGTTATTTATACATAGCCAACAGATGGAACAGAAAAACTCTGATAGTTAGTAGAACATAATTAAACAGAAGTAGATTTGGGGAGGTGAGAGCAAAATGTTTATGAGAAATCATTTCCTTTGGTGTGGATCTGAAATGAAGCCTGGTTTCAAATGGGTAAGTTCTCTGTTTATTACAGTTCCACTGCTAGCACAGCTTGAGTAGACAGGGCAACTGTGGAAAACCGCTCATACATTGAGAGAAAAGTCTGTGAAAACACAACATAAGGGCTCGTCTTTGCTTTGGTGTTGGTTCAGGATCAGAATGTGTTCATTCTTGCTGATACCACACATTTTATCTGTAGTCTTACTTCCGGGCTTTTCAGCATGTAAAGTTGATATGACAGTCAATGTCAATAGTATCTATGAGGTATGAGCACTGGTAATGAGTACAGCAAACTTCCTGAGTCAGCTGAGCTGGAACCCTGACCAAGCCATGCATGTTAAGTTCTTGCAGTAGGCGGAAGGGAGAAAAGGTGCACCTGACCTTTAAAAGGGTGGTGTTTCAATATTGTTTATCTTCTAAGTATCTAGAACAATCAAGTCTGGTGGCAAGAAAAAAAAGCTGATAGGTTTAGCTCTGCAGTGCAATGCTGTCTAAACTCTTGACTCATCGGGTGTTTCTGATGGCAATCTCTGGCCAATTGAGCAGGCGTAGACTTTAGCTTGCTTTAACTTTTGATCCGTGGGTCAGCAGGGTTAGAACCCCAGAGATGCATTAGCTCAGAAGAGGTGCACGCAGCTTTCAGCACCACGTTTGCCCAGGTAGCAATACAGGGTGAGGGTGTGGATGTGCATGTCTTTGTGTTAGGCACACCACACCCCAGTCCACTGCTTCCCTTGACAGCCTGGATGGTTTCTCTTCGTGGTGGTAAGAAGTCACACCGCAGTTGTTTGTGTAGCACTCACTGCTCCAGTGTGGTTTGCACGTGCACGTATGTGTGTATATATAGGGATTACTTCATCTATCGTGCCTCCTCCTGGTTCACTACCATTTTGTGGACTCTGGCAGCTGTCTGCTAGCACTTAACACCAGCAAAGAGTTCAGGGGAAGAGAAGAAAAGTATGTCCAATTAAAACTAAAAGGGAAAGTTAGCAAAGTAGAAAGTGATTAACCATGCAGGAATATCATGATGGTGCACAGTAATCTTCACTTCAGCAATGAGTCACTGGGATTCTTGGGATTTGATCAATATAAGGGTGTGGAGGAAAGTAAGGAGTAGGGGACACTGCTTCTCTGTAAACATAGTCCCTGACCTTTGAGTAGACAGGGTAAGCAGAATTTCCGTGCTGCCTGGTTTTGAAATGGGTTACTAGAGTATGTAAGCTTGACCTCAGCTAACCAAAATACAACTTGTCCAGTATATACTAGATCTTCAAAACTGTTAGGATGGCATAGCAGATTTGAGATTAGCCTGGAAGTACGTAGAGAGGAGGACTACTTGGTGGTGACACCTATGTGCCTAATGCACTTTTGACAGCCCAACCTTAATAAACTAGGAAAACAAGAGGAAAATGCTCATTTCCTGACAAAAGCTATTTCAAACCTCTGAACTTTATTTGACTGTTCCTTCTTATTCTAAAGCGTTTTAGAAAGTTTCTGAAACTTACTATCTTATAAACTACGTAATCTTTTTGTTTTCTCAGTTTCAGAATTAAGAAAACTCTTTGAACCAAACAACCGAGATTTTTTGGAAATGAAAAGGTAAAAGAAGAAAAGTCTTTGGCTTGTAAAACAAAACACACAGCTTGTTTTGTTACCTCCTTGTAGAAACTCTCCCCTCAAATCTTCGATGCCTTTTTTCATATTTTTCACATATCTTTCAGAAAAGAAAGAATAGCTAGGCGCTTAGAGGGAATTGAAAATGATACACAACCTATGCTTCTACAAAACTGCCCAGGATCAGTCACACACCGTTTACTAGAGGAAGATACACCAAGATATATGCGTGCAACTGACCCATACAGCCCCCACTTAGGTAAGTAGCACATGCCAGTCAGTCTTGCTGAATTACTTCGTGTTTGCTACACTATCAGTTATGCAGTACCTAGAGAAGAGTTCTACAGAAGAGCTGTGTCAGGTTGTTCATTCTTTTTTAATTTGCCTTTTAAGTCTCCAGTTGTCTTATTTGAAAAAGTTGATTATTTTTACTGCTTTAAAATAACTATTTGATTTGAGAACTATTACTTATTGAAGAATTGTTACTAATACATATTTCTTAATTGCAGACAAAAGTACAAAATTACAATGTGTCTATGCAGTCACTTTGATTTGTAAGAAAATGAGAAGTTTTTAGTTCGCTCAGTTTGAGTGGTGGGTGGCGTTCTTGGAGTTTTGGGAAGGACTTGCTCATATGTGTTGTACTTTTGACAGGAAGATCAAATGAGGAGGAGGAAACTTCAGATTCTTCTGTAGAGAAACAACCCAGATCATCCAGATACCGAGCAGAAATCACAGGAGGTAATACAGAGCCCTTGTACAGTACAGCCAACATGGATGTCCAGGAACTAGAGTCAAAAGCAGAGAGAATAGCTAGGTACAAGGCAGAGAGGCGGCGCCAGCTGGCAGAAAAGTATGGATTAACTCTTGATTCTGATTTGGATTCTGACTACTCATCCAGATATATGCGGGCAAGGAAAGATCCCGACAGCGTGGAAAGAAAGGGAGTGAAAAGTGAAAGGCAAGATGATGAAAACAAGGACTATGGCACCCTCTATTTGTCCAGGACTGAGACAAAGGCATCAAAGAGTGTGATTTCTGATTCCAAAGAGTACTCTAGCCACAAAGATAAAGATGACCTCTCAAATGAAAAGAGCGTTAGAAAACCAGATGATGACAGTGCCATTAGACAAGCTTCTGACCCTTCAGCAGCCTTGGATAGTTCTGTCTCCCTTTCACTTTCTGGACGAGAATCTTCCTGCTATAACGAAGTGCCAATATCACCAAAGCAAACCCCCCGAGAGTCCCTCTCTTCACCAAAGCGGGCAGCCTCACCGACCCACTTGCAGAATGACCAGCCCTTGCACAGTAACAGCAGACAAAGGTAAGCATAATTTTTACTTTTTGTTTTACTGTAGATTCCTTTATCTTAATCAGCTTCTGCATCAGTGTCTACAGTATTAATGAGAATGTATTTATTACCCTTGAAGAATGTATTTGGTTGCTTTGGATGTCTCAAGCTGGATTAGTTGGGTTTATTGTATCACAGTGTGTTTCTGATACAAGGAAGTGGGTGTATATTTCTTTAATTAGCTATGTCCTTGGTTTCACTTTATATTTATAGAATTTTTGCTAAAATTAGGCCCTTTCTGGGGAGGACACAAACTAGAAATTGAAGGAGTTATGGTTCTAAATCTCCTTGGGTTTTTTGGTTTTTTGGTTTTTGTTTTTTTAATGACCTGTTAATGCAAGTCTTTAACTTTTTTTCTTCTATATATTGTAATTGTTTGCTGGGAGCTTCCAAGTAGAGGCAAGCTGTTTCTCAGTGAAGATTTGAATATCTTTATGATTGCTTCTGCCAAAATAAAACAGTTTTCAGGCTTAAAAGCTGAGGAGTGCCTTGGGTCAGTTGAAATAATAGTTGATCTGTTTTCCTGATGTGAAAGTGTAAAAAACCCTTTTGAACTGTGCTAGTCAATCTTTCAGATAATATCAGGCATGTATGTGCGTGAAGGGGCAGAGGAGAGAGTTAAAATTCCATGCTGAATTGCGTCAGATTTGACCAATTTACTACAGTAATAGGGTAAACAGATTCTTCTAAAAGGGAAAAAAAAATTAGTTTTCACTAATTTTACATTATAATTTCACAGTGTGGTATAGAAACACTGTCATATTCTTATAGTGACTCAAAACAATGCATGACTGAGAATTTTTTTAAAGTATGATTTTCTCTAAGTGCAAGTCTTAAGTATCTTGGTAGGTGCATAGATAGAAAATAGTAACTGTAAAAACATAAGTTAAAATGTTGCAACTAAAAATTATGTAAATGAGAACTTAATTTTAAATGTATCTGCGTAGTGCTGAGCAGTGTTGACTGTTTTTAAGAAACTGAGGTAACTGGTATAAACTCAACCATTTACGCTTTCAATAGAGCACAAGAGCGCTCAATTCCCAGGTGTAAGAAATCAGGAAAAAAAGGAAAGACACCACCATGGATTAANGAAATAATAGTTGATCTGTTTTCCTGATGTGAAAGTGAGAAATCAGGAAAAAAGGGAAAGACACCACCATGGATTATTAAAGAAGCAAATGCACAGTCAGTGAGCAGAGAAAGGTGTTTCGGGAAAAATATAGGGACACTGCCCAGTTGTGTAGAGATGGGGTTAGGAAGACCAAGGTGAAGCTGGAGCTGAACTTGCAAGGGATGCAAAGCATAGCAAGGACTTCTGCAGCTATGTTAGCTGGAAATGGAAGGTCAGAGCAAAACTGGTAGCAATGGACAAGGAGAAGGCTCAACTACTTTTTTGCCTCAGTCTTCAGTGGCAGCCTCTCTTTCCACACCTCTTGAGTGAGTGGACAGCAGGATAGTGACTGGGGAAGCAAAGTCCCTCCCGTATAAGAAAAGATCATGTTCATGACTATCTGAGGAAACTGAACACGAATAAGTCTGTAGGACCCAATTAGATTTATCCCAGAGTTCTGAGGGAATTGGCTGATATATCTCCATGATACCTGAGCAGTCAGGTGAAGTCCCAAGTGACTGGAAAAAGGGAAACACTGCACCCATCTTTAAAAAGGGTAGAAAGAAGGATACTGGAAACTACTGCCCTGTCAGCCTCACCTCTGTGCCTGGGAAGATCGTGGAACAGATCCTCTCAGAAGCTATGCTAAGGTACATGGAGGACAGGGAGGTGACTCGAGACAGCCAGCACAGCTTCACCAAGGCAAGTCCTGCCTGACCCACTTAGTGGCCTTCTGTGGTTGAGTGACTCCATCACTGGACAAGGGAAAGGCTATGGATATTTCTGTCTGTGCTCCTGCAAGGCCTTCTACACAGTCCCCCACAACATCCTTCTCTCTCAGTTGAAGAGATATGGATAGACTGTTCGGTAGATGAGGAATTGGCTGGACAGTTGCATCCAGGGAGCAGTGGTCAACAGCTCAGAGTCCTGATGGACATCAGTGACAGGTGGTGTCCCTTAAGGGTCTGTATAGGGACCAGGGTTATTTAATGTCTTCCTCAATGACACAAGGGGGTTGAGTGCACCCTTAGCAACTTTTCAGATGACACCAAGCTGCGTGGTGCAGTAGACACTCCTGAAGGATGCGATATCATCCAGAGGGACATGGACAAGCTTGAGAAGTGGGCTCATGGGAGTCTCATGAGGTGTTTGGTAAGGCCAAGAGCGATGTCCTGCACCTGGGCTGGGGCAAGCCCCAGTACCTGTACAGGCTGGGGGTTGAAGGGATTAAGAGCAGCTCTGCCAAGAAGAACTTCGGGGAAGTGGTGGATGAGAGGCTGGACATGAGCTGGCAGTGTGCACCTGCAGCCCAGAAAGCCAAATGTGTCCTGAGCCACGTCAAAAGGACTCTGTCAGCAGGTCAAGAGAGGTGATTCTGTGCTCTCTGCTACTCTGCTCTCATGAGATCCCACCTGGAATACTGCATCTGTAGCTCTGTAAACCTCAGCATAGGAAAGACACGGGCTGTTGGAGCAAGTCCAGAGGAGAGCCACAAAAATAATCAGAAGCATGGAGCACCTCTCCTGTGAGGAAAGACTGAGAGAGCTGGGGTTGTTCAGCTTGGAAAAGAGAAGGCTCCAGAGACACCTGATTTCAGCCTTTCAGTGCTGCAGAAGGTGATTATAAAATTGGGACAGACATTTTAATAGGGACATTCCTCCTTTCCAAAAGGACAAGGAGGGATGGTTTTAAACTAAAAGAGAGTAGACTGATACTAGATATAAGGAAGAAATTTTTTGCAAGAAGGGTGGTAAAACACTGGCATAGGTTGCCCAGAAAGGAGGTAGATGCCCCATCCCTGGAAGCATTCAGGGTGATGTTGGATGGGACTCTGAGCAACCTGATGTCGGTGAAGATATCCCTGCTTATTGCAGGGCGATTGAACTAAATGACCTTTAAAGGTCCCATCCAACTCAAACTATTCTGTGATTCTATGAATAAGTAATAATATAATACAAATTACTGACTACATTATCTCTAATTTCATATTCTTTCTGAATGAGGCTTGGGTCAATATTTGCATAAAACGAATTTCCCATAATTGCTGTTGGTTTGTCTTTTGAGGAAACCATCTGCACCCACCAAGATGTGGTGTAGTACTTAAAGCAGCTAAGAGCTTAAATTTAGGATTTGGTCTCTTGTTTGGATACACATGTAGACAGTAGGTAGTATTTTAAAGGCCAGGTTGCCAAGAGCCCATTCTTTAATAGCACTGCCACCTTCAGTGACAATGTGTGCTCACTGGTATGATATTCAGAGATGTATGAATAACCTCTCTGAAACTCTTGTCCCTGATCTTGAGTGGTAAAGAAGTTATTGTGTCCATGCAGTCTGTTTAAAGTTACTTTGTGGTGGTCTCCTGTAAGGCTATTTGCACAAGAAAAATAAAGGCTAACTCTACTTTTTCAGGTGACTGCTTTTCTGAAGTCAGTTCGACATTATATACAGCTACAAAATTGGTTTTGTTAAATTTAAATTTCCTGAGTTTAAATTGGAAAATAAATTCAGCTTGCTTTGGAATATATGTGAAAGATTTTGTGCCTTCAGTACTAAGAAGATTTAATAATTAATCCAGTTACCCTTCACTGAGAAGGTATCATTTGATGTGTCCTGCATTTGGCTTCTGAAATGGCTGATTAAATTCAAAATGTGGCTTGCGTTCTTCTGATTGCAGTCTTCAAAGGATGAATGATCAAGTACAAATGATTGCTGCTTGGGCCATGCCCACTATAAAAATGTGCCAAAGTACACATTAAGAGAGAAGGAAGTTCCCATGCTTTAAAGCAATTCCAACTAGCAGCTTCTAGTCAGCTTCTGTGAAAGGGCTTTACCTCCTGTTTGGGCAGTTCCATTAGGGATTCAAAAACGTTTGGAAAAACAGAAGGCATTTCAACTGTTTGTCGTTGTTCTAAGATAGATTTGGATTCAATGATAACGGTAGGTGAATTCTCAAATTCAAACTTACTTGCATCAAATACACTTTTATCTTTAGAACAGTTGTTGATTTGACGTTTTTCAACTATTTTTCTTAAAAGACTAGCTAAGAAAAATTTAAGTATATGATCTGGAGCTTAATTTGGGATTTTTATCCCAAATGGCTCTTCTACAAAGGAAGGAGTTGTTTCAGATGTAGCTATAAGTAATGGAAAGCATCCTGGATAGTTGTCACCTCCAGGGAGTGAGTTTGTAAATGTTAATGTGGCAGGACAGCCTGTGCTTGCAAGGTTAAAGGTATTTGATGTGTTCTACCATTGCTGGGGGATTGTAGGTAAAGGTGAACGTTAGGAAAGTATTTGAGAAAGTGGATGTAGGAAGTCTGCAAACGCCCTTTCCTGCAGTGCTGCAGGGCTTTTAAAAGCTCTCCTTTCTTTTTATGCTTTCAGCTCCAAAATGTAAACAGAGTAAAGTCAAGGCAAGATTAAATTAGGGGTCATTTTGTTTCTTAAGTTTTTCCTTTGCCAAGTCACCCAGTGGAACAGCATGTTTGACTTGTGCTAACCAGGTGGGCATTTCTGAAGCTTTGTGATACAAGGTTACAAGAGGAGAGAGGGGTTCTACATGCTCCTGAGAATTTCTAAGGAAGTGTGATGTAGCCATGTGAATTTTTCACTTTGTTAAATTCCTATTACTGCTTTGTTTTGGTCACAGCAGTCTTTACCACTTCAAATCACAAATTAAGGGGATGGTTTTAAGAACTTTTTCAGATGTCCTTACACAAATTGATGTGCAATGGCAAATGGAAAAATAAGGTTGTGTAGTTGCTTTCACTTCTCCATTTTTGGACAATGTGCACTTGCTAAAGTTACCTCTGCAGAATCTTTAATGTTTAGAATACTTTGTATATGTTTGTGGGATTATATAATAGTTTCTGTCACAGTTTATCACCTTTGAATTCGATTAGTGTGCATTGCTTTTGTTTTCTAGAACAGTCCTCTGCAATTGAGTAACCAGAAATAAAAAGCAGTGGGGAGGGGAGATTGGGAGAAATAATGGGAGCATGTGTTGAGATCTCAGAAATTGCCTAAAGTTCTGTCTTCTGTAGTAGTGCAGGGAAAGCAAAACCTGAATGGTTTCTTCAGAAAGATTCGGAAGGGGACACACCTTCACTTATCAGCTGGCCCTCCAGGTATCATAAAACGTAGCTGTGTGGCTAACAGACTACAAACCTCCCCTTTCTTTCCCTTTACTGTCTTCCTTTAACACTTGCCCTTAATTTTCTTTCAACAGCAGCAAGTAAGAAAGTGGGGTTTTTTTGTGGATAAACAGCTGTTGAAACTTTTCTGAAGCATCTGCTTTTATTCTAACCAACAATCAATTGGTATTTTGATGAAGAAGTACAAATGCCCCAAGCTTCTTCCACAGCTACTATCATTCTGGATTCCACTAGATTTTATAGCTTCTTATTTTATCTCATTTTGTGCTCTGCAAACCAGTGTATTTTTAGACTGTACACCATTCCATCTTAGCATTCCCTACAATTAACTCCTTGAATTCCAATGGAGATGGTACAAGAGAAGTAAAAAAATAATTATATGGAAAAGTAAAACAAAATCTTGATCAGAGCTACAGGCAGCTGCTTCCTCCTAGTTGGGTAACACATGCCGTGAGCCCGCACTGAAATGTTTTGCAGGAAGACTCTTTTTCATGTTCCTGATTAAAGTAATTCTTATAACCCAGTACTAACATCAGTGTGGATGTTCTGGAGAGTGCTTGGTACATGTAGTTTGAATACTTCTTCAGACTTAACATAATGTGCTTAAGCAACTTTGAGAAGTTTCCCTGATAAGTGCATAAATCTTCAGATGTAAGAAGCACCAAAATATTAGAAAGGTTGGTGTTTCAAATTACTTTGGATATCCTGAATTTTTCTCTCAGGTAATTTGCCTTTTTTTTCCTAAATCTTACCTTTTTTTTTTTTTCTTCATTATGTAAACTCCAAAACATCTGTTGGTAGCAAGCCTGGAATTGCACATACTTTGAGTTGGATTACTTACTTTCAAACAGAGAGCTAGTTTCCTAGCTTGAGTCTCTCTCTTTCCTCAGAATTAAAATGATTTTTCTATACCCATTTGGGAGGGGAGGAAGTGCAGGGCTTTCATTTTTAATACTGTGTGCGTTATCTACACAGGCACTTGCCCTGTAAACTGTCTGAGCCTCGGCAAGGCTGTAAAAGTGCTGGAGAGCTTTACCTGCAGTGATAGCCCCAGAGAAAAGGCTGCCCCTGGTTGCACGTGCTTGCCTCCCACTGTGTTGCCATGTATTCAGTTTAGAAAGGTTAAATAAGAATCTTTTTTGCATGGATGTTGCACAAGTCCAGAGGTGTTTCTAGAAAACACACTGAAGTAAGGTAACTTTTGGGAACATTCCTGCAAGTTTTGCATGTTAGAATGTAATGAAACATTTCAAAACAGAACACCTGTTTCAGTTTTTAAATGCCTTTTCCCCTGCAAGCTCTCTGAAGAGCAACAGCCATGCCATAGTTTCACTTTCGGGTTCAGCACCTGCCCTTTCAACGTTTTTTCTCACTTACTGAAACAGGTTACACTACATGTGACATTTCAGATGTCTTAAATGGTACACAAAAACACAAGTAAACCAGTCTCTGGGAAAATATCTGACGGGCTAGGTGGAGATAACATGTTTTTTCATTCCTTTCCCCAGTGCAACAACATCTTGATATGATGTAAGCTTCCCAGTGCTTAGACATCTTCAAATATATGACTGCATACACAGCTGCCAGTAGAATTTGCAATTTCAGGCTGAACCCAACACTCAGATAATATAAAAAGCAGTTTTGATCATCTTGTTTGTTTGAGACTATGGATATGTGCTGCTTGGCAAACGCAGTTGCAATCTCATGAGAACATGCTGTACGTTCTCAGAGCTTGCACAGTTACCTTCTCAGGAGTCATGCATGTCCAAGGGCCTGTGAATCACTTGACTGTTTTTGAGCAGTGTTACTGCTAAGACTCGGGGGGAGGAAGGGGCTGCATCATAAGATTGCTTTCTTTTATGTATTGCTTTTTATTTTACTACAGTGTTGCTGTCTGTACCCACAGTAGGTGTCTGTGTTCCTTTCCAGATTGGGTATTGCTGTTCACAGCTTTAATCCTTTTTCTTTCTTAAAGAGTAAAAGTTAGAGAGAAATTGGTGAAAGAGGAAAGTGCTCGTGGAAGCCCTGAACTTGTCACAGACACAGTATCTCAGAGAAAATCCCATCCAGTGCCAGCCCACTACATGCCTCTTCAGACAGAAACGTCTGCCTTTGATAGGGTTATAAATCAGCCCATCAGTTCCGTTCGCCAACCAATCCATGGCTATATTCAGCCTGCTGGCGTTGCTCACACAGCTCAGCTGATGGCAGCAGAAGAACCAGCAAACACCCCTGCTGGCAGCCTCCTCCCACCAGACAATGTTAGCCTCGTAACAAAATCCTCAGCGGCCATTGCATCAGAGAGTGAAAAGAAAGAAGCACCTGGTTACAGAGCAAAACAGGGTGAAGAAGATTCCTTGGAGGGTGAACAGACTTCCAAAGGCAGAAGACCAATTCTGCCATCTGAGATTCGCAAGCAAGGGAAGAACCATGAAGGCCTTATCGGAGGAGGAGAATTGGAGACCCCTGTGGGGAGTTCCTCCTTTGCAAGCAAGCCCAAAGTTAACTCAGAAGTTCAGAGGGACATGGAATGCAATAAGAGGCAGGCCCCTGAGCAGCAGTTTAAGACCCCTGAGAACATAGAAAGGAGTGAAGCTGTTATGTACATACAGAGCGGATCTGTATTGCAGCCTGACAAGGCAAAGGCTCCTGTTTGGAAAGTGTCAACAACGAAGCATAAGGTCCTGACTCGCTCCATGTCTGACTATACTGTGACTTCTAAGCTAGAAGCTTTTAAAAGTAAGGAGAGCATGGAAGCAAATCCACCAAACGGTGAGATTGGCATGGTTGACACAAAAGTCTCTGTTGCCCAGCTCCGTAATGTCTTTCTGGAGACTGCTAATGCCAACAAGAAAACGGAACTGTAGGTGACATTTCACTCATATTTTCGTGTGAAACTTGCACGTCCTTGGCAAAATTACACCCACTCAACAGCAGTTGTTGTTCGGCACTTAAAGCACACAGCTTAGCTCTCACCAGTGTGTACCGGAGGCTGAGATGGTTTGAATCCCGCTTTTGTGCTTCTGCTTGCTAGCGCAAGTTGTGATGTGGGGTAGCTGGAATGTGTTCGTCTGCGCATGGTACCGGAGGAGCATGCAGAGTGATCTCTGGGGAGTTGTTGAGATGCTTATATCTATGCTTTACTTCTCTCTCCTATTTTCTTTCCTATGCGCTCTCTATCGTGTGATTTGAAAGTGAATCTCGGTTTGAGATGTCAACAGGAGGTAGTACTGTGTCTGCCAATGGGGACCGTGAAAGAGGGCCACGAAAGGCGAGGCGCTATTTTACTCCTGGTGAAAATAGAAAGACTTCTGAGAGATTTAAAACTCAACCTATAACATCAGCAGAACGAAAGGAGACAGATAGGTAGGCACGTACGTAGCTCTGTGTAGCATTCTGGTGCAGGTAGATACTAACAAGCTTGTATTTGTTCTTGTGTTAGCGTAAACGTTTTGCAAGGTTATTGTTTCTCTTTGAAAACAATCAAGTATTTATTATAGCTTCTTATAAAATGAAACCCAAAACACCCTCCAACAAAACAAATTTGTTGCAAATTCCTCCCATTTGAAATAGTGAACAGCGAATCATCATGAAGTACTGTAGCTGTCTGGTTCTAATATTAAATGCTTTTGGTTTTGTTTAAAGCGTTTCCTTTCCATCTACTCTGCTTTATCATTTACTCTCTTTGTAAACCACCAAAGTTACCTATTTTATGTTAAAACAGCAGGCAGCAAATCTTAGACTTTTATTTTCTACAAGATGAACTAGAAATACTTTTCCTTTACTGTATTTAAGTTTGGCTGCACTTGTTTGCATTTATGCTTTATTAAAGGATGTTCCCAAGTGGACACTGCTGAAACTTGAAAAACAGATAAATTCTCTCACCCTTAAGACTTTGAGGTCCTGCTGCTTCAGATTGAATTTGAATTTCATTTTTGATGTCTTGTTTCCAGCTAACTTTTTTCTGTTTGATAATTTTTCACTAGGTCAATTTTGTGTGCAGAAATACCAACCGCTGACGGTATGTTACTGTACTGTTTTCTAAGGAAGAAATAGGATCTAATGTGTTTTATTTTGTTTTAACTGAAGAACTGTTTGAAAATCCTAACAAAATCCACTTGAAAATATCTTTACTGTATCTGTGATACAGTTGAAGTACCCTTTTTCCTTGGGCCATGTCTACTACAGAGTTGATTTCAAACTCATTTAAGTTCAAAAGTCTGTCTGTGGATACCAAACTTCAAATGGGAGTCAAGCAGAGAATGGCTTGAAACTTTTCAATATAGTTGGGGTTGGGTTTTTTCCTAATTTAGACAGTAAATAAGCTAGTTGTTTGGAAAAAAATTAATCATTGATCAGTTTTAATCACTGGTCTAGGACTTACAATTAAAAAAAAGCCTTTAGTATAATGTGAAACTGATGTTGCTAGCTTGTTTTTGCTTAAGGATGTTGCAAAATGCAGGTTATTAAATTATAGGATTCAGTCTGCCATCTTGCTTCTCTTTCCCTCTTGTCACCCTTGGAAAGTCTGGCACAAATTAAGTAGGTAATCTCATGAGTAGCTGTATTTAGATTTAATGCCTTATGCTATTTGAAAGCTGATATTCCTTGCAGCTCTGAGGTGCTGGCTCTTGGATCTGGAGGATGCTGATTTCAGCTCCTGAGGATACCAATTTAGCCTCTGAGAAATGGGGATCAGAATGGTCAGCTAGTAGAAAATAGATGTTCAATACTGTTCATTGACCCTTAAGGCAGTCTTTATTTTCTTAGTCCGTGTGTTTTCATAGACTGATGCAATAAGTTTGATTATTCATAAAAGGTTGTTTAGATAGCTTGAAAGGACTTGAACTGTCCTGAAGACAAGTCTTTTGTGTGCAAATCATGTCAAGAATTTTCATTTCATGCAATACATGTAAAAACAAGTAAAGTTTACACAACTGGGTTCACAATAAGTTTTTTGTTAAATGTGAGAGACAGCTAGCTTATTTGCTGATTTGTAATCATTCATTTAAAAAAAAGTTACTCTTAATATAAGCTTGATTCATTATGTTCAGCCTCCTTTTTTTTTCCCCTTTGTATAGATGAAGAAAAATTGGATGACCGAGCCAAACTAAGCGTAGCTGCAAAGAGACTGCTTTTTAGAGTGAGTATTGCATTTTCTAAATAGAAAGCTGAATTAAACATTTCATATACAAGATGCTGAAGGAACTCAAAGTGCATTAGAATGAAGTATAATGAAGAATAATAATTAGAATGAAGTGTAATTCAGTTAACCAAGTTAATGCAGTTAACCAAGTCCAAGCTACATAAATTTTGTTTTTTACTTCATTCCCTATCTACACAGTAGACCTGTTGCTCTAAAGCCTTCTTTAAGAATGTCATTTAGAGAGAAGTGTGTAGTTAGTTTTAACTCCATGGTGCATAGTGTGAAGTTGCATCCTGCTTCTAATTCAGAGATGGACATTTGGGAACTTCACTGCTCTGCGTGCAGGAAAGCTAAGAAGGAAGTATTGTTTCAGAACTTTTCTTCCATGGTTTTCATTATGACATATGTCCTCTTAGGAAATGGAAAAATCATTTGAAATGAAAAATATTCCCAAACCACCTACAAGAAGTTCGGCAGTAGAGAGAAGGCTGCGGCGTTTGCAGGACAGATCTCACACACAACCCATTACCAGTGAGGAGGTGGTCATTGCAGCTACGTAAGTCTTGTGCATGTGTTGGCTCTAACTCCAGCTCCTGCTTTCAAATCTGGGAATAAGTTCCATATCTGTGGTGCTTATAACTTTGTAGCAAGGAAAACACTTATTGCTAAGGGCCTTGAGAGCCACAGGGGAAACTATATTGAAATTCCTTTTTAAATGTAGAGGGACTAGTAAAGCATAACTTGTATGAACTGTAATTTGGCAGAAAGTTTAGGAACCTGTGGATTAGGTAAACGAGATTAATCATAGCATTGTTTCGTAACTCAAATGAAAAAGATAGTTTGTGCTGAGGGAAATCTGCACAATTTCTTATGGCACGTGTATGTATTGGGGAAAACCTTTTACACTCTGAAATCTCAAAGGTACTTTTTGGAAATGTTTTTCTTGCACTCTGCTCATTTATCATGAGGTTTTCCTTAAAAAGGAAAATTCATTTTGGGGGGAAATTAAACAAAGGTGGATGGGTGTTCACCTAATGGTTGGCTGAAAGGTAGCTTACTTTATGGGTTATGAATAACTTCAAGAGACAGCCTGTTTGGTCCTCTAGGATTTTAGTTCTCTCAAAGTATTTGGAATTATTTTGCAAATGTCACAGCAGATAACTCAGTTAATTAAAAATCATTGCTGTTTGGTTTTTTTTCTGTTTTGTTTTGGTTTGGTCTTTTCTGTAGTTAACACTTAATGTATTGCTTTTCTTAATGCTCTTTTCTTCTCTCTCCCTGTGAATTTTCCCTCCTTGGCAATTCTTTAAAGTGAAACTACCCCTGCTTCACGTTCTGTGAATACCCACACAGTAGTGACAAGAGTACCTAGTCCCACTGTAGTTAAGAGCACTGTACAACCTACCAGGTACTGGGGGGGCAAACATGCATGTTTCATGGAGCACAAGATTCCTCAGTAGCAGATGCATCTTTAAAGTCTTGAATGCCTTTTCAGTGTGTCAAGTCAATACTTGTTTCAAGAATATTTAAAGCATTCATCAGCTTCATTTATGTTTGCATGATAAAGCAATGCAGCTTTATTTTTTGTCAAGCATTCGTTTTCAGGACCTTTCTAACCACACTTATCTGTTGTAGAAGCATATTCTTCTTGTGAAAGAAATTAATTTGCATGTGAGCAAACCTGGCAGAACCCTCTTTGCTCTTGTAATTTTTTTGTATGGTAATGTCATCCTGAGATGAAAATAGCACAGCTGGGTGCTTGATTTCACAAGGAGTACATGTCCTTTGTCTGTCTCTACATATATTGTTTTAGCTTGCAAAATCAAAGGAAATATAAGAAATTGCACCACCTATAGGTAAAGTTGCAGAATACTGTTTTCCTGTTCTGAATGAAAGAATTTTAGCGGAGACCATGAGAGAAAAAAGAATAATTAGAGAATGCTACTAATGCCATAAATGTGGAAGAAGTTGAACAATAAAATCTTTTATTGTAAAGGTGAAAAAAATACCTTATTGTAGAGACAAATGCAGTTACAGCTTTTATGAATGAATATGTCTGCCTTCAGCATTGGTCATACAATCTTCAAAATCAATGGACTGTGTTTCAAAACTATTTTTTGTTGTTGATTTATCCCAGATAATTCAAAACAGAAGACAGTCTGAATTCTGCTCCATTTCAGATAATAAGAGGCATTGCATTTTATTCTAACTTAAAAGCAGCCCTAACTTGGCGTTTAAGTCTGTCTTTTAAGTGTCTTTATCAGATATGGTCTACAAATTGCTTTCAGTAAAATTGAACTTTATATAAATTGCACTGTAGGACCTGTGTGTTCTACAGCAGACATCCTAAATGTCTCTCCATAGCTCTGTACTCTGTATAAAGAGATTGTCTGTAAAATCTCTCTTCAATCTTGAGTTCCCTTTTAAAAAAACATTGTGTCCTAATCAAATGAATTCGTGAATGAAAATGTAACTTTTTTTTTTTAATCTTCAGCTGTCGAACTAGAATTCATCATGCCAATGTTGAACCACTGCGTACCCACTTAGGCTGCTATATTACATTGGCTATTGTGCTTCACGTGCAGATCTTCTGCTTCTATCTGGTTGAAATTTTAAAACTGCACAATTTTGAAAACTTGAAAACTAATTTCCAGTTCTGCTTCTTCAGCTTGCAGGCATCAGCACACCAAAAAATTTTAGCTAAAGAGGAGATAAGAGCAGCGAAAGAGGCAATGGGGCAAGATCAGTCTGAGGAACCAGATTCTTCCACCTTAAGTTTGGCAGAAAAGATGGCTTTGTTTAACAAACTGTCTCAGCCAGTGTCCAGGGCCATCTCCACAAGGAATCGGGGAGATATGAGGCACAGGAGAATGAATGCTCGTTACCAGACCCAGCCAGTCACTCTTGGAGAAGTTGAGCAGGTAAGTGCCGTCATAACTCTTCTGCATTTCTTTTTATTGGAGAAAACAGCTTCAGTGTAAGATACCGTAAAGGCTGGCCTTTCCTTTGCTCTGAGCTACACACAGAGGAGAAAGTTTGTGAGGAAGCAGCCTTCTGACATTGAGGAACAACATTCCCTAAAGTGTTCAAAATTTTTGGTATGGTTTTCTTCTTTTTTTAAGTAATTTGAGAGTGTATCGACTTCCTGCCTAGTGCAAGTTGTACCTTTCACAGTGTGTGTCATTTCCACTAGAGTATTACATGTCTTCTGAAAGTAAATTCCTAATCAAAGGGGTAAAAACTGTGACACGCATCATTTTGCTTTAGGTGTATTTTCAGGGAATTTTGGAGCTTTGTCATGTGCAATTTTCAGGCTCTTTCCTGAAAGCACGATATATTTCCATTATTAGTAAGGACGTATTCTGTCATTTTCCTCTGGGAGGAGGCATTGATTTTTATCTGTATTTTTTTCCCTAAAAGCAGAATACTTTAGAAATTCAGGAAGTCAAAGAGAAATTATTTAATGTGTGCAATGAAATTTGGCTTCCTGTTCTGGAATACTTCATCTAATTGGAACTGCAAAGGAATGCCTTTTTAGTGAAGCCTGAGCATTAGGTGGCCCAGAAGTGGTCTTTTAGAGCTGTTCACAATAGCAGAAACAGCAGTCCCTTTGCATTACAGCTTTAAAAGAAATCACTTTAACAGTGAAGCACAACTCCTATGCATGTCATATTTCTAGGGATTTGGATAAATCTGAGTGTTAGAAAGTTCCTACCCTTTTCTTTCTATATACTTCTTTCATGATTATACATTTTCCATGTTTTATAATAACAGAATAGTGAGAAAGCAGGATTTCTCTAAACATACTAGTGCAAAGCTCTACAGATTATAATTGTACTTTATGCCTACTTCTCTTACACATGAAGTGGTAATAAATGCTTGACAGATTTATTTAAGCAAGATTTCCAGACCTTACATAGTCCTTTTTCCATTCACTTTCCATGTGCCAATCACTGTCACAGCCTGGCCCCTTTAGTGATTGTGTCACTAACTTGTTTGGGGGCCAGGAAGGTGATGAACAGAAAAGGGCTGAAGCAGATGGAGAAGACGTGACAATCACATTACTTTGTGAGACTTACAGAGCAAACACACTTTTCAAGCAAGGAAAAATAGACGAAGCGTGTTGTGTCATCTCTTTCTGAACCTAGCAAACAAAATCAGAGTTGACTCTGAAACAAGCTCAATGGGAGTGGATTTTCAAAAAGACTTTCTATAGTGAACTGTTCATTTGGAGTGGTGGGGGGTTTTGAGATACAGATATGGTTTTTCTAGGAAGAAGCAAAAGAGAGTTATCAAAATAGATAACTAGAGGGTATATGCCCAAAATGTACCTTTGAAAATACAAATATCTTGTAATTAAAACTGAATTTACTTTTCTGATCTCCTCTAAATTTCTAATTCTGATAGATGCAATGGAAAAAAAATAAACTGGTAACTATTCTCTTAATCTCACTTTGGAATCTTTGAGATAACATAGTAGTCTCCGCTCTGCTTTCCAGTTTGCTTAATGAATGACTGTGTTGTCGGCATTTTATGGAATCTGCATGTGCATTTTAAGTTCTGAGCTGATTTCCTCCTACTGGTGTGATCTTGTCTATTCTTTTGCACACTGTTCACTGGCTCTGCGGTTTAAGAAAACAAAAAAAAACCCCTCTCCAGATGTGAATGAGGCATGCTTGTCACTCTCTTTCATAGCCTTTGTCTCCTTTGAAGAAGATAAAGGAAAGCTCTGCATTTCAGGAAAAAAAATGCATCTTAACTGTATCTAGGACAATTTTACAAAATTATTATGTTAGAAGAGTAGAAAAGATAATAGTTCCACCTTGGAGGCTGGCAAAACAAATTTGGAAGTAGTTTTAATATGCTTCGTAGGCTCAAATACTTTGCTCCTGACAGCCGATGTTTATATTGGAAAAAGTCCTGTGTAAAGGTGATTTATGTGGCAGGAGCATCAGGAATGTCTGCCCTGGGTTAGGACAGCATGGAACGGTCTCTCCCTGGTGCTGAGCGGGCACCAGGGCTGGAAGCTGCAAAACTGTATAAAAGCAGAGCTGTGCCGAAGCTAATGAGTCCTGCTGAGATGCGGAGTTGATGCAGAGCGGGCACATGGCATGTCATCCAGCATCTGGAACCTGGACTAATGCCTTCCCCCAGTGCTGCAGGTCCTGAGCCCTGACATGATGTCGTGTTGCATGTTCCACACACACCCCTTGCTACTAAAGATGTTGCTGTTCACGTGCAGTTGTTTTTACCTTGGGTGGAATAACCCATCTGCAGACAAATTACGAGGGCACTGTTGCTTTCCTTATCTGTTTCTAGTCTGTACTGATAGAGTACAATATTTACATGAAAACATACTTTTGAAGGACTGATGTGATTAGGCTGGTTTTTGGAATTGATGATTTCAGAGCTTGTAAGTCCTATTTGGGTTTTTTGGGTTTGCTTTTTTGTTTTTTTTCTTCATAGGTACAAAATGAAAGTGGAAAGATCGCTCCCCTGTCAACTGCAGTTGCAACATCGATTTCAGCGATGGCCTCTGCCCTTGCTCCATTGTACGGCGACCTGCCTGGGAAGCCAGGGACTGCTGGAAGTGTGAGTGCTGCCACTAGGTTCCACCCTGCAGCAGAAAACTTGGACTCATCAGGAAAACGCACACAGAAGTCAGAACAGTGGCAGCCCTCAGTGGAAGCACTAGAAAGCAGAAGAGCATCAAAGAAACATGAAGAAGAAAGAAAGAGGTTTCTAGCACATGAAGCTAATGAAATTAAAAAGTACAGCTCCTTTGAGGAAGAAACCACACACCCTGTTCCTGAAAAAACAGGAGACCACCATAAAGAGACAGCATACAGCTTCCTGAGGAAGGGCAGCTTGGAACTGTTTAGTTCACAAGCACTTTTTCAGCCTCTTGAACAGAAGGAAATCAATGCTGGCATGCAAGGTAAATGGGAAGTCAAAAAAGGCCAGTCCTTTGAAGAAAAGAGGGATTCAAAAAGTGTTATGGAAAGCAAGACTTGGCAAAGAGGTGTGGTAATGACTTGCTGTTGGTGTGGTGTCATTCAGCAAATGGTGTTTCAAGCTTTATCAAGGCTGGTTATGTTTTCTTTTTCTAACACTGCTTAGAAGTAGAGAAATATCTGTGAAGTATTAAGTTTTACAAATACAGTTTTTTATTTTTTACTCTTTCAATTTTTCAGTCTTTAGAGATGGCTCAGTTTTATTCAGATTTATTTACTTTGAAGGAAGTGGTATTATATGCTGAAGCTAAGATTTATTCTTTTTTTTTTATTTTACCCTTGCCCCTGCCCTCCAAAATTCTGAACAAGCTAAACTTGCTGCTATGGGTCAATTATCTGCTCTTAATTTTTGCCTTATTGTGCATACATAGTTCTGAATTACCTACATATGTGCATACATAACTAGTAGTGGATAATTTTCAGATAATTAATTTTGCAAAACTAATATTATTTCCTCTTTAATGTGGTGATGAAATACAAACCAGGAAATTCTTAGACCAATTACATTTTTATATGCACAGCATAATTTAAACTTAACAAATAAACTTGCCAATCTTTAAATAAAGTACTTTGGAAATAAACAGTGGATTTGGTCATTGCATAAGTCCTTCTATTCTGTTGACTTTAGAAGGATGCTGTATTACTTTTCTGTTTTATTATGATGGGTGACAGGATCACAGTACCCTGTAGCACTAAAAGCATTTTTGTGTTCATCCTGTGAAGTTAATTTATTTTGAATTTAATGGTCTTCACACAGGCATAGAGAGGAGGGTACAGTTCTGCCTGTATTCCTCTAAAGCAGTATCCATTCTATCTAATTAGCCTTTGATGGCTGCAGGGGAGATGGAGACTGGGATGTAATAGGAGCAGTCATGTATCAGAGGGGTGTTGTGCTTAAAAAATTTCAAAAAGAAAAATAAAGATCACTTAAATTTCTTTAAGGATATCTGTAATGGTGCATTTATCTTTCATCAAGGCACTTTTTCCTGTGGTTTAATTGCTGCTTGAAAAAAAAAACCCAAAAAAGCCCCCAACACACCTCTAGAAAATAATACCTCTGTTAAGCTATTAAATGTCTTCCTAGTATGCTACTCAAGCATTAAACTGCTTTACCAAGTAGTTAATTTCTGTTTGAATTTTGTCTGTTTCTCTTCCCCTGCTCTTTGTTCCCTGTCACTTTCATCTGTCGGTTTTCCTGTTGCTGTGATGATGGGAGCAGCAGTTTGTGCCTCATCCATATGAAGTTCAGAATTGTGTGTTGAACATGATATTCTGTGGCTTCATGTGAACATCAGTCACAAATGGCTAGTCCCTGCAGCAAGTAATACTACACAATTAATCTTTGTACTCTAGCTCAGCCGGAAGTTTTTCCCTGTTAGAACCGTATGTGATGTGAATGTTTAAAATACAGATTTTCTTCTTCAGTGTTAGCAATGTAAAGTGTCTTTGAGAATAGAACTAATTCAGCACTTCTCTTTTGAATGGGCAGACCACGCTGAGCCTTCTTCTGAACTCACCAGCACATCAGCCATGAGGACGGTTTCACAAACTGCAGCTGCGGCATCCTGTAGACTGCAGGAGCTCTCTGAACAATTGGAAGGCAAATTTTTTAAGAATTCCTGTGAGATGTTTTCCATGGGAGAGAGCAAAGCACAAACAGCTGAGGATGTCCTTGATAATTCCAGCAAAACAATGTCAATTAAAGAAAGGTACATAAATTTCTCTTTCTTTTTTTTTTAATGATCCCTATAAATACAGTTAATATATTGATGATGGTATAAAAAGAAGCTTTAAAACTGTTCCTAAAAAAGCTAAGTAGTGATGATTAGGCTTTATTATTACTAACAGCAGAAACATGCAGCTAATCTGCCTGAGATGCTTATAAAGCAGATGATGGTGAATGAGAATTACCATTCAAGAGAACCTAATAACCTGATTTTGGAAGACCCACATGAATAATCAGTGAGTATTTCAGAAAATTAAAGTTGTAAAAAATACATATTCTAATTACATTTATACTCATATACTCAATATACTTCTCCAGGTTCTGCTTTCAGTTATAACAGGTATAATGTGATTCTGGTTTATTTTAATAACCATTTTTTGTTGGTCTACAAGAGTCCCTTAAATAAGCTGAGTAGAAGAAGTCACAGATAGGGATAATATTGCCCCCTCTACTTCAGAAATACATGATTTCCACTTGGACTTTGCAGAACTTACTGTAGGGATTTTAAAAGGATAGTAAGTTGGGACAGGTTTATAGGAGTACTAGAAATACTTTTTCCAACCCAAGATCATTCTGATCTGAAACAAAATGTTAAGTCCTGCACTTATGCAGAGAGTAGGAGTTCAGGGTTGAAGTGCCAATAGCTGCTGTAGTACTTGTAAAAGTTTTTCTAATTTAGTTACAACCTTGAGAGTATAAACTCAGGCCCAAACTGGTAGCAATCCAGTGAGTAGAATTACGATTATTTGGCCTATTTTTACTTCAGTTTTTCTGCAGTGAAAGCAGAACCAATAAATGAAAATAGCTGCCTGATTAAACTTTCACTGTGTAAAAGTATTCTCTCACTTGCTGAGGGGAGTGTGATAGTAGGCATTCTGAACTTTTTTTTTTCTTTTAAACGTGATTCCAAAGTTTGCTTCTTAAATTCATGTGTTTCTAGGAGGTATGTGAGTCATTCTCATTTACAGAGCATCCCCACTCCCTGTCAGCCCCTTTACACAAGGGGGTGCAGGGGTAGCTACAGTAGCTGTGCAGTCTTAGTGCCCTTCTGAAGGATGTACTTACCTTTTCAGTTTACTGTTGTTTTGTTTAAAGCAACTTTCGTCCCCTCCCCATCCCCCTCCTGTGAATGTGTCAATTGTCTTGGCAGAAAAGGTTTAAGACCAGTAACTTCTGGTTTATAGGTGACGAATGATCTACCATGCTTGATCCTGGTGGGGAGAAGGAGGTTGGAGGGAAGGGAAGATCCAATTTCTAGCAGCTGTTTCAGTCCTAACTTCAATGCCTCACCTGAGTTGGTCTCTTGAGGAACTGAAGCCTGTTAGTCACACAATCAGGAATCACTTTTGTTAGGACTCCAAGACTGTCTACTCAGTCCCAGAGCTGACAAAGAAAATAACTGCTGTCTTGTCAGGAAATTGTATACCCTGATTCCTCGAACATCTATAAATGACTGAGCTGGTACCAAAATGTTTTAGCCTTCCAAGATATCACAGTAGTCTACTTCTTGTCCCAGAATTAAAAGACTACAACCAGTAAGTTTCTTTTGCTTGGCTGTAGTCGATGCCAAGTACTCATAAACATCAAAGAACATTTCTGCTAAAGATTAACTGTTACACTTTGATTTTTTTTTCCTTTTACGCTCACTAACTTCATCTTCCCATCCAGTGGATTTTTCTGTCTGTCAGACACTCTTTCACCTTATGGAAGAACAACTTTTCCACACATGCAATAGTATTTGGGCAGGATGCATGAATGCTGGTCTGGATGAAAGTGATTTTCCACAAAAACTTTCTTTACTGAACTAATATTATCCTTGTAGAGTGAGTGCATGGCTGGCATTTTTAGAATTACCTAAATTATATGGAAGAATGAAAATCATGATTTTTTAAGGAGGAAAGACAGCTATACTCTCTTATCCTGTCTTTGTGCATTTATGGAGACCAAAGGCCATCCTGTCAGCTCTTCTGTAGAAGTCAGCTGCATGCCATGATCACCAGTTTAAAAAGCTACAGATGATAAATTTCTGGTGAATGTCTTACCATCATTCTCACCTTCTCATGAAAAATCTAGCCTAATCTTAGTTTTCAATGTTTTTTGATGTACGGATGCTTGAGCAATACTTTCTTATGCAGTCTGGTCCCCACTATATTGAATTTATGCACTCTTTTAACAGTCAGCTTCCTTTCTGTAATTCTGTATCTCATATTGCCCTTCAGGATTTATGATTTATCCAAAAAGAACTGGTCAAGTGCAGCCAACAGAGTACATGTGAAAACCAAGCCTATGTCCAGTTTATTCTATTTCAAGGAGAAGACTAGCAACTAAGATACTAAAATCCTGCCACAGAAGAAAGATGTGTCATTTTTGGACATTTTTTGCCAGGATTTTTGCCAAGGCCTTTCATGCAACTTTCTTTGTTTATGCAAAACCATCGTTCAGATCTTGTTTCTGTTTCCCTCCAGTATTTGCTCTCCAGCATTTAGCCTTCAGCTCTGAAAGCTTTTGCCTTGAGGCCACCCTGACATCTCTGGGATGAGGCTCATTCTATCTTGATGTAACATGGTCTATCTCAGTAGCAGGTGAAAGAAGGATGCACAGCAAGCTGTCAAAGATGGGCAAGCATACTAAAAGCTTTTTTCTTTCAAGAAAAGAGTAAAACTTATTTTCTTCAGATTGGAAAAGGAACTTATGGAGGCAAAAGCAGTATGACTAAACTGTAAAAGTGACTAATGAATGATTATTCATTATTTATAAAAAGCAGAAGACTAGAGGTATGCAATGAAACTAGTAAGCAGCAGACCTTAAACAAATCTAAGGGTTAGACCTAATATTGGCCTTATTTTCTAAGACTTTCTTTTCCAATGAATCAACTGCTGTCTACTGCTGAGCTGGTGGGCTTGCTTTTAGGAACCAATTCAGTAGTTCTTGCATCTTTATTCATACAAAAGGGTGTCCTCCATACGATTGTTGCTGAGTCAGGGCAGTCTGACTTTGTTGCCACTTCCATTGTTCGAAAGAAATGCGTGGCTTTAGGTTTTACACAGCAGTGAAGTTTTTATTGGCATGCAGACCATACGTGTTTCTTTTAAGTGATGATTTCATTGCTCAAAACAGACAAATGTGTGTTCTCACTTGTAGGAGTAAGTTGTTTCATTACACGTACCAGTGAAGATTGAAGGGCTGGTCTGAATCCATCCTTATGGCAGAGCAGAAAACAAAGTCTCCAAAGACACAGAAGTATTCTCAGAATTATAGATTTTTCTCACCCTGATATCAAGCAGGTTGTTTGGGTCAAAGGTCTAGGGCATATACCCTGCAGTATTGTTAGCTTAAAAAAACCCAAGCAAACAAAAAACCTCCACTTTTTTCCCCTGCATGCTATGCTGAGCAGCTGTTTGTTTAAAAACAAACCCAACTTAGACCAAAGCTGACCAATATGCCTTCCAGCTTCAATTATCACAGATCATTTCTAAGCAAAACTGGCTTGAGAGAACATAGCTACTGAAGATAATTCATTGCATGGTGGCAATTCAGTCCCATCTTGGTCTCCTCCACAGTTTCACACATGCATGGATGCACTCCAGAAGATTAGTTCTGGGCAGTGAAATCTTGTGTCCTTTCTGGAAACAATGACCATGACCTCAGCTCCTTATTGAGAGTCCTTCTCACCCCTACTCATCCCGTGCTGTGAGGTATGAAGCAACCAGGCAATGTGAAGCCTGCCAGCACTGCCTGCCTGGGCAGGAAGAGAGGAAATAACTGCTTTCTTGAATACTAACATTCTTACTGCCATTGTATTCTGTAGATTTACTGTTTTCTGCATTCTTAGTTTTTCTCAAATGACTGCCTTAGGCCCAATTGATCATCCCCGAATAGGTCAGTGGCATGGTTGCACCCCGTGGATTTTTGCAGGAAGCAGCTGCCTGAAACTTGGCTTCTGGCTAGACCTTTTTGGTTCTACCCTTTCCTTCTCCTCAGAGTTTTCAGACAGGATTTGCTGTGAGGGTAACAGTAATCATATCTCTGAAAAAGAATTTCCATATCTTGTGGTCAGAATAGGTTTAACTACCGAACCTGTTCAAATGCTAATAGGGTTAAGGGTTTTGTATAATTCTTACTGAAATGCCATAAATTTGAGAAAGGTATGTAGTAAGACTTACTTCAATGAAAATAATAATTATTTAGTAGATCAGTGCAACTGTTTGCACAAGTGCTGCAGATACACATTTTATGGATTACTAAGAATGATTTCTGAAGGGTAGAAAACTCATACAAATGTTCATTTCTGAAGAAGGTAAACTGAAGATCATCATGCCTGTATAGACGTCGTATTCCTGACTGACTTCCCCTATCCCCAAAACTACTCACCTCAGGGTTTGTATGGACAAATATAATTCTAGCAAAGTGAATCTACATGTTGTGTCCCCACTGCAGCCAGTCATTGTCCCTTTGTACTGTAGTCAGAATTTTGCTCAAGATTAGGAAACAGCGCTTTGAAAAGATCCTGCTTACTGAGATTAATGGTAATCCACATCTTAAATAAAAGACCTCCTTTAAACAAGTTGAATCTTGCTGATAGATTTCATAGCTGTAGGGTAGTTAGCACCAAGTTAGTGGTGCATTGGTGCTGCTGATTTAGCACAGCAATGCTTGGGCTAAGCAAGGAGATACTGAGTGATCCCAGGGAGTCTGATAAGTAACCTCAGCCCCTGAAGTTGTAGTGCAAGCAGTACCTGCAGAGTTATCCTTTGATGTGCCTCATGAGACATAATTGGTGTGTGCCTGCTGAGCAGACCTCTTTCTTCTTGGGCTTTAAAGAAACTAATTTTTAAAGTATTTTTTAATGAGTACAGTGAAGACCAAAGGTAGGATACATATTCTTAACTTTGGACATCTACAGGATAAGTATCCGTAACCAAACTAGTCACTTGCTGTGCCTTAGCAGCAGAATGAAGGGGAAAAAATTAATCTAACCTTTTCATACATCTACTTCACGATGATCTGCGTTGTACCTTGGTCTCCCTTGACTGTATTGGCAGTTTGCACTGATTGTACAAATTAGCTGGAGTCTCTGTCTCAGGTCTAGATGTCTGTGTTTTGACAGATGATTCCCATTCAACATGTACAGTTAAGGCTTGGTGTTCGTTTGTGAACCTTGTATATGTGTATGAAATGTAAATAACTGTAGTTAATGCTAGAAAACCTAATTTCAAATTGTCTTGAATGCAGCATTAGTGAAACAATAAGGTTATCTTTTGAGGATAGTGGGAAGTACAGTGTTTAAAGCTACCTGTTGGCATGCTTTTCCTTGTAGGCTGGCATTGCTGAAGAAGAGTGGTGAAGAAGATTGGAAGAGCAGGCTCAGCAAAAAGCAGGAGTATGCAAAAGTGCCTGTCGCTGATCGTAGTGCGCAGATGCAGGAAGTTGAGCAGCTGTTGAAGAAGGTAACTGTCCCTGTTTGGGAGAAACATCTTGCTTGGGATGCTTCTGTTTTTTGAAGATGCATCCAACTAGACAGGCATGCCTAATATTAGCTGCTAGCTCCTGCTACTCCTCTTGCCATCAGGCTTGTTTAAAAAACAATTCTTCCAGTGTGGAAGATTATTTAATGAGAATGTCTTCACTGTCTTGGGACGTCTAATACTGGTTACAGTGTCTTCACATCAGGAGATAATGAACTAGTATGTGGGTCTGTAAGGCTTCTGCAGCATTTACAGGTATTATTTAAGCCCTTTCTCCCACCCCTCTTCCCTCTCTCCCTTCCATGCGCGCACACTGAAATTGCCTTAAGACTTAGTTCAGATGTTTTCTTACGTATGGATGAGTTTGTAAAAATGTCACATTCCTAACACTGTGTTACCTCTGTGCATATACTGGGTTTTGACCAGTAATTTTGGAGCCTAGAGCCACTGAGGTAATGCAGGTACTAGAGCATTCATGAGCCATTTGGCTTTTGGTTATCTTGCATGATCTTTGCTGTTTGTGAATAGCCAAAACTGTCAGGACCAAGATTTTATCTGTGTTATAACAGATAGTGAATAGAGAGGGAGATGGGTAGAAAGCTGCAGAAGAAAGAGAGATCCACATTGTTAGCACACTCTGGTTATGTCTATACATGAGTAAGTTATGTTGCCCAGCAGGAGGGGATCTGTAAATCAGAATAATTACTGCTGAGGACCTGCTGTCTGTGCCATACTTGCTTGTTTTGGTTCAGTGAAATTTTGTTTCAGGCTAAATTTAGCTTGGTCCTGTGGCCTCACTGCCTTTAGCAGCAGTGGTATTACATGGAAATCTCGGAGTGCACTTCAGGGCTTCAGTTTAATCCAAAAGTCTGTGCATTCTGCCTTATGAACCAAAGTGCAAAAAGTGAGGATGACTGGGAGATTTGCTTCAGAATGGACTGACTGCTGACTCAAAGTACAGGACCAATGTAGACTTGTTTCCCTTCTCAGTCAGATAAAATAGAGTGTCTCAAAAGCCTTTAATTTCTGAAGGAGTACTTCACAGAGGACAAGTGAAAATAAAATTTGTGTTACAAAATTTACTAGTGGGGACGGTAATCTTTGGATCCAGTTATTTAGTTGTGAAAATGCTGCTTCCATTAAGTAGTATAGGCAAACAGTAACAAAAAGTCTCCTTTTCCATTAGTATATAACAAGTCAGGACATAGTATTGTCATTATTGAGGATAAATCTGTGCCTGAACATGTGAGTCATCAATCGTTGTGTTAACTGGACAGAAAAGAATAAAGCTGATTTTTGCAGTTCGGTTTATGGGGTTTGTTTTGGTTTTGCCCTGTGGACTTGTTCAAAAATCCAGCTGCTAGTTTGAAAGATGTCCTAAAGCAAAAATAGTTTCAGGGAGGAAAACAAAATTGTGGTCACATTTTTAACAGGCTAGTCTCCAAAATGACAACTGTTGAGATCAGATAACAAATGTACTCCAGCTAAAGACAATGGGGTTGAGAAAAAGCTTTAAACAGCTGCCAAGACTTAGGCAGAGACAAACCCTTTGTTCTCTCTTCTCACCCCTCATCACCCCTATCCTCCCTGCTGCGTTACCATGTGCAGCAACTTCTCTCAGCATAGCACAAGTCAGGCTTTTGAGGGATATACACTTTGAAGTGACAATGCTAGCAATGGGAGTTTCTGTGGCACTGGGTCACCCACTTTGATAGTTCATATTAGTTCTTGGCTATTTAGAGCCTAAATCAAAGGATTTCTGTGTCTGCCCATGCATGAAAACTTGGGTGTGTAAGATACACAATTACCTGAACTATATTGATGTTTGGGATGCTGATTCATTATGTAATACATGAGAAATAATGTAAACCTTTACTAAGGTGACCACACTACTTACAAGACACTATGTCAGCTGCCCTTAAATCTAGAAATACTGGTTTTGATAATTAATCAGTGTGATGGCTGTTATCCTTTGAGGACCATGAAGCACTGTGCTACTGAAGTCTGTTTGTAGAACTTGGAGACTATGATGTACTTAAAAATCTTAACTATTTTCTGTTGCTGGATTGCAGTAAAAAGGCAGGAATTGTAGTGATTGCTGAATTTTGAGCTAGTTAAACAATTTTCACACATGGCAGTCATGCATCACCAGCAAGGGTGTGTAAACTACTGTCATGCCTTGCTGGTTCAAAATAATGCCTGATGTCTTTAGTTGCAGTATGGTGCTCCTATTAATGTAGTCAGACACCTTTTTAGGGTTTTTTGTGTGTCTGTGTGTCTCTCTCTCTCTTAAAAGGTTATCTAACTTGTTCTGGAGATTTGATTATTGAAGCATAGATGTATAAATTAGAAGTTATTGGAGTACATTTAGATTTCACATAAACAACAGAAGTGGAACGATTCATATTCTTAACAATATAGTTATATTAAATAGTGCTCTTTGATCACTTGTAGTCAAAATGCTTCTGCATGGTGTCTGCATGGTGAGATACTTATCCAAATGTGTTCTAGTCATTTGTACGTAGACTAAACTGTAGAAAAACACCATAAAATTTATGGAAAAGCTGACAGAGCAACCTCAAACAGAGAAAAAAAAAGAGACTGGGGAATTAACTCAAGGAAATACAGATGAGGGGGGAAGTTAAGATTTACTTGGAGGTCCAGCATCTGTTTTGATGATTGCTGTACACAGGAGGAAAATTTTTGGAAGTTGTGAGACTTCTTGAATTATTTATATATGTGGTAAAACATGCTTGGACAATTCAAAGAATAGCTCTACCATCAGGGGAACAACTGTACACTGATGAATGTCTTACTGAAAAAAAAAAAACTTTTATTTGGGAAAAATGTTTTGGATTTAGTCTTTGTTTTCACTGTTTTAGGCTGGATGGAACACTTCCAGTTTATTGGATTTCTTCATGAGTAGAATAATTAATTAACTTAAAGATCTTTCCGTAATGTCAAAATAGGAAATATTGGAATAAAAATTTCTATTTTATAGTGAACGATTTTTAACAGAGTCCCTGATTAATGTGATTACTAGCTGCATTTCAGTTGCATTAAAGCAGTGACTGACATTTGAAACACCTAATTCTTACATTAAGTTTAAATTACAGCTCAGCACTGGCGTTAAAGGCTAGGGCTGAACAGTCATTTCAAAATTACTCAGAGATGAAATGTGTAAAAATATGAGAGAGGGTAAGCCCTTGAAAAGTGACTTTTAGGCAAAATATTAGTCTTTTGCTGTGGAAATGGTTTTATCCATTTCATATATGGCATCCACCACGTGCTTGTATCACATTCTCATTAAAGCTGAAACTAATTATTAGGCTTCATTTTGAGCCACTCTAATAAGCTGCATTCATCCATCCTCTATACCATGTTCCACATTTGCTTTAACCTACAGAAAGGGAGAAGAATTAAAGATGATAAAGCCGTGTCTAATCAGCTTTGGGTAAGCCCAGCTCTGGGGCAGGGTTTATTTGTAGGCTGTGTTTAGAATGGTGAACTCACCTTCACTGAGTACTTTGGGCTTAGCAAATCCCTCCAGATGGCTTTTGAGTCTCCCAGTTTCAGCAAGTGTTCTTTCCTTTCATCCAGAAAATAGATGATTTGCTGTTTAGCAAAAATTAAGCTTGCAGCAGAATTATTCACGTTGTGGTTGACATGGTTCGTCAATTTAATGGTGCATGAAAACAGAGACATACAAAAATTATCAGCATACGAAAAGTGTATCTTCCAGCTCTGCTGTTTTGTTCTGTGTTGGGTTGTGGTGATGTTGTTACTAACTTGGATAATTCCTGCATGGGATGGTTTTGGTAAACATGCTGTTGTATTATGACAACATTTTTGATCTCTGCTTTCCAATAGGGAAAACATATCTAGAAGATCAAAAGATTTAGTAAAAAGTAAGGCAAAGAGGAGTTATTTCTCTCCCATTTCCATTTCTGGTAGTCCAGTTCTTTTCTAATTCCTTTGCTTTGCTTCTGTCCTTGTCATAGGAACCTGTATATGCTTCTACTTACTCTCCTGTTACACCTGCTCTCCATAAATTTCATCCTTTTCTACCTATTAATCAGGTGAGCAAAAGTCTGCATAATTTAAGTGCTCAACAATTTCAAGTAAGCACATTTTAACAGTATTTTTTAATTTAGGAAATTAATAATCCTCTTAACTGATTAACCAGCTTAGTAAATGTAGCTTTAAAGAAGCATAATGTTATGCCACTATGCTGTGTACTCTTCTTCAGTATACATTCTGCTACTGTTTCTCTTTTGGTTGCTTTTCTAAAAATTCTGTATCTGTGTTGGAGTGTATAGGTGAGAAAGTAAATGAAGGAAATATTATTGCACTCATTATAATACTGAAAACAGGTAAGTTGCAAAAAAGGGTGTATAAAAGGAGTAGTATGTAACTACACACCATTTATTTTAGAATAAAATGCTATGTACCCTGAATTCCCTGTAAATAATGTGCATATACAGTGCAAGATATAACATAATCTAATTTATTGACTGTAAAAAATCTGCTTTTGTTCAGAGATTACTTTCCTATAGCACTTTTCCCTAGTCCCTGTGTGAAGGATTTTTGCCTTGGCACATCCTGCTTCTATTCTCTGACTGTCCCGTCTTCCTGCTTCTCTCTCTTTCTTCCTTTAAGGTCTGTAGTACTAGTTTGAAAGAATCAAGCTCTCTGATTTCTGATGACCGTCATCCTTGGAGATGGAAGGTGAAATGCCGTATAAACTTCCTATTTAATTTTTGGAGGGAGGAATGAGACAGAAAATTACATTCAGATCGATGATGCACATTCCCGAAGCAACTTGTGGCAGTAGAGTTAACTTTGTGTTTGCTTGGGAATAGAGTTCTGCTGCTGTTCCAGTAAATGTTAGAGAAGCTTCATGTGAAATGTTCCTGAACATCATGTCTGTAGCTCTGCAATTCCATCATAGACAATTTGAAGAGCTTACTTATGAAGAATTAATAGATAATGAGAAATACAAATATTCTACAGCTGGAGCAACATAACAAAGTTGTCTTTGAGCAGTAGAATAATAGACCTTGATCAGAGCAAACTGTACCTGGTTTACATGATCAGAGGTAAAAAGTGCAAAGGCAGAAGTGGGCAAAGAAACAAGCTGCAGAAAACCACGAGGAAACAAGGAGAGCTCACTGGAAGGCCTCAGCAGATCTATGCAAATCACATTCTGCTATATTACACCTCCTTGTCCCTTGCCTCCCAGCTCACACCTGTGGTTGTAGTGCTACAAGGAGTCCATTGGGTTCTTCATTCCCACAGTCTGTGTTGCATGCAGGGAGCTTTCTGACCAGCATGGGTAATGGCAGTGAATTCAAGGAGCAGATACTCGCTGCTGGGTTGAGGATGATGAATATGGAAGAGGCTACTGGATATATTGTAAACATTTAGGCAACTGATATTTACCATTTCCACATTCACTTTCATAGCTGTTTTTGAAGATGATCTTTTACTGTGAGTTTTTTAAATTAAACATTAAATGTTGGACTAATAACTGAAATGTCTTAGTGTTACCTCTTCTCTATAAGGTCTGGATTTAATAAAGCTTATTTACTTCAGATCACCTATTAACTTTGTTGTGACAGAGTTCACCAGCTTTATGTATCTAGAAGATAAACATATAGTCTATCTTAATAATAACCCTCCAGTAATGACAGGAGGTCCTTTAATGTGGTGTTCATTCCATCTGTCCTTAAAAAAAAACAGAAAAGAGAATGTTCATCTTTCCATTGACTGTGGTGAGCTACATCCTGCTCTCTTAGCAAGCTGCTTCCTTCTAGCACAGTGTCAAGGTACTTGCAGACCTGTCTGGGGATTTTTTTCTGGCACAGTTAATCACTGTGTTATTGAACCAAATATGCGTTGAGTGTGTTCTGTTTTGCTCAAACCAGTTTTGAACAGAAAGGCATACATTTGCATTGGAGTTTTCTCCGCATGTTCTCTTAAACAAGGCCCATATAAAGTTGCAGAGGAAAACAATGCAGAGACTTTTTACCATGCTTGAACAACTGCTGGATTCTCCTTATGCTTTTTTTGTCTTAGGAGCTTAAACTAGAGAAGTTACTTGTATTAAAAAAACAAATAGATACTTTTTGAATCCTTCTTTTATGTCATTTATAGCACTGGTTTTAAATGCAACCCTCTTTTGAAAAATAGATTTTTTTTGTGTGTGTTCATTCTTGGTTCGGACTCCCCCAGGTAGGGGCAGTCTTGATCTTCTATATAGAAAACTGTTAATTATCTAGTTTCTTCTATTAACAAAAACAAAAACCAACAAAAACAAACAGCACACAAGCATGGTAACAGACCACTCTTTCTCGGTTCCTGTGACCTAAAGGGGACACTGCTTGGACTGGAAAATTGTAGGGTACAAGATGGAGCACCGCCCATATGTGGCCCCTTCCTTAGCATGAACAGGGGAGTGCCTGGCATACCCTCAAGAAATGTGTTGCAGTGCTAGAAAAGACCAATATCATCATCCAGCCTAGCCCAGCAGTGGGAGAAAAGTAATCCCTGTTTCTAACTGTTCTTGTACAGAGTCTATAAATCCTTCTCAGACTAAAAATGGCTTCTTTTACAAAAACATGCAGTCTTAATTCTAAACTGCGAGCATACAGAAAATTCTCAGCAATGTTAAGTAATTTTTCACGTGTAGTTATTCTTGCTATGTAAAATGTAACTCTTAACCCTTTCTTCAGTGAAAATACATACTTACCTGATTTAATCTGAGGTAGATTTTTTTAAAAAAAATATTTCAGCCCTTTCCTGAAACCTTTTGAAATTGTCAGCATCCTGGGTAGAAGTATGGAGTCTGGAAATGGACAAGCTATTCCAGTACAGATTATCTGTTCAGAACAACTTTCTGTGGGAGTTTTTGTCTCTCTTCTTTTTCTGTCTTCCCAGTTGGCTGGGGTTTTTTGTTTCCCTTTTCAAATAACATTTCTCTGAAAAGCCTGGTTTACCAGACTTTTCTGATACCCTTTTTTTTTTCCAACCATATATGTGATTATCTCTTTTTTATCTTCATCATTCTTGTGTGTGTTGGTGCCATCATGAGGGTCTTCTCAGGGGATGAGACTACATCCTTTGTTTTCCATGTCATGAAAACATTTTGATCAAATTTGGGATGAATCATATCACTGCATGGTTCTTTTCTGTTCAGAAATAATTTTTGAGTCAGTTAACCAGTTTACAGCCTGTAAGCTGCTCTGATATTTTTATATTGCTCAAAAAAACCTTCCTCAGAATGTCATCAGTGATTAACTCAAATATATTAAAGAAATCAGAGGTAACTGTGTTAATATATTTAATCATACTTGAGCTCATCAAACTTACCATTTTGATTAAACCTGTTTTCCATAATGCCATGTGGAATGGCAGTAATTACGTGCCAGTGATTTGATTCTTCATTGATTGTCTTTGCAGCAGTCTTTCCATGGGTGTCTGGAACAACCCACAGCTTGTGTGACCTGTTCCTACGTGCTTTAGCTTTACATCTAAATCTGGTCCACATCTGAGCTTTTATCCTATACATTTTCCCATTTTCAAAGGCTTTTTTTTAGATTCATGCATGTGTTTTGGGGCATCTTTTCCAGCTATTTGGTCTGAAGTATCAATGAATGCATCCATGTATTGTACATAATAAATTAGAATATTTCATTGAAAGTAACAACCTTTTTAATGAAAAAAATTGCATTGCAGCTGTTTTATTCCTGAGTTTTATATATTGTTTTTATTTATTCTTGGTCTGCTAATTCTTGGTTTGATTATTTTGCAGTTGCAAATTTGAGATTCTTCTTTCATATCATAATTTGATTTTTTTTAAACCTAGAAATAAAATTTCCACTTAGAAGCTTCTTGAGTTTTAACTTTCTTGACATATTTTCTCCCAACTAGAATGTTCTTTGACCAGTTAATTCCTCCACAAATGCTCTATGTGGCAATTCTGAAAGCTTTCTAAACTGTTCCCAACTAGCAGGTGGATTTTTTCTGAAATTTCTTTTGACAGTTGCCTTGGCTCATGTTAGCTTTCTAGCTGTAGAAAATTATTCTTTAGTTAATCATGGCAAATACTTCTGTTTTTCAGCAGGACTGTTAAGGGAAATTAAATTGGTTGGGAATTGCTTGGTGTCTATTTAGTTTGTAACTTTTTAGTTCATTTGTTCGTTAATAGATTAAGGTAGGAGTCTTCATGCATTAGGAAGATATTTACTATGGAACTACTCCAAATTGTGTCACATATGCATCCAGTCTGATTTTTTTNAAAAAAAAAAAAAAAGTTTGTTTCTCTTGTCAGGCAGCTGCTTTCTTTTATCCTTTGACACAGCTCCAGAATTACTGAGTCTTTCTTGCAACTCATGTGTGTAGTGATTAACACACATACTTTCCAGGTCTGCATCTTCAGAATTTTCAGTAGCTCTGTAGATTCTGAAGCTTCAGGTATTTGCTGAAGACAAAATCCAAAATTAAGATCCCTGTAAGTTTAAAAACACAAAACCAAGTCCATACGATTTTACTTCTTTCTGCCTCTCCCTCACTTCCCTCATACTGTAATGGAAGTCAGCATCCTAACTAAGTTAAAAGTATTTGTTTTGTGTATGAAATTTTACGTGTGGCTTCATTAGGTATTTATTAATTTCCTGCCCAGGTCTGCTTTAATATATTGTTGTGGTTTTTTCTGCCAACTTTTCATCCCAGAGGTGGCTGTGCTGACACTGGAATGGGTAGAGACTGGAAGAAATTAAAGAGACTTCTTCAGTGTCTTTCTTTAAAGCATTCAGAGGCTTTGACAGATGAGGAAATGATACTGAATACACTTGCGTGTTTTTATTTCTGTTGAACATTTTGGAGTTCTAGGGAAAAATCAGAGTTTTTAATCTTGATTATCATGGCTTGCAGTCATATTGTCTGGCTGCCCAGCTCTCTTTCCTGATAAATGGAGAGGAAGTCTTACTGCAGAAGGCTGCAGAAATATATGGAACAAGAGGGAAGGAGTGGAGGACTCTTATAGTCCTAGTCCTTGTACAAACCATTTCTTGGCTTGTCTTCACTCTTCTGTCTGATGTCTACTGATCCTGGTAAATGCTGAAAGCTACAAAGTCTCTATTAGTGTGTCCCCTGCAGTCACAGTAGTTTTTATATAAAATGACTTATGTATTTAGTCTGATTGATTTTTAAGAAAATAAAAAATAAGAATATCTTCCTTGTATCTTGAAAGGAGAAGAATGTTTATGTTCACAAGGTTTTGCATACTTTTGCATTTCCCGTCTGGTTCTATGAGCTAGAGCTGTATTAAAGCTTGAAATTTTCATTTGTTTTTTTCAATTCTAGCAGCTAGGTTGTGAAGAAAAATGATGAATAGCATGCAACTTGGAAGTAATTCTAGAGTTCACAGTCTCATGCACTAAAAATACTTCTGTGTTTTATTTCTATGCAGTATAATCCCTGAAATGTTGATACTTTTTAAAGATAGGTATATTAAAGTAATCGTCCTTTGGCCTGACCTAGCTACAGCAGAGTATGTAAATTCAGTTTCTTTCCTACTTAATGTATCATCATCAATCCTTCTGTGTGAGAAGGGCACTAAGATAGTGCACCTTCTGCTTCTAATCACTCCAGCTGTTGGCTGCCAACCTCTAAAGCAAGAAAGGAAAGCTAAGGGTGACCTAGGGA